>JAABVI010000033.1:600000-800000 GCA_012273795.1 Dendrolimus punctatus | reverse complement strand
GTACTTTAAAAAGCTATTTTATTTATCTGTATTAATCCGCAATAAATATTCCTATTAGAAAATTTAGATAGTATTAACACAGAATAGGGCCGGTTGCATAACAATCGCCTTTAAATAAAATTTGTTAATCATAAATTAAACTGCCTAAATACGTTTACACAAAACGTATTGACAGTTCTTTAAACATATTTAGCTGCAAATTTCGCGTTGTGCAAGACTCTAATTGAAAGACTATTATTTAAGGGTGTTAAATACGTTTTGTGTTTCTTAAACAAATTTTTTCGCTATTTTCGTCCATCCCGCGAAAATGTAGTTTTCACGTAATGCTCTAACAGCCCTAGAGACAAAACTTCTCAAAATTGTATTTTTGAAAGCGGCTGGTTCGAATTAGCCCCCTCGATTTTTTCACATCTTTAAACGCATTGTACAAACTCGAACCACTTACAAATTGTTTTCAATATAGATTTGAAAAAAAAACTTTACTTAAAAATTAATTAAGTTTTTGGGCTGCTTGCATAAGCAAAACCCACAGAATGCATCTATGTGACGAATGTTGTGGATCAGGCACACATGCATTATTTACAATGCTTACATTGTTAACGTATTATACTAATCAAAAAGGCAAAAGATTAGTTAGATATTTTTAACTTTGCGCGATGTAAAACCATCTCCGTGCAGGAAAAATCCGTGCAGGAACGGAGAAAGAATACAATTTCCTGCGGCCCGGCGGCCTGTCGTAAGAGGCGACAAAACAACCCACAGCCAGGTGGTAGGGCATTTGCCCGACTGGATGGCTACCACCCCTGGTCTAGAGTATGTCGCCATAACAACCTTGTGTTGTGTTCCGGCATTAGTGACCAGGTTCCAGGCTCCCTAAAGAGAGCAGCAGCGCATTCGTAGCACCTTTGGTGTTGCAAATGTCCATAGGCGATGGTAACCGCTGTCCATCAAGTGGGCCGTCTGCCTGTCTGCAGATCACCTGCAATAAAAAAAATAAAAAAACTATTAGGTATTATGTAATTTTCCACTAGGAAGCGTATATTCAGTTTTATTAATTTACATAATTAAGAAATAATTTACATGGTCTCTATTAATATAGTTTATTATTTATATTTGGTTTTAATGATCGCTGAATACAAAATAAAATGTGCTTAGCGAGATTTTATCTAATAATATTTGACAGTAAACACATGTACATTGTACCTACATCACCCAGCAAAGAAATGTATTCATATACTATGGGTGTATAATAATATCAGCCCATAAGTGTCCCACTGCTGGGCTTGAGCCTCCCATTATATGGGGAACGGACTCGGACAGTACACCGCTTGTCTTGCATCACGATGTTTTTCTTCACCGTCGTTGGCACGTGGTAATTGTACACAACAATATGCATTGCAAATAACAATATGCACATTAGATCAGAAAACTGTGTGATGTATGCGCTTCGGCCAGGATCAAACTCAGGCTTTGAGTGATTACGCTACCACGACTATATGGGTGTAAGCAACTGACAAATCTGGGACCGATTCCAGACGCCATAGCAAATATTGCAACATTTTCTAAGAATTCTCGTAATGAAATTATGCGTGTACTTCTATAGAGTTCCATGAGTTACACACGTGCAGTTCACACGCAGAAGAAGTGAAACTTCAGAACAGTAGCCTACGAGAGAATGAGATAAATAGAGACTATCAGGCGTATTAAGATAATTAATTGGTTATTATTATTATTATTATTTTCATAAGCTTAAAAAATATTTTATATTTTAACGCAACATATTCCATTTCATATATTACATATTTAAGATGTATAATACGTTCTAAATTACACTTTAAATTACTACAATAAAGCTCAAAATAAAATTCACTGTCACTCACAATTTCCTTCAATCTATGTATAAAAGAATACCTGAGAGCATTGATATACAATATCAATGCCTGAGAGGTTAAACTGATTTGAAATCTTTCAAGTTTTATAAAGTGAAAAGTAATACTAACGAAGAAAGAGAAATGTGTTATATTTCGAAAAAAATAGGGTTGAAGTTTAAGTGTTTATTTCTTTTTAGTGTCGCTTTTTCGTTTCACCGAGTTTAAAAATCACAACGATTCTAAAGAAGTTTCACTTGAAAATTCGCACTGGAAAATTCTTAATGCACGCAAGGCCTTAGACAACTCAACCATGGAGACTGTCAAAGCTATAAGTAGCTTGCAAAATCACTTACAGAACAAGGCGTTTCGGGTTCTCATCTCTCCCACAGTGGGGCGAGACCTTTAGTCGCTCCATGTCCTATATAACGCTCTGACAGTGGATGTGGGTCTTTGCCTGCCAGGAAACATGGAAGAACGGCCAAATACACTGGCAGGCGGGGGACCTAAGGCCACAAACTCCAGCGGCAAAAGCATAACCCCTGTCAGTCTCCATTAAGAGAACAGCAGTGCATTTGTAGCACTTTTGGTGTTGCGAATGTCCATAGGCGATGGTAACCGCTTTCCATCAAGTGGGCCATCTGATTGTCTGCTGACTCAAGCAATAAAAAAAGTCATCCCCCTATTTCGAGCGTTTGAGGCAAAATTACTCTCCCTACGGAAGGAGAGACGAGCGCGTGCGGCGCACAATGCGCTCTCCTCTCAACGCTATTCTTGGCGGTTGGGGAATCTTCCCCACAGAGCCACCGTCGCCGAGTTAAACCCCGGTAAAGTTGTGAGGTCTTCGGACCAACAACATAAAGTCAAGTCAAATATAAAAAAAACCCGTCGCCGACCGCCCACGGTGGCCCAAGGTTGAAAGATACCATTGACTAAGTCAAATCACTGAACTATTAATTATATGATTATTAAAACCAGTCACCTTGGATCATCATTGCCTTTAATACTTACCTCGAGTGCTAATTCAACAAAATTTCATATCGGTTTGACCACAATATTAGCATTACACAATAAGATTTATTATGTACGCACATACATATGCCATTATACTGAGAACAAATATTTTCGATATAATCCTAGATAAATAAAGCCTTCTGCTGCGTACGCAGTCAGAAGACTTCGGCAGTTCACTTATGAAGATAACGCTAGATTAGTTTATTTTAATTACTCTCATACTATCGTCTCTTATGGTATGACATTTCTAATATGGCATTATTGCGACGGTAACAATATTTTTTGTTTGTTACAACTCCATTCATTCTTTGAAAATGAATTGCAATACATATTCTATCTTTAAAAAAAAATTAAAAATACCCTGAGATAATATATAAATCATCATCATCATCATCATCTTCAGCCAAATTCAGTCCACTGCTGGACGTAGGCCTCCCCAAGTACGCGCCACATATCCCGGTCTCCTGTCTTCCGCATCCAGCCCCTGCCGGCGATCTTGCGCAGGTCGTCAGTCCATCGGGCTGGCGGGCGTCCTACGCTACGTTTACCGAGACGTGGTCTCCACAATACCGGGTAGCGTTCCTAATACAATATATAAATAATTATGATGAATTATTTTTTTAGCTAGACGTGCTTAGATTAAATAGTAGTAGATTTAAATTTTGACTTAAATTTATGACCTTCAAAGTGTTCTCAAGTGGAATTTATTTTAAATAAAAACTTTTGAATTTTATTATAACACTAGCTGTACACGGCAGACGTTGTCCTGCCTTTCAAAAAAATCTAGAACTCAATTCCAGCGCAATCAGCAAGCATTACAAGCGTCTACTGGGACCAAATGTTATCCTGTACTATTCTCAAATCCACTTAAACAGTCAAAAATTTCACCATAAATCAGGCCCACCCTTCAGGAGGAGTATCGATGCGCCACCTACTGGGTCCAATCGTTAATTTAAACCATTCCGCTAATCTTAGGAACTGCTAGTCTGATTTGAAAAATTCTTTCAGTGTTAGATAGTCCATTTATCGAGGAAGGCTATATAGCATCACGCTAAAACCAACAGAAGCGGAGCAGCAATGAAGAATGTGTCAAAATCGTTTTTTTTAACTTACCTTTTTGTTAAACTATTCCACGCGAACGATGTCGCGGGTAGAAACTAGTATATTATATTTAGGCTTTAACAAAAGCAATTTGAAGTTTTCACAAAAAACATTTTCAACAAACCTGTAGGAGCAGCATTTCAATTATTAAATATAATGTGTTCTATCTCATTCACTCGCAGGCGTAGTCCTATAGATATATGTTATTGTCTCTTTTTAGTGTCGCTTTTTCGTTTCAGCGTATTACAAATCACAACGATTCTAAAGAAGTTTCAACAAAAATGAAAAGAAACATTTTTGTGTGTGTTTAGAAAGAAGTACATGACAGAAGTACGTGAAGTTATTTTTAAATAAAACTTGGACAAAAGTTGAGAGTTAAAAGCAACAAAGATAAAGAGGTTCTTTTTAAAAAATTCAAGGCCTCATTAGTGCAAAGGTTTTTAATTCTAATCCCTAATTATAATTTATTTTATTAAATAAAACAAAAAAGCCGGACTATATACTGTTAGTCCTGGTTGATCTTGTGTTTCGACATGTATGGCTGAGCACTTCTCGCTTTTCGAGCTCTATCTTAAAAACGGTTGAACGTATAATATTGTTTTAAGCAAAATATATATAAAATTTTATGCTCTGTTCCTTTATAATACAAAATTATTTATAAAAACAGCATTGCAACCTTGAATATCATGCAGACATGAAATCTTATGACACTTTCGATATAACTCTTTGAATGTATGAAGAATAAAGATTTTTACAGGTTTATAGCTTGTAACGTTGCACTTGCATCATTAAAAAAAACCAGACATAGCCAATGACAATCAATGTCAATGTCAAGAGAGTGACAAATAAAAAAACTGTGACGGCGGTTAATTTTAAAACTCGCTCAAACTTCAAATATAGCAACTGCTAAAAATCTATTATAAATATTACTCCACACTATTAAAAACTTCTTTTAAAGTTAATTAAATAACTACGTGTTCCCGCTGGGGACCGAAGTTACCCTTACCTACCTAGGAGGTGGAATATTTGGACTTGAAGAGCAACAAAGGTTTCGACAGGCCAGTGTACCTTTTATGTAGGGAAGTCCACCGGCTGTTACGGAACCGATTGAATATTGATTGTCTTATAGTGTTCATTGACCCACTTAACTTATTCTGTGACCAAGGAGGAAGACCTGACGATTTCCCTTACGTCACAGCTAATTAGACTATTCCAAAGTAATTTTCTTTAATTATATTATAATACCAGCCCATAACATCTCCCACTGTTGGGCTCGGGTCTCCCATTATAGGGACAAACGGACAGAATATCCGCCACGCTTGTCCAGGGCGGCTTGGTTATCTCTATGTGCAGGTTGCATCAGGATGTTTTCCTTCACCGTTGTAGCACGTGGTAATTGTAACAAGATGTACATTAGGTCAGAAAATTGCCTAAGTGGTGCATGCGTGTATCCTCCGTGCAGGAACGGAGAAAGAATACAATTTCCTGCGGCCGGGCGGCCTGTCGTAAGAGGCGACAAAACAACCCACAGCCAGGTGCTAGGGCATTTGCCCGACTGGATGGCTACTACCCCTGGTCTAAAGTATGTCACCATAACAACCTTGAGCTGTGTTCCGGCATTAGTGGACCAGGTTCCAGTCTCCTTTAAGAGGGCAGCAGCGCATTTGTATCATCTTTGGTGTCGCAAATGTCCATAGGCGATGGTAACTGTTCTCCATCAAGTGGGCCGTCTGCCTGTCTGCTGACCTCCTGCAATAAAAAAAAATGTGTTCCGGCCACGATCGAACCCGCGTCCTTTAAGTTAGGAAAGCGTGCGCTAGCCATTAAGCTACCACGCCTTACTTTCAGAGAAGAAACCAGAACGAATGCAAGGATAATGGTCAATGATGTTATGCTCGAACGAGTGAAGGAGTTTGTATATCTTGCATGTGCTTTTAGCAGGGATGGAAGGTACATCGCTGACATAGAAAGAGGAGTAAATTTGGGGAATAGTGTGAATGGAGCTTTAGGTAAACTTCTAGGCGCTAAGTACCTCAGCCAGAAGGCCCAGCTTGCCATACACAACGCGGTGCTGGTACCTACGCTCACGTATGGAAGCGAGAGTTGGGTATGGAACAGAGAGCATGAAAGTAGAGTAAACGCGGTTGAGATGCGAGCACTGCGCAAAATCTGCGGAGTGACTAATTGAGAAGCTTCCTTAGAGCTTTGAGCATAAACATGGTCATTTTTTTGTTAAAATGTTGCTCAATTGTAAAAAATTCTCATCCGTAAACAATACTTTTCTGTGACCTCCCTTTGCGTACCGCTTCAGTAGTCGTTTCGATTTTACCACCCTATTCTTTTTTAAATTATGAGTTAAGCAATGACCAGTGCGTCTTTTATAGGCTGCAAGTCCTAAGCCATGTTTTAAAATACGCGACATGCTTCTAGGTGATATCTTCCTCTCCCGAGATAAAATCTTTGCTTCCGGACAGGATTTCTTCGAACTCTTTCCCTTACTGCTTTGACCACCTTTTTCGTACAAACACTACCTGGACGGCGAGATCTTTTTCTGTCACAAACAAAGGAGGTCCCATTGTGCCTATTAATAGCACGGTACATAAACATTTGACTAATACCAAGCGTAGGGAGAGTTTTAAAAATTGCATTAGGCTCCATACCTACTTTGTGTAATGCAATCACAGCGATTCGCTTCTCTTTACCGCCACTCCATTTTATTATCACAAAATTTTGGACAATGTATTGGCGCCAAAATGAGAAAACACAATGAGCAATCATATAAAAATGACAGATTCCAAATTAAAATGTAGCATTTTGTTTCTTTTTCATTTTAACAGTATTTATAGCCAGACTAAGTATATAAACCTTCTTTAAAAAATTATCTAATTGATGGAGAAAATCAATTAAGAATTCGTTGCGTAGTTTCCGATTTTTGTTAATCGCGTTCGACGTGTTGACAAAAAGTTCTCGTGAAATAATTTGTATTTTTATGCATTATTTCCCGAGAAAATATAATAATAATAATTTGTCGAACAGTGGTAATATATTGTTACGTGCGAGCGGAGGTACGCACTTAAGATTGGAAGAAAACACCAATTTTTAACTAAACGCTTTTATTGACTTACACAGTCGTACGTGATTCCTCTCCGCAAGATCGCCCCTACACGCACGACTAACAATGCGCTGACTCGACGATAACTTGTCTCACTCACAATACCATCGCCGATATTGCGAAGACCACCTTCTGCTGCTGCAGAGCTCACCTCCGAGGATAACGCGTGAAGGTCGCTTCTGAATCTTCTCTCAAACTACGCTACACTCCTCCTTCACTGACTGTCCATTACACTTTCCACTAAATTCACCACTAAACTCGTCACTGACTTCTATGAAACTTTTATTCCGACTCTTTCCTATCGTACTTGTCGCTTCGCTGTCTTGAACTTAACTCTAAGCTGCCCAGAATCTTCTGAAACCCTTAATTTCGATATTCTTTTCGTTAGTCTTTTATTCACTATTTGTCCCTTTCTGAATCTATCAATCTGTCATTTCTTTCTCGAACCTTCTATTCCAGAACTTTCGTTTATCATCTATCCCTTTCTAACATCCATCTATGTCTGTCTTTTTTCTTCCCGAACTTTCTATTCTAGAACTTTCGTTCATCGTCTAACCCTTTCTAAAATGTAACCGTCCTTGTCTTTTCCTGCCACAGTTTTCTACCTTAACTAGATTTTTCCACCATCACTCGCTATAATAAATATATTTAGTCCATAAAGCCTTATTAGGTGTTTTAATCACATAAATATTCGGATGTATATAATTAATTATTATACCTACGCAAGTATATATAGCCATGGAATAATCCAGTTATTATATAGCCTTGTTTTTATGGTTAATGCTCTGTGGCAAAATTTAGATTTGTCATCATATAAATATTAATTTGAATAAATTTAACTCATATAAACAAATAGGAAATTGCTCTAAAAATAGTTAGAAATTATCAATTGACATTCCGTAATTTTTTTTGTACATATCTATGCTATAAATAATCTATAAATGATTCGAGTTTGTACAATGAGTTTTAAAAATTGAAAAAATCATGTGCACAACTCGGACTAGGAAATTCCGAAAACGCATTTTTTTGTTTTTATGTCTGTCTGTCTGTCAGAGTATCACGTGAAAATCGAAACGGAGCTAACTCAACTGTATAGTTTAGTTTTATATATTTATAAATAATCAGAAATTTATCTCCCATAAAATCTGTTAAATAGTTTTTGAGATATATTTTGAGAACATTTACTTGTGCGCGGAGTGCCAAACAAACACTTATTTAAAAGTAACATAAAAGCAAAGTATTTATTGCCTTAGTTAAAAATTAATTTAATTACGTTATATTAAAAAAAAATTGTTAAGGAGTTGTTTTTTTCTCATAGTTACAAATTTATTTTTATACAATTAATTTTATATCAAAAATGCGTAATAGCTGCTAATAAACCTGTTTTAGATAAAGAACAGTAAATTTATGCCACCTACCCACGCGAGTAAACATGTCATTGACGTATTTGTTGAGTCAATTAATATCTTTTTCTAATAGAACGGTATGTTTGACACATTCGTGATGTAATTTGTAGCGTTATCACAAACTTTCATAGGAAATATATATTAATCTTCTAATATATAAAATTCTCGTGTCACAGTTTTCGTTGCCATACTCCTCCGAAACGGCTTGACCGATTTTGATGAAATTTTTTGTGCTTATCCGGTATCTATGAGAATCGGCCAACATCTATTTTTCATCCCCCTAAATATTAGGGGTAGTCCACCCCTAAATTTTTTAATTTATTTTTTAGACGAAATTTTTAATTTCTATTTTTTTATGATACAACATACAAAAATACATACAACCCTAGATTTTCAACCCTCTACGATCAACCCCTATTTTTTACCGGGCAGGACGACGTCTGCCGGGACAGCTAGTAATTATATAAAAGTAATAGGATATCCCCGATTTTAAGTTATCGTTTTAGTAGAAACTATGTCAGAATAAGCTAATTTTTATGCACTCGTATGCAAACCGCTCCCGGGATATCACACATATTACATAATTTTTGTAATTATGTTTTATAAATTAAAAAAATGGTACGGTGGCGAATGATGCTAGAACCATCTAGTTAGTTTAATAACTTTTAGAAAAAGCTAGAAAATTCTGGAAGGAAAAGACAAGGACGGATATGTTTTAGAAAGGGATAGACGATGAACGCAAGTTCTAGAATAGAAAGTTCGGGAAGGAAAAGACAGAGATAGATGTTAGAAAGGGATAGATGTATAAACGAATTTCTCGAATAGAATGTTCGGGAAGGAAGAGACACAGATAAATAGATGTTTAAAAGGGACAGGTAGTAAATAAAAAAAATATAGAAATTATAGGTTAATAAATAAATAATCAACTCATTTTTTTAAAATTTACTTACAAATGTATTCTTGAAAATACTTCACAATATAAGAAACTTCATTAAAAACCAAATTAGTACATAAACCAGTTTGAATACTTTATAGCTGAAAATGAAAATGAAAATGAATGTATTTATTTCAAAGTGGAATCTTACAGATTACTTATTGAAAGTCATGACTCTACCACCGCTTCCAAGGCAATTTTAGTTACTGTTAAAGGAGAAGAAGCGGCGCAACAAACTTCCCAGCTCTCATAGAAGCGCTCAAACTTAGTCTGACTGTCTCTTTTTTGTTCCTATCTACAGAGTACATTAATATAATAGGAGGTAGTAGGAGATTGGTATTAAAATAGAAATTAACCGACTATTTTGGGATTTTTTTTTTTTATTTTTTTATTTTGGCCCGGGTGAATGAGATATTAGAGCCCATTCGAGTTATAATTTATACTAATATATTTTTACTTCTAAGTTACTGTCTAAGTTATTACGTGTTTTTTAATATATACAAGTGGTCGCCCAGCGAATTAATTACTCAAATACAAAAAAACAAAATCACCAAAATCGCTCTCGGTGATAAGGAGAATTCTAGAACCCGATCTCAGCGCCACCTACCGGTTCTAATTGCGCTTCTAAACCATCCAAAAACCCACTCAGACACACAAAAACCAATCACCAAAATCGCTCCCGGTGATTAGGAGGATTCTAGAACCAGATCTTAGCGCCACCTACCAGTTCGGATTGCGATTATAAACCATCCAGGAACCCACTCAAACACAGAAAAACAAAATCACCAAAATCGGTCCAGGTGATTAGAATGATTCTATAACCTGATCTTAGCACCACCTACCAGTTCGAATTGCGATTCTAAACCATTCAGGAACCCACTCAAACATAGAAAAACAAAATCATCAAAATCGGTCCAGGTGATTAGGAGGATTCTAGAACCCGATCTTAGCGCCATCTACCAGTTCGAATTGCGATTCTAAACCATCCAGGAATCCACTCAAACACACAAAAAAAATCACCATAATCGGTCCAGGTGATTAGGAGGATTCTAGAACCCGATCTTAGCGCCATCTACCAGTTCGAATTGCGATTCTAAACCATCCAGGAATCCACTTAAACACACAAAAAAAATCACCATAATCGGTCCAGGTGATTAGGAGGATTCTAGAACCCGATCTTAGCGCCACCTACCAGTTCAAATTGCGATTCTAAACTATCCAGGAACCCACGCAAACACAGAAAAACAAAATCACCATAATCGGTCCAGGTGATTAGGAGGATTCTAGAACCCGATATCAGCGCCACCTACCGGTTCCAACGAGATAAACAGTATCCTGTGTCCGTCTCCTGGCTCTAAGCTACCTCTCCACCAATTTTCAGCCAAATCGGTATAGCCGTTCTTGAGTTATAAGTAGTGTAACTAACACGACTTTCTTTTATATATATAGATTTTAAAAAATATGAGCATTCTGCACTCCCTTATATAAACTATAAGTGTACGAAGTTTCATACTCCTCAGTCCGCGCAATTTTCTTAAAAAGGGGTACAAAGTTTTAGTTTCACGTTTTACCTAATATAATGATGTGTTAATGTTGTGCGTGATATATTTTCGGCATTGGTAATTAGAGAAGAAAACTCAATGCACATGTTCACACTTGTAAAATGGGGTTTTGATGGAACGATAAAGCTGCGTGTGAAGCTCAAGTAATGTGCATTAAAATCAAGTTCATTTCAATACGTAAAGTGAGTGGCATGACTGTTAAACTCACAAAGATCAAATATCCCATTCGCCATTTTGAATGTTTATGTCTATAGAATATCTCGTCATGTTTGAAAATTATTGTGTTAATATTGATTTACATCAAACTATCAAAGTTGACATTTCAATTGAAATTCCATGTCTTTTGGAGGTTTACTTTTGTAATAATAGATATTACTAGGATATGGCCGCAACTTCGTCCACGCTTGACTTGAAATTCCCGCGGGATTCCAGGGACACAAAGTACCGTAGTATTTTAAAAAGAATTCAAGTTATGGTTTTAGTGAAAACTGTCTCGTAATGAGATAATGTTTATGTGTCCGAACAACTATAAACCGCTGCCTGGAAAATTCTGGAATTACGTGGATAGATAGTAATAACTAGCTGTCGATCAGCGAAAATTGCATCCAAATCCGTCCAGTAGTTTTTACGTAAATCCCGTACAAACAGACAAAAAAATAAAATAAAAATTTCACCGTGTTCTCATAATATTGTTACGAGCTACAGGACTCGATTTAAAATAAATGCCGTTGACATTACTATAGGGTTTATTAAAACTGTACAAACACGTATAAAACAAATACATATAAAACTGGAAGCAACCAGTTCACACTGCACGATTCTATGCAACTCAACACGCGCAAAGTACTACAAACGTCTTACTCGTATCGTAGTCGTCGCCTAGCTGTCCCACCCCTGCCTTCAGGCATTGTTTTATTCTAAACTGTATAATACCGACAAAAGGGGCCCCGTTCACGAACATCTGGCAAGGTTCGACGCAATGTAATTGCAGTCATAAAATAAGTACGATAACAAAATAATTTTCAGTCATCACTCTCAGATTTGAGGGTTGAGTCTTCAGATTAGATTGACTGAGTTATTAATTTTATCGCAGCTCAATTACTCTGATATAGTTATGCGTGTTCATTTTTTCCACACCGAAAGTCATCCAACGAGTTCAAAATGCATATGCTCGAGGATAGCCACTGTATTGTCATAACCAAGGTACGGTAGTTTCCTGTTCATTCACGGATACATGTTGCATCTTTGTCAACGCTTTTATGATAACCCAGTGACATATAAAGCGCGTCACAATACAAAGAATAACAATAAGCAATCGTAGTAAGGTCAGTGCCACGTGGCAGCGCTTACGCAGCATTTTTAATGCTCATACGTGTCATCAGAACGGCTGACTTTCGTTTGTTATTTATTTAATGATGGAAAACCTGCAGATGGGTTTTCATCTGGACTAATTATATATATATATATATATATATATATATATATATATATATATATATATATATATATATATATATATATATATATATATATATATATATATATATATATATATATATATATATATATATATATATATATATATATATATAAATGTTATCAGACATTTTTTGTAGAGCGTTCAATTCTCTATAAAGATTCTAAAAGCGATTTATCAGTCAACCAGTCGTTTGAACGGTACGAAAATCAGAAGAAGAAAAAAAATTTTTCTTGTGTTATTCTTATGGGAATTAAAAAAATGCGATGAGGACAATCTTTATATTAATATTATGGGCCCATCTTTTCACAGAATTTTTTTACACCCAAAAGAAACTATTGAGCCTATTTGGAAAAAAAATTTTTTTGATCACCCTAATATATATATATGTAGGAATGTTAAGAATGTCTGATGTGTAACGGAACGCAAGTGTAGATTGAATGAGATGAATGAATGTTGAAGATTGATTGATTGCGAATGAATATAGTCGGGAGTCGGAAGCGAAAGAGGGTGGGCGTGAGACGTTATTTTTTAAGGTGTATCTCATAAAAGGTGTAATTAAAGTGTTTATTTCAAGAAGATCTTTTTATTCGAAGCGAGCCAATATATTTTATCAGCCAAACACACCACCCCCTCAGATATATACATATATATATATATATATATATATATATATACACATATATATGCATATATATATACATACATATACATATATATATATCTTAGAAAAGAAATTTAACTCTAACTCTGACTTACGGACTGACTATAATTTAACTATTCAAGATTATATTGAACGAGGATATTTGTCAAAAGTTGAAAACCCTAATTTAACCGCTAACTCTTATTATATACCGCATAGGGCTGTATATCGCCCCGATAAAACCACCTCTCTAAAACTCGAGTTGTTCTAGACGCAAGTTGTAAAACCACTTCTGGAAAATTGTTAAACGATTTACTTTTACGGGTCCAAATTTACAAACGAATATTTTTGATCTTTTAATTAGTTTACGAATTTTCTCAATTGCTCTTTCCGCGGACATAGAAAAAATGTATTTTTGTGTAAAATTAATTTCTTCTCATCAATCTTTTTAACGCATTTTATTTAGATTTGATTCCGAGTCCGCGATCGATACCTATCAATTTAATAGGGTTTCTTTCGGTGTTTCAAGCTCGCCTTATCTCGCTATGCGCGTGGTACGGCAACCTGCTGCTGACGAACGCGACAAATACCCAATCGTCGCTACCAAAGCCACAACTCGAATGTACATGTATGACTATGTATCGTCCATGGACGGCCTGGTCGACGCCGAACAGGCATATAACCAAATGGTTAATATTGAGGGGGTTGATGAGTGATGGTGGTTGATGGTTGCGGCCGTTGAGCGGTGTACGAAGAAATGAAAGATTACTTGCGTAGTACACTTTTAATCACACACACACTCTCAATGTTACAATATTATAGTTCAGAAGGATTTTGATATGAAGGCAAGCAGCGAGCGCGAAAACTAACGTTTTGTACACGAGCACGTATGTCGTGCGGACGCGTTGAAGACGTAAGTCGGACTGTGTCGAATTGTCCCGAAATGAACTTCGGTTCACGACTGTTTCGCGGCAAGTGGATTGCCGCGACAAATTGGGCGCGCGCTTGAGATAAACGGCGCGATGTTTTGCTTGCCACAGATAAATATTGGTTCCGCGCTTGCGTGCTTGTTTTTATATTGGCACTAATGTCGCCACAATATGTTCTTGGCCGGTGATTTCAAATTAGTAAAGTGGATCTCAAATAACTCGAAACTTATGAGTAAAATCCAAAATTCACATAAGAATTCCCAACTTGTAGATTTTGATTCTGACTCTAACGCCTGCACTAAAATTATAGGCATGCAATGGCAGCCTAAACAGGATATTTTTCTTTCTAAAACTTGTACCATTGATTAGGGTCAATGTACAAAGCGCAAAATCTTGTCCGCTACTGCTCGTTTATTTGACCCCTTGGGCATTTTAGGCCCTGTGACCACCTTTATGAAATTGTTAGTACAGGAGTGTTGGCAACGTAAATTATCATGGGATGAGGCCGTTCCTTGTTCCATTGAACGGAAGTGGACCCAGTTCAAAAACGAACTTACGTATTTATCGCTGGTAAAAATACCGCGCCATATAGGTATAACCGCAGGTTGTCACCTGTCGTTAGTGGGCTTTGCTGACGCTAGCGAAAAATGTTATGGCGCAGTTGTATATATACGCGTTAGCCCAGACTCACGGTCGCCTGAAGTTGTTAAACTACTCACCTCAAAATCGCGAATCGCTCCGCTTAAGAAAATCTCGCTCGCTCGTCTTCAATCGTGCGCTGCGCTTCTTTTAGCCAACCTTACCCCTTGAGTCCGCGACATTATATCTCAACGTGACCCTATTAGTTCTATTCACGCTTTTTCTGATTCCACTGTCAGTTTGTCGTGGATTCATTCACCCGCCTTTAAATTCCACACTTTTGTAGTCAATAGGATAACAGAATTGAACTCTAAACTCCCCTCTGATCACTGGTATCATGTCGGCGGTGATGATAACCCCGCGGACGTGCTATCACGACCTGTGACACCCAAACTCTTAATAAACTTACCGCTTTGGTATCACGGACCCAGTTGGGTTTCCCACCCGCTTTCGCAGTTGCCTATTAAGCCATTCCAAGTCATTTTTAATGACAAAAATTTATTAGAAATGAAAACTATAGCATTAGCTTCCAACGTACATATATCGGAAACTCACATTCTCGGTCAATTAATAGAACGGATTTCATCTTATAGAATACTATTACGCTCAACAGGTATACTTACGCCATCAAATTTAGATTACGCTGAACTCTTTCTTATACGCCAAATACAACATACATTTTTTGCTCAAGATATACACGCAACTAAAAATAACAAACGCATCTCTAAAGCGCTTCTCAAACTCAACCCATTTATCGACTCCGATAATATTATTCGCGTCGGAGGTCGACTTAAAAACTCAAACCTCAATTTTGGAAAAAAAACACCCCGTTGCACTGTCTTTAAACATTGCTTAATACAGTTAATTTTGACTATTTTTCATGTATCTAATTGGATACTGGTCCTTCATTTCAATGCGAGATGTGGAACACACTGACCGAACCCGTGGAGTTAGTTTTGGGTAGTGGTTATCAAAATAAAATAACACGCATCCTCTATTTTGGCCATTAGGAGTAATCGAAGAAGTCTACTAAAGATAATGTTATACGCACTGTCAAAGTTCGCACCAATAGTGGTAGTTACATTCGACCTTTGGTAAAAAGTCTGTCCTCTACCATCGCAATAAAACACTCACATATATCGCTTATTTATATATTTATTACTATATACTTTTATCTCACGCTATGTAATGTATAAATACGTATAATATGTATTTATATAACGCTATTATTATTTAATATATTCACTCTATTTCTAGAGGATAACCTCTAGGCCGGGGGAGATGTACGGGCCGTTCATTCCATTCGTTCTCTACTTCCCGTTCCGTATTCAAAATCTCCTCCCTCTACCCCGCTACCGCAGAAAAAGAAGACGTTGCAAATCTCGCTCGCTACGCACGCACACCTACTAAAAAGTTTCAACTCAAAATATTTAAAATAAGTGCTCAAAATCAATCCATCCGCGCCGAGACGTGTGTTAAACATTAATATTATCAAACTAGAAGATGTGAGAGAGTGTTATACTGGTGCCTGCTCATTAAGCTATCGAAGGACACGAACAATTTGTGCAAGGTGCATACCCTTTTATCTCACAATATGTATGTATGTATATAAAGGAGACGGGAACCTGGTCAGCAATGTCGGAACACAACACAAGGTTGTTATGGCGGCATACTCCAGACCAGGGGTGGTTGCCATCCAGTCGGACAAACGCCCTACCACCTATGAACACATCTATCTTTCTTTCGCCATATCCCAATTATTTGGGGTCACCACAATACGCGTTTTCCTTCCACACTTCCCAACTCTGATAACTGTTAGCCTGTTTATCTGCGTCTTGTGTATCTGTGTACTTCTATATCTGTGTACTTGTGTATTTGTGTACTTGTATATCTGTGTATAGTTTGTATGCCTGCGTATCTGAGTGTAACGGTCGAGCGAATCTAGTGCTTTTCCCCCTACTAAAAGTGCCTAAAGAAGAAGTCTTCATGTCAAGAATAGAAGACACAGGAATACTTAAATGCATATGCATATGTCTATCCATCATATGAAGAAATGAGACAATACAAATAAATAAAGCAAATAAAATTAGTTAAATCAAACAATTTGCCAGTTTATCAACCATTTTTGACAAGAACTATGAATGTCAAAGAAGCAAGTGAGGTGTGTAAGAATAAGCCTTAATGGCGCTCTGTTGTTCGTGCCTACCCCGCAAGGGACCTGGCGTGAAGTTATGTATGTATGTATGTATGTATGTATCAACATTATGTCAGGCCTGGTTTTATTTGTTTAGCAAACTTCCATACACGCATGGAAAATAACACATGCATAAGATTGTAAAAATGCAAGTTAGTGTAATTGTTATGACTGCATTTTGCATCCGGCTTAAACTTACCATTATATTAATGCATGGTTCGCACGTCAAAAGTAAGGCATAGAGTTCACTGTAAGTTAAACAAAATAGGTAGAATATAATACATACATACATAACTTCACCCAGGTCCCTTGCGGGGTAGGCACGGACAACAGAGCGCCATTCAGGCTTATTCTTACACACCTCACTTGCGTCTTTGACATTCATAGCTCTTGTCATGCACGCTCGTCTGTTCTTAAGGCTCCTGACATCACCTTCTTCTAGTACACGATCAATTTGATCATGGAAGGTGTGTCGGGGCCTTCCGCGACTTCTGCATCCATCCACTTTTGCATTGTATATCTGTTTAGTCATTCTTCCATCATTCATTCTTTCCACACACCCGAACCACCGGAGCATTCCTTTCCTTACCTTCACCCCGACACTCTCTCAGACCAACTCTCTTTCTTACTTCAGTACTACGAACGCTGTCCGCGAGCGTCACTCCGCAGATTTTGTCGTATTGCGGTGGAATAACCTATTATAAGTACAAATACATGGTCACCCAAAAATCAAAATAATATACTAATACTAGCGGTCCCGGCAGACGACGTCCTTCCTTGAAAAAAATATTTAGAAACCAATTGCGATGATACCTACCGGGTCCAGTTGTGTATCAAAACCGTCCTCGAATCCATTTGAACACACACAAAAAATCATTCAAATCAGTCCAGCCGTTTAGGAGGAGTTCACTGTCAACACACATACAGAAGAATTATATACTCGTATATAAAGATTATAAAAATGTAAATAATATAAATCTAATATATAAAATTCTCGTGTCACAGTTTTCGTTGCCATACTCCTCCGAAACGGCTTGACCGATTTTGATGAAATTTTTTGTGCTTATCCGGTATCTATGAGAATCGGCCAATATCTATTTTTCATCCCCCTAAATGTTAGGGGTAGTCCACCCCTAAATTTATTTTTTTTATTTTTTAGACAAAATTTTTAATTTCTATTTTTTTATGATACAACAAAAATACATACAACCCTAAATTATTAACCCTCTGCGACAAACCCCTATTTTTACCGGGCAGGAAGACGTCTGCCGGGACAGCTAGTACTAGTATATAAAGATTTTAAAGAGGTAAAGTTTGTGACGTTCTGTAGGGGGTAATCTCCGAAATTCCTGAACCAATTGAAAAAATTCTTTCACTGTGGCAAGCTACACTATCCCTGGTTGTTATAGGATATATTATATTTTCAAAAAAAATTAGGAATCCTTACTAAAACTACAATAGAGTATTTTTTGTACACCCAAGGTGTAAATAAAAGTACCTAAAATCGCGTGCGCTGCGAAAACTATTGATGGTAAAATAAAATAATGTACTACGAATTTGCAGAACACATCGTTATCTACAAAAAGACTCGCGATAGCACTTACTTAATTATTATAGTCATGCCACAATAAGTGTTTTGTTATTTTAAAATTGATATAAAAACCCCACCGCTTGAAAAGGCTCTTTATTTGTATCTTGGTATTCATCCTTATCATAATAAATTACTTAATATTAAGACTGCTTCAATACCTTTACAATTTTTTTATTTTTTTTATGTTTGCGTATAGGCAAACTGGCAGACGGGTCCACTTGATGGCAAGTGGCTACCGTCGCCCATGGACATCTGCAACACTAAGGGAGCCGATGCGTTGCCTACCTCGTTGAGACTTTAAAAATCTGTTTACGCCCTTTTTGAAGAGCCCCATATTGTAGCGCACTGGGAAAACCGCAGGAGGGAGCTCATTCCACAGCTTGCTCACATATGGCATAAAAGAGCGAGCGCCATTAATTCAATTCGGACATTCCATTTGAAACATATTACGACTTTAAAAACGTAAGATTTGAAAAAAAAACGTTGCGTGGTCGCCTCGTACCCTAATCGTAATTGTTATGAATTGAACAAGAAACTAAAGTATTAAAGGTTGATATGTTTATAAAATACTTAATAGCAATTTTATGTTAATCCAATAATAATAAAGAATCCATATCCATGTCCAATCCAATAATAAGAACGAATATCAAATCTAAACATAAAGATAATTATAAAGAATTATTCAAATATTGTACAGTTATGAGTATATTTGAAAAGCTACGTTTTAACGGTTTTAAGCGCGGTAATTTATTTTATTTTGGTTTATCACACAGTGTACACACGCTGGATAAACGCAACCATTACATCAGATTCGATAACCCACAAATCCTCGCAAAAGAAAATCGTTTCATACCAAGAATGATGCGTGAGGCTATTGAAATAAAAAAAAACATCCAAATTTCAATAGAGAAGATGGTTGGCAGGTACCACCTGTCTGGGATCCGATCATCAAAACTATCAAGACCCAAACCCAGCAAAAACCAACTGCCAGATCTCAAGACACTGTGAGCTCTTTCTGCGTGCAACGAAACACAAACTAACCCGACTGATAATTTCTTTTATTTTTTCCTTCCACCCATTTTAATATTATATAAAAAAATTTTAGAACTAGGCATGTTTGCTGAAGAGTTTCATGCGCCGCTTCTTCTCTTCAGCCACAACATGTTGTGAAGCGGTGGTAAAATTAGATTAGGCTCCCATAGAGTAAATAATATCCATAAACAAAATTAAAACTAAATAATTAAAATAAACAAGTTGGCGGTAGGCTGAATAAAAACTTTGACAATACACGTTAGACAAATGTCATCTTTGTCTTCCGTGACCACGGCCACTGAAAAGCGGCCGAAACGTCGGATAAACCAAAATAATATAAATTACCGCGCTTAAAACCGTTAAAACGTAGTTTTATTATGTGTACAAGTCGCGAAAACTTAAGAAAATATTATATTTAACAAGGTTAAATTTTTAAAACTAACTGATTGTTACAACCTTGAACTATTGGTTAAGAAGTCTAGCGACTAAGCTTACATGCGACCGAGGTACGACTCGTCTATACATATAATGAAATTGTAGAGGTCGAATTTTTGTATAATGAAAAAATGCTAAAAATCGAGTAAGGGGGATGTAATAAAAACTAATTTAGTTCTTTTTCAATTTTTTTGTTTCTCTTTTTCTACCAGCTAATCTCCCAAACAGGATCGATTTAAATGAAATTTTGTATGGTGGTAGCTTATATCCCTGATCAACATACAGAATACTTTGATTCCGAAAAATTTAAGAGTTCCCGTGGGATAGCTAAAAAAACCGCACCACGCTGACGAAGTCGCGGGCAGAAGCAAGTACCACAATATAGTAATTAATGGTGGAAACTGATATGATTTTTAATCTGATATATTCACTTATAATATAACTAGCGGCCCCGGCAGACGTTGTCCTGCTCCGAAAAATAAAAATCTATGACCCGATCCCAGCGCCACCTACCGGTTCCAATTGTGGATTTAAACCATCCGGGGACCCATTCAAACACACAAAAACAAAATCGCTCCCCGTTGTTAAGAGGATTCTAGAACCCGATCTCAGCGCCACCTACCGGTTCCAACGGTATAAAAACTATCCTATCTTTCAAGTTGGATCAAACTGCACACGGTGTGCAAATTTGATTAAAATCGGTTGAGTAGTTTAGGAGTCCATCGCGGACAAACATCGTGACACGAGATTTATATATATTAAGATAATAACAGCCCATAAATGTCTCACTATTAGGCTCGGGCCTCCCATTATAGGTGGAACAGACAGTATACCCGCCACGCTTGTCCGGCTTAGCAGGTTTGCCACATTGCTTATCTCGATGTGCATGTTTTCTTCCACCTTACATAACTTCACGCCAGGTCCCTTGCGGGGTAGGCACGAACAACAGAGCCCTATTCAGGCTTATTCTTACACACCTCACTTGCTTCTTTGACATTCATAGCTCTTGCATGCACGCTCGTCTGTTCTTAAGGCTTCTGACATCACCTTCTGCTAATACACGATCAATTTGATCATGGAAGGTGTGTCGTGACCTTCCGCGTCTTCTGAATCCACTCACTTATGCAATATACACATTAAATCAGAAAACTGACCAAGTATTATTGCATGTGTTTCGGCCAGAATCGAACCCGCGCACTTTTGAGTTTAGGACGCGTGCGCTAGCCATTACGCTACCACGACGTCTATATATTCACTTAATTATCTAAAACTATCATCAACTTAAATTTATTAAAATTTATTTACGCCTACATCTATACCACGCTTAACTGCGAGTATATCGACTGTTTACAACTGGTGTTATATAATGATGCCAATGTCATTAACATTTTAACGTAATGCTTTTTATTAATGTGTTTTAATAATGAAGGAATCTTCGAGAGAATGCCTATATTTGTTCAATGTAAACAAGCGAACGATTTCTTTAATAGTAAGTACGTTGTTACGTATACCACCATCGTCATTATCATCTCAATTAATATCTGGGGTTGTCTGGAAGAGATCGCTTTTTAGCGGTAAGACCGCCCTTTGTACATAACTAAATTTAATTTTGGCTGAGTCTATTAATACGGGTACTGTACGAATAAATATAATTTATTCGTCCAGTACCCGTACAAATAGTCACATCGAATTGCTGAGTCTATTAATACGGGTACTATACGAACAATTTATAATTATTAATACGGGTACTAAGCCCGGATAATCTCGTTCGTCCAGAGAGAGGATATTAAAAAAAACCTAACCTAACCTAATTAAAGATTGAAAATAAGTATTTTACTAAGTTCTTCCAATCCATACAAGAGCATTACGCAAATACTCGCGTATACTTTGTAGTAACATATAAGCAGATCTTGTTCCAATCTTGTAATGTACAGCGCCAGTACACATAGGGACTAATCGTGTATGTGTCGGAAAATTATTTTTGGGTAGTTATAAAAAAAATAACCACGAAGGCTTCTAACCTATATTAAAAATGTTCCGATTTGTTCATAATAAATAAATGTGTATCTATACCCCAGCCTCATTTTAGATATTATTTATTTATTTTTATTTTCATGTTTTCAATAATTCTTTAAAACATGTCATTAAAAAAAACCTAACCTAACCTAATTAAAAAACAAGCTGATCATCCAATTTATTCTTAATTTAATACCCGTACAAATAAAAAATAAGCTAATCATCCAGTACCCGTACAAATAGTCACTCCGTTTAATTTTAGTCTTTAAGTTCATATTTGTATTGGTGTACAATAAAGAGTTATCTATCTATCTATCTACGTTATCATCAACAAAGAGATTTTTTATAAACTGAAACTTCTAATCAGTTATTTCTGAATTCGGTTCTTACTCTATGTTACGACGCAGGGTTCTTTAAGTAGGGCGTCAAGAAATTTCCTCTAAGCCAGAAGACATTGGCTACACTTTTCGATATTTCGTAAGTATTAGTGACTAGTAAACGCAATAAAACTGCGTTGTGATGGCTTTGAGAGCGTTATTTTATTTGGTTTTTATTCCGACGTTTCAGCCAGTTTTCAATAGCCGTTATCACGGAACACAAATGTTAAGTGCCAACGAGTAGTATTAAGTTTTTCTCTTTCGGCAACTTGTTCCTTTTTCTAGTTATATAAAATTGTGACGTTATATTATAAGGTACCGTGCGTGTCATAATTTATGACGCTACAACATGTTGTAAGGTGATAAGCAGTATCTTAGTTGGTTTGTATGTTACACATAACACAAGCATCACTTACTTAAATCGCATGTCGCGCTGTAGCCCGTACAGTGAGTCTATTCAATACGACAAGCCAACATTTCTTGACCTTACCCCTTCTTCCAGGACCTTGCAAATATGACATACTTATTTATATCTGGAGTAAAGCAGATAGGCTGTGTTGTCGCTCTGGTACTGCAAATGTTGTGGACATTTGCAGTCACAGATACGTCACGAACACGCTGCCGGCCTCAAAGAGATTTATAACAATCTTCATTTAAAACACCATATCGTAGGGTCGTGGGAAAATCTCAGCTAGCTAGATATTTGTTGCTCACGTGACTACCTCGTTTCTGTAAAACGTAGCCGCGCCAGTGTAGACGATTCTATAGCAGTTTATCTACTATATCACGGTCATAGTGCTGCTTGAGATAAGAGAGTTCCGTGTTCACACATTTGAGTCGATTAAGTATAAGCCCCGTTTCAGTCCCTTTTTTTTTACATGACGAAATGCGTTGTCGCATCGTCAGCCGCGCGGGGGATCATGCGCGGCCGGTATGTGGGGCTCCCCGACGCCGATTAATCAGTACGACCGGCGCCGGTATACCCACTCAAACCTCATGGGAGCCTTCTTCCGCCTAGCGCCGGGGTCACGGTACATGCGCGAGCTTACCCCGCAACCCCGGCAGCGGCTGGCCGCCTCGTAAACAGAGGCGGCCTCTCCTGTTTGCGGGCCGGGGAGTGACGTTTCCCCGGCCCTGAGAGGGACGCGCGGCTGCCTCTCGCGCCCTCTCGCGGCATTAGTGCGGGCGGAGGTCTTTCTGATCCCCGTTTCAGTCCCATACTAAGTGATACCATGTGAGTATTTGGTTGGACAAGTTTTATACAACCTTGTCGGCACTCCGGAATATATTGGAATAATAATGAATTTATTATATCACATCTATTATTATGATATTTTAGAATTATTAATAAATTCAAATTTATACATACGAAGCATTATTATAACAAAATAAAGGAAATAATAATGTTCTTCGAATAATATGTGCTCTGGTAATTTTTTTGCTAGAACGCCTTCAGCATACTCTCATGGTTCTGTAAGTGTTTTAGCATGTTTAAAAGTTATTTCTGGACTAATAAGCTGAGTATACTATATGACACTCGGTATGAAATGAGAAAAGTGTTGAATGTTTTCCATTTTGAAATATAATATAATGCTTTTTAGGCAATATCTCAATTTCATTTCGTTGTCCTAAAAGTCCCTATTTATTTTAAATCAGATTTCATAAATTCTTATCTTAGGACTGCTACTTGACTGTGGTGAAGGCATACTATTATAGTAAACTGATATAATTATTATTTTTTATATATAGTCGGCAGACAAACAAACATATTATGTATCTTTTGTTACTACATGTAAGTTGCGTGGTTAGCGGTAAAAAAATTGTTATTATGTCCTAAAATTAAATGTGAAAAGGTCTGTTGGATACCTTATTATTAATTATAGAATATCACTTTAGTTATATATATATATATATATATATATATATATATATATATATATATATATATATATATATATATATATATATATATATAACTAAATATATATATATATATATATTGTATCTGTTTGCTTTTCTGATAAATAAATAAGAAAAAAAAAAAAAAACTCCAAATTAAACCAATCGCACTTGTGTTATGGATAAACAACGGATTACTCCGGGGCCATAAATAACGGAGGAAATTCGATTCCGAAATTTACCATACCAGGAATCGAACTGGGCATTGCAGTGAGATAGGCCGGCAAAGGCTTAGCCCGATCACCAAGAGACCGTCATAATCAAGTGAATAATCCATATTTTAATTAATTATAAGTATCATAAAATTCACTGCACCGATGGTTTCCTCGAGCCTATTAATTTTCCTATTTCGTTACACATATTAATTGTAACATTGAATTAGGAAACCGTATCTAATTGTTACATTTTAAAATTATTTTCATAATTATTTAGGTAGTCTGCGCAAAATGAACGATTCTTCTGTACTTTTCAAATTCAAATTCAAAGGTTTTATTCAAACTTAGTTCCACTGAAAAACACTTTTTGAAGGTCATACATATAAGTTAAAATTTAAAAATTATTTTTGTATTGCAGGAGTTCAGCAGACAGGCAAACGGCCCACTTGATACAAAGCAGTTACCATCGCCTATGGACATTTGCAACACCAAAGGTGCTACAAATGCGCTGCTGCTCTCTTAATGGAGACTGGAACCTGGTCACTAATATTTATTTACTTTATCTTACCGTACTTGTAAGGAATATATGGAGATATGTTGCAAAAAAAAAAAATATTTTTATTTTTTTTATTGCAGGAGGTCAGCAGACAGGCAGGCGGCCCACTTGATGAAGAGCGGTTACCATCGCCTATGGACATTTGCAACACCAAAGATGCTACAAATGCGCTGCTGCCCTCTTAAAGGAGACTGGAACCTGGTCACTAATGCCGGAACACAACTCAAGGTTGTTATGGCGACATACTTTAGACCAGGGGTGGTAGCCATCCAGTCGGGCAAATGCCCTACCACCTGGCTGTGGGTTGTTTTGTCGCCTCTTACGACAGGCCGCCCGGCCGCAGGAAATTGTATTCTTTCTCCGTTCCTGCACGGAGCATAGTACATAGCAAAAATTAGTACGTTGTGTCTTTGTATTTATAACTATAATCATATTTTCTATCCTTTTATTGCGCTCTGTCTTATTACATATGCTACATATGTTAGCAACAACTCCATTAATTCTTCAAAAGTCATTCTTTAACAGAATAGTGTATAAAATAAAAAAAAATACTTGAAATATAAATAGATGATGAAATATAAAGAAAAACAATTTTTAGCTAGACGTGTTGCTGGGGATTTCTCGCCGCTTCTCCTTAACAGCAATAACAGGTTGCGAAGCGGTGTACACAGACTAGGAAGTAAAATTAAATATTAACCTATATTACCTACACCTTCAAAAAATGTTCTGCAGTGCAACTTATTTTGAATAAAGACTTTTGAATTTGAATGCTGGAATACAACTAAAGGTTGTTATGACAACATGCTTTAGACCACGGGTGTTAGCCATCTAGTCGGGCACATGTCCTACCACCTGGCGAAACTTCCTGCTCTATGTACACCGCTTCGCAACGTGTTATTGCTATCAAGGAGAAGAAGCGGCGAGGATTTCTGGCTAATAAAAATGTGGTTTTTATCTTGCTTAATATAAGCTTATAATAAGTTTTTTTAAATTATTTTCTACTAGCTTACATTGATATACATAAAACATAATGTGACACAGGGACCTCACGGGATTATTCGAGCCGCAAAGAGTGGTGTAAAATACATAAAACTACGTGGTATTTGAAAATGAATTAAGACAACATTCATGAATTTAGTTAATTATTAATTCATGAATATAAAAATGGAGCAGCGGCAAAGAATTGTTATCATTATTCAAATGTTTTATTCTGGTATAATAATAATAAGCGGAGTTATTATCCGTCTAGTTTACGATACTGATTTAGTTCCAGTGTAGCAACTACTTAAAATGGCTGCTTTATAAACATTAAAAACAAAACAAAAATAATATAATTTAAAATGAAATATGACTATTAATTAATATTTAATAATATAAAACATAATTTATAAAATAACAACATATAAACACACTAATTGACTATAGTGTCATACAATAATTTTACACGTGGGCGAAGAACTCTCAACGGTGTACAAAATAACGTAGACGATAAATTCATTTAAAACAATCTGCACTAGTTCATAGACGTCAAACAGAACATATTTTTGAAGTGAAACTTCTATATAGACAGGGGACTTAGGATTTTTCTGTCACGAAAAAGCGTTACGGCCGCATGAAGGAGCGGCATAAATTCAGACTAGACGTAATGAGAGGCGGCATAATGTTAAATTAGGCTATCGATGTTTCTATTGATTCTGAATTGAGTTCTTTTTTTTATTTGATTTATAAAAAATGTTTATATAAGCTGGCAATGCCTCGAGTAAACCTGCGTTTCTCCAGGAATATCATAAATCTCAGTCGGTCCCGGCTGAGACTAGTTATTAGCGCAGCCACTGGACATGTCAATTTTAACAGACATCTTTTCAATATAGGTGTCACCGACAGCCCCTGTGCAGAGCATGCCTGGAGACAGAAGAAACAGCCGCCCATGTCCTGCTTGAATGCGGAGGAGTGGTCCAATACAGGGCGAAGTATCTGGACGCCCCGGATAGCTTCCGAGAAGTCTTCAGCAACGTCAAGAAGCTGGTCGACTTCCTGGAGGAGCTGGGCTGGATGGAGTAAATCCTCAACCACCCTCGCACGCAAAATAGGCGCTTTGTCGTCGAGTTGCGGAAACCGCCCGCTTGCAGAACAAGATGTTTAAATAAAAAATGCATTCACGAAAATGTACCCACCAAATCATAATTTGCAGTAAACCTGTGAAAAATCGAAATGTATGCTGGAACACGTAGTAGAAGTGAAACTTTAACGGACAAGTCGAAAAACGAATCTCAACAAAATTTTAACTTGAAGTTTTACTGGCAATGTTAATGTACTTGTCCAATTTGAAAACCTGCCCGTTGAACTTCAAGTTAAAATTTTGGTGCGATTCATTTTTCGACTTGTTAGTTGCCATTCGTTTTTCCACTTCTCCGTTGAAGTTTCACTTCTACTATGTGTCCCAGCACACGTTTCATTTTTTTTTAAATATAATAGGGCCGAGTTAGCCCTTCCAGTTCCATTGTCAAGGACTATATTTACAGTTGTTGATTTAATAAACGCTATCCCATAAACTCCTCTGAAGGATAAGAGGTGGTGGTAAAATAACTCATAAATAAATGTCAAAAATAACCATCGAGAGGTAGTTTAAGTAACTGCTAAGAGGCAAGAAGGCAAGTTTTATTTGAAACAGCCATTGGTTAGGGGCTTAAGAGTCTCTTATTTAAGACATGGCTAATCCTTTCTTAGCGAGATTATTATCAGTAAGGCCCTATATTATTTATTTATAACATGTATGTAATATTATATGTATGAATCAACTTCCTTAAGACTACTTGTAAATATAGCAAAGTATAGGTAGTTATGTTTATAGAGCTTTTTTATATTTTTTTATTCCATGAGTTTAGTAGACAGGCAGACGGCCCCCTTGATGGAAACCGTTTTCCATCGTCAATGGACATTTGCAACACCAAAGGTGCTACAAATGCGCTGCTGCTCTCTTAAGGGATATTGGAACCTGGTCACTAATGCCGGAACACAACTCAAAGTTTTTATGGCGGCTTAGTCTAGACCAGGGGTGGTAGCCATCCACTCGGGCATATATATATATAAAATAGGTTGGGGGAAAATTCTTTATCCCGTAACATTAGACTTACAGTTTGCTCTGATATTTCCATTTTTACGGCTGTTTCTAGATCACTCCTGGAGTGCTAATACTTTGGACATTCGAAGAGGAGATGTTGTATAGTCTCAACCGACCTCATAATAAAAATATTATATAAAAAAAAGACTTGAAGATTAAAAACAAAAAATAATATTTTCTACAACGTTTTGAAGTCAATGCCGAGTAAAACAACGATTACTACACATGTGTATTTTTCAAGTAGGCCTTCAGAGCCAAATGCTAAATACTAATTAGCGTAAACTACGCTAAATAGCGAAAAACACTCAAAGAAATCTCGAGACCGATCTTGACAATAACTAAAGTGGTATTATTAGATTTGTGTAAAATCAATCGCCCTAGCCAGGAATCGAATCTTATGATTTTGAAAAAAAATATCATTCTGAATTTTTAAATATAATTTCAATATAAAGAAAATGTGAAAAATATTAATTTTTGCCTTATAGTTACTGTTTAAGTTGATTACTTTCTTGATATTTTTTTTGAAGTCTGTTCGTAAATGGACTGGACGGATGAATAGACTTCATAATTATTCCATTTTTGCCAAATTGAATGGAAACCATAAAATAAAATAGGTTTCAAATAGTGTTAGACTCATTGTTAATTGTCAAATCGATTAAAATTCTTTAAAAAATAACATTAAAACAATGTAATGCATTCTTGATTTAGCAACCTTTAATGACGCCGGTCCGTAAATGGCACCTAATTGCTGTCTATTTGGAACAAGATTTTTCTGTCATTTGCGTAATTAAAACAATGAACTCACCGTTCATTTTGTTAGCAATACTTCCCAGGACCACTTGAACACAAAAACTCACTCGAACTGTACAAAAGTCACTAAAACAATCCCAAAGCGTGCGTAATCTGTTTCGACCCTTATATCACATTACGATTTAACAATTCGAAAAATGGAACGCGGTATTCCAATTTTAAATTTTATGAAAAAAACTACTGGCAACTAATAAATAACGCGGTATTTAAATTTCGAACATTCGAGTAATTTGAATTTGGAAGCCAGTGAAGAACTCGATATTCAAATTTCGAATATCCGATTAAGCACTTCGATATCTGCGCAAAGGCATCTGCGCGGTGCGTACGCTCAGAACAAAATGCAAAAGAGTTGTACTCTACCGGCGATAATAAACAATCTGTGGCGTATTGATAAAACGTAAAGGCTTCGTAACGTAATTGTACGTGATCACAACGTTCATACGCTAATCATTACTTATTTATCTTCGTATCATTTATTTGGTAATTTTATTTGCAACGATATTTTTTTTTGGGAACTTGTTTCCTAATTACTCTCGAGTTAGGAAATAAATCAGCAAAGCGTATAGGATAGGACCAAATTTTTGAAGTGACAACTTCTTCTGCGGAGTGACTTTCGCGGACCGCGCTCGAAATATCAAAAGTTGGTCTGAAAGAGAGTGTCGGGGTGAAGGTAAGGAAAGGAATGCTCCGGTGGTTCGGGCATGTGGAAAGAATGTATGATGAAAGAATGACTAAACAGATATACAATGCAAAAGTGGATGGATGCAGAAGTCGCGGAAGGCCACGACGCACCTTCCATGTTCAAATTGATCATGTATTAGCAGAAGGTGATGTCAGGAGCCTTAAGAACGGATGAGCGTGCATGACAAGAGCTATGAATGTCAAAGAAGCAAGTGAG
The DNA here is from genome assembly GCA_012273795.1 of Dendrolimus punctatus. Classification (NCBI taxonomy): domain Eukaryota; kingdom Metazoa; phylum Arthropoda; class Insecta; order Lepidoptera; family Lasiocampidae; genus Dendrolimus; species Dendrolimus punctatus. Next base: position 770,171 of record JAABVI010000033.1, on the reverse strand, counting down.
GTGTGTAAGATTAAGCCTGAATGGCGCTCTGTTGTTCGTGCCTACCCCGCAAGGGACCTGCCGTGAAGTTATGTATGTATGTACGTGTAACTTGTTTTGAGAGAGTAAACCGCTTAGTTAGGTAACGTATTTCATACGGCACACGGCATGTGTTGTATTGTCCACCGTGACTTCACTTGTGACTAGCATTTTTTTTTATTTCTTTATTGCAGGAGTTCAGCAGACAGGCAGACGGCCCACTTAATGGAAAGCGACTACCATCGTCTATGGACATTTGCAACACCAAAGGTGCTACAAATGCGCTGCTGCTCTCTCAAGGGAGACTGGAACCTGGTCACTAATGTCGGAACACAACTCAAGGTTGTTATGGCGACATACTTTAGACGAGGGGTGGTAGCCATCCAGTCGGGCAAATGCCCTACCACCTGACTGTGGGTTGTGTTGTCGCCTTTTACGACAGGCTGCCCGGCCGCAGGAAACTGTATTCTTTCTCCGTTCCTACACTAAGACTGGGTCCAACTTAGTACTAATAGCGTTAGTTCTAGAGTAAAATTTAGAGATCCTACTAGACTAGTAACATCTAACTGCAACACTACGTTAAGACAAAAACTGCCAAGTGATGATCATAAAAGTCTTTAATTCGATACCCATATCAATAAGAGAATTGCCAAAAAGAAAATTCAAATTACATTCATGGCTGAAGGAAAAGTGTTTTAATGAAATTAGGGATTTTATTAGGTAAATGACTATATTTATATTTTTGGTCATCAGATTTATTCTGTATTTTTGACATTCTTTTATGTATGTATGTAATTTATAATTGATCAAACTATGTTTATAAATTTAGAAGTATTACATTTTTTTTACATGTACCCAAGTATTTGTATGACCATTATGTTTAGGTCCAATACAGTGTGAGACCAATCGAGTTTGTTTAACATTTCTACAAATAAAGATTCATTTATTCATTTTGGACTTTTTTTTCTTTGTATTTCTATTTATAATAACTTACATTATGCTCCGGTGGTTCGGGCATGTGAAAAGAATGTATGATGAAAGAATGACTAAACAGATATACAATGCAAAAGTGGATGGATGCAGAAGTCGCGGAAGGCCACGACACACCTTCCATGATCAAATTGATCGTGTACTAGCAGAAGGTGATGTCAGGAGCCTTAAGAATAGACGAGCGTGCATGACAAGAGCTATGAATGTCAAAGAAGCAAGTGAGGTATGTAAGAATAAGCCTGTATGGCACTCTGTTGTTCGTGCCTACCCCGCAAGGGACCTGGCGTGAAGTTATGTATGTATGTATGTATGTACATTATGTCCTAAATAAAATATTTTTTCATGGTTATTTTGAGCGGTTTGGTTCATTGATTCAAATTGAAGACAGCAATCAATCGTGCTATATCCACTTGAGTATCACGTATTAATAATCAAATTATCAATCGAGGTTACTCTTTCCTTAGTGGTTTTAATGGATGTTGGAGTCTAAATTTAATCATAGACGCTTGACATTGTAATACTTAGGTGGTAGGAATTTTGTTTACAATACGAAGGTTGTTTGAGAGGAAGAGTTATTGTTATCTTATATCTTTGAAATATAAAAATCTTGTGTCACGATGTATGTTGCCAATAAACTCCAAAACTACTGAACCGATTTCGATCAAATTTGGACACCGTGTGCAGTTTGATCCAACTTAAAAGATAGGATAGCTTACATCTCAATAGACCCTGTAGGTGGCGCTGCAATTGGGTTCTAAATTTTATTTCTTTAGGGCAGGACAACGTCTGCCGGGACAGCTAGTTATATACTATGTTACTATATAGTTGCTTTTTTCATGTTTCCTCTAAAGTTAATAATTAATTTCGTTATGTACCCTCTATTTCTAAACGATACAATCGGCCATTCCCTTTATTGAATAATAATGTTGTATTTTTATTTATTCAGTAATTAGTTTGTTTTGTATAGTGTAAGTAGTTCTCTATAATTTATCATAATTTTATGTAGGAATGTTAATCTCTAATATGTATTGATCGTGTACAGATTATAATTCAAAATCTCTCAATTGTATATAGACGGTATTCAATACATTTTGTTTTCAGTTTGGCAGACGCCATGGATTTATGCTGTGTTCGGTTTGTTTTATTGCTTGTGAAACTTTAAGTATAATATTTTTTACAATATCTCGTATAAAATATTATCTAAAATTTCCAAACAATAATGTATTAAATTCTTATCATGCATAACCCCTAATTAAAATAGTTTATCAATTACTTCAATCCGCTATCGGTCGTGCCAATATGCTAAGTTTTTTATACTATTGAAATGTTGGAGAGATGGCGAGGTGTTCTAAAATGCTTGTACAGCGTGAAGAGTTAGGGCCTTACTTATAATAATCTCGTTAAGAAAGGATTAGCCATCTCTTAAATAAGAGACTCTCAGGCCCCTAATCAATGGCAGTTTCAATTAAAATTGCCATCTTGCCTCTTACAAGTTACACTACCTCTCGATATTGATTATTATTGATAGCTATTTATGAGTAACTTTACCACCACGTCTTATTCTAAAGAAGAGTTTTCAAGATTTTCGTTAATCAGTTGCTGAGCAGTTTCTTAAATTTCAACAAATGATTATAAGTAAGGCCATTAGTGTATAAAATTTGTAAAAACTGTAAGGTTCCCTGATTATAAATGTGTGACCAGTTGCTATTCTTTTATTACCATAAACCCTTTTGAGTTGTTGCAAGTATTACATCATTTTGCAGAGGTTCGCACTCACCTGCACATGCCGTCGAGATGAGAACGCTGTGGGGCGCGTTGTAAACCCTCCCACGCGTGGACTAGATCTAGACGATGCCAGAGGACTTCTTTTGTGACGGGGGACTTCTTCATGAAAGAGGCCAACGTCTCCCAGGGCAAGCGAAATTAGGACCGTTTCAGCCCTGGCATAAGGCGCAGGATAGAACACCCAAGGTTTTTAGTAGGTATTCCTAAATGGGCAGTTGCAATAGCATGGCACCAGTTTTGACTCGGCATGTTAGTGCCACTCCCGGTCTGGATCCCATACACGGGCCGGGAATTATCCTCGCAAGGTTCTGCCCGTGTCGTGGCTGAGGTTCTCTCGGGTGGGTTTTAAATTTAAATTTATTGTATACTTTAATTGTACACCGATTTACAACGTGTTGCAAGTTTAATGAGAAAAAATGGCAAGAAACTCTACAGGAATAGGTCTAGGTAAAAAAATCTTTTTTCGATATAATTATTTATCTATCTCACGTTAAATTTTCAAAAGTTTTCGCGACTTGTATACATAATAAAACTATGTTTTAACGATTTTTAGCGCGGTATTTTATTTACATAACTTCACGCCAGGTCCCTTGCGGGGTAGGCACGAATAACAGAGCTCCATTTAGGCTTATTCTTACACACCTCACTTTCTTCATGGTAATTTATTTGATTTTGGTAATTCCGACGCTTCCGTCGGTCCGTGACCATGGCCAATGAAAAGCGTTTTATTATTTATCTCACGCTCTTTTTTAATATTTAGGTTTAATACATATATCAAAATAATTATAACCCCATGCCTAGAATTCCACCAACCAGTGTATCTACACTTCTTACATTCACAATCTGTTTATCTAAAAGTAATTGTATTGTATTAAGGCTCCTGAATGTAAAATGACATGTCACAGTGTCATTTTTTAGTCACCTTGGGTTCACAAACGAAGATTTTTATTTCGAACAAAATCCAAAATTATCAAAAATTAATTATCTAATGGTAAATACCAAGAATTTTGTTGTTTGAACAAACAATTCGAAATAAATCTTTAATTTCGATATATTGGACGTGTCAGATGATATGAATATAGTAAATTCCAAAACACCTCTAGAAAAGGAACAATTAAAAACTGCGTAAGTAATTTCCTTCCTTTTTGAATTTTTAATTTCTTTTTACTCAAAGGTAAAAAATAATTATTGTGTTTTAATAAAAATGACGAGGATGTGTATGCAATATAATAAATTCTGTCATTATTTTCATAAAAAAATACAAACATTATGAATATATACATTGCTCTACAATTACGAACAATCTAAAAAATAAGCATAATTTTCTACAATAATATTTGGGACATCCGCAACATATTGTATTGTACATGTCGACAAAGTGAATGCACACCTGGTATATTACCTTTCTCGAATTTGGACGTCTTTTGTTTACTTTGTGTTAAAAATTGCAATTAGACAATAGCCTATTATTATTGTATTCGTTTATGGCCGTTCGTAGGAATAATTAAGCAGGTGTGCAAATTACGTTTTCTTGGAAAAACAGTCCACGCGGTCGATTGTTGTATTGTACAGTTTACTATAAAACAATGCCCAAGCGGAGGGGTGGGGCAGTCAAGCGACGATTACAATACAAGCAAGACGTGTACATTGATAAGCTATATAGTGACAGACTTTGCGCGTGTTATTGAATTGTGCAGTTTGTAGTGATTGTGGCCAGTTATATTTGTACCTTTGTTATACGTGTTTGTATAGTTCTAATAAATTTTATAGTAATTCCAACGGAATTTGGATTCGAATCCTGTAACTCGTAACAATATTTTCTATGTTTTTTGTATATAAGCAAAGAAAATAATCTAGGCACAATGAAACTGACATATAAAAATGATTTTAACAGCGGCTTTGTTTGCGTGAACTGTACTCAACCCTGTGAGACCTGTCTTATTTGATTATTAAAAAATTTCTGCTCGGCCACGACTGGTGTTAGTCAAGATTAATATTTGCATTAGTTAACTTTCACAACTGTCGAGCAAAATCTCTATTATCACTTGAGTAGACATCTTTCTTAATTGACAACGTTAAACTTTTTTGTTGCCGTATAATATTTTAGTACGTTATGTCATTATTATAACTATAAAAGTATTCAGTGTCTTTGTCTCACAGAGTATGCGCTTTTTGCTACAACTCCATTAGCTCTTCGAAAAGTGATTATCTGACATGTTTCTGTATAAAATTTACAAAAAAAAGAATATTTGAGTTAATCCATTTTGAGCTAGACGTGTTGCTGAGGAGTTTCTCGCCACTTCTTCTCCTTAACATTAATAACACGCTGCAAGGCGGTGTACATAGACTATGAACCTTCAAAAAGTGTTCTCCAGTGGAATTTATTTTGAATAAAAACTTTAGAATTGGAATTTTGAATTTGAATTTGAACTATCCAAACGATGATAAGGGCTTAACTTGTCAGTTTTGTAAGTTAACTGAAATCTTAACTATCGTAAATATATTTCAGCATTAGCGATTGATTTTAAAGAGTTTAGCGCATATAATGTACTGTATGGCTGGCACTAAGTGCAACGTATTTTACTTCTGTTCATATTATCCGACGCGTTGCGCACAGCTGCCACTTACAGCAACGAGGACGTGGCCAGGCTGTTACTCCGGGTACTAAATAGAAATTGCAATTATAAATACTACATAGCTTTTTTTTTAATAACAATACTACGGACTTGAGGTCCGCACCCTTTTTACAACTTGATTACTGTTACAGTTTTTTTGAGTTAATACACGCTTGTTGTTATGTTTTGTTATTGTGTGTGACATTGGTTTTGTGATTTTTATGTTGTGTTGTGTACCTTAAGAATAACTTTTTTAAATTTTATTCTAATTTTAATACTAAACTTATACTAATGTAGAGTGTATCTGTTACAAGCTGGTGTTATGAGAGAGTGCATGTGCAGTGTGTGCCTTATTTCATCCGTGCAGGAACGGAGAAAGAATACAATTTCCTGCGGCCCGGCGGCCTGTCGTAAGAGGCGACAAAACAACCCACAGCCAGGTGGTAGGGCATTTGCCCGACTGGATGGCGACCACCCCTGGTCTAGAGTATGCCGCCATAATAACCCTGTGTTGTGTTCCGGCATTAGTGACCAGGTTCCAGGCTCCCTAAAGAGAGCAGCAGCGCATTCGTAGCACCTTTGGTGTAGCAAATGTCCATAGGCGATGGTAACCGCTGTCCATCAAGTGGGCCGTCTGCCTGTCTGCTGATCTCCTGCAATAAAAAAAAATGTCTATATCTATATATATATATTTTTTTTTTTTTTTTTACATGGGGAAATGCGTTGCCGCACCGTCAGCCGCGCGGGGGATCATGCGCGGCCGGTGTGTGGGGCTCCCCGACGCCGGTTCAATACGACCGGCTGCCGGTATACCCACTAAAACCCCATGGGAGCCTTCCTTCCGCCTAGCGCCGGGGTCGCGGTACATGCGTGAGCTTAACCCGCAACCCCGGCAGCGGCCGGCCGCCTCGTAAACAGAGGCGGCCTCTCCTGTGTGCGGGCCGGGAGAGATGGTGGTCCCCGGCCCTGAGAGGGACGCGCGGCTACCTCTCGCGCCCTCTCGCGGCATTAGTGCGGGCGGAGGTCTATGTTGATCCCCCAGACCTCGACGCCCGCTGCCGCCGGGAGGGGGAGGCTGCAAGGAATACTCCTGCGCCATCACCCCTCCCTCTCCTTCCTCCTCCCCCCGCCGCCTCGCGCACTCAGCAGCGTCAGCGGCGGGGGGGAGTGTCTTCGCGATGGGGGGGGGAGGGGGAGGCTGCGGAGGATTTCTCCTGCGCCATCACCCCTCCCTCTCCTTTCTCCCCCTCCGCCGCCTCGCGCTCGTAGCAGCGTCAGCGGCGGGGGGGGGCTTCGCGATAGGAGGGAGGGGGAGGCCGCGAAGGATTTCTCCTGCGCCAACACCCCTCCCCCCTCTCCTTCCTCCTCTTTTCCCGTCGCCTCGCGCACACAGCAGCGTTGGCAGACGGGGTCGGGGAGGATAGGTCGCCTGTCAGGAGGGCGGTGGTGGGGTGGACATCACCACCGCCGTCCTTGACAGCCAGCGGAGAACACCTCGACGCTGGCGGTCGCATCGGAAAGGAGGGGCGTTTGGGGAGGAGGTTTGGTAAGGAAGAGCAGGCATTGGGATTTGGAGGCGGAAAGGTGGGACACCACTGTCACGGAGCGAAGGGGGGAATGTGACAGCGGCCGCTCGGGGCCCCGGGGACGCATCCCCTTGTACCGCTACCTGGTCGAAGAAGAGACCAGGGCGGCACCCCCTGGGGGGGTATCTATATATATTATCTTAACTAGTGCCATGTATGTTGCTTTTTCTTTTTGTGCCTAGGTTATTAATTTTTAGGCTCTTTGTGTGTCTTGATTTGTTTGTGAATTGTGCGTGTAATGCAATGCAGTGGTAGTGCGCGTTGGTGTGAGTAAGTGTATAAGTTTTGTTGTTGGTTGTGTGGTTGTGACATTGTGTGGTGTTAATTTATTGTATGACTAGCAAACCCGGCGAACTCCGTTTCGCCACCAGATGGCTTCGTTTTATATAACATTTCGTTTGGTGATTAAAAGATGAAGAAATTTTTTTTTTGTTTTATATTTGAAAAGGAAAAATTTTTTTTCATTTCACAACAGTAATGAATTCATTTCGATTACAAAAATGAAGTGTTATTTAGTTGAACTTCTCTAAGTAAATGAAAGTGAATCCAAAGTAAATACTGAATCGAAGCGTTATACGTGTCCGCAAATTATCCGTTTCATTGAAGTGCTCTTTGGTAAACCACATTTTTTGTTTTTTGGTCTGACGTTAACACAAACAAAGCGGATGGTTTCCCAACTCGTGAACACGCAAGGTATAACTGCCCATGTGAAAAACAATGATTTTCTAAATTTATCCCGCAAACACTAAGCGATTGGCCTTGCGACTTATCAATTGTCATTGCGAACGCAACGCGAACTGGAAATTGCAATAGTTTCAAGTCAAACGGAAGATCAGTCGGAATCATTGGTATTCGAGGAATACATACATTTTCACCTGCGTACTTTCCGTTAATAATGGTTGCCTCAATCAAATTCGGCGTAAGTCTTTTTACCGAAAGTCGAGTACCGTTGCAATGTCGCGGTGGATTCAAATTACGCAATATCATAATAACTGTACCAACTTTGAGTTGCAAGTTATGTGGTGGAAATCCTGGTAACTCCAGAGAGTTCAAAAACTTCGTTGGATAATTTACTACATCATCGGGATTTGTTATGGAATCAACGGATTTGTATGTCACCAAATCGCCAGCAATTTTTGATTAAATAAATTCAGTGACTGTACATCATTATTCTTTGCGGCAAGAATTGCTCGTTGACTTAACAAAGCATAATTCTGATAATTCTCACTAATGTTTGGGAAAACATTTTCAATAAGAGCCAATTGAGAGTCTACAAATCGGCAAAAGTCGTTGGTAAGAGTAATTAATCCAGATGTCGCATCAACTTGGACTTTTCCATTTCCAACAGCTAACAATTGTTTGGGAAATTGTGCAGCACTTTGATCATTTTGAAGTTGAACTCTCATATTAGTGGTTAGCGATAATGTTTTTACGTTATTCCATAAAGGTGATGCCTTCAGGCAAGCATTCAATTCATCTGCAGGCGTTCCACGGGGAATTACTGGCAACGTCTGCCTGAAATCGCCTGCCAACAATATCATCAAGCCGCCAAAGATGTTGTTATTTCGCCGAAGATCCTTCAGTGTGAAGTTAAGTGCTTCAAGTGATTTCTTATGTGCCATTGTGCACTCATCCCTAACGAATGAGCTTGCATTGCATCAAAAATTTTCCCATTGCACTGGTTCGGGAAATATTGCATGTTGGAGTATCAATTGTGTTTAAATTGAGTGGCAACTTAAGCGCAGAATGTGCAGTACGACCGCCATCTAGAAGAGTCACCGCAATTCCAGATGATGCTAACGCCAAAGCTATGTCACATCTTGATCGAATAGTGGCCAAAATCAATGAAATGACAAATGTTTTCCCTGTTCCTCCAGGTGGGTCCAGGAAGAATAGACCACCAGTATTATTGTCCACCGCTTGCATTATTGTTTCGTATACTTATTTTTGCTGTTCATTCAACGGCACATTATTTCGAACGAATTCCTGCAATGTATCAACATTGTATTGCAACTCTCGATTTAATTCTTGGTTGAATGTATCGTGCATCGATCGATTTAGCGCAATCATTCCTACTTCAATCAGTAGCTTTTTTGTAATTGTCAAGCATTGATCCTCAATCAGAATCAATCCTTCATTGTAGATTTCATCGGTTATTTGGATGTCAGGATTTTTCGTTTGAATGCGCAAGCGATGCAAGATATCTTTACATAAATGTCGTCTTTGTATTTGTTCCATAACTGAATTGGTTGTGAAGGAAAACATGTAGTGATGATAATTGCGAACAGCGTTCGTATTTGGTACACATTTGATGAAACAACTGAATCCGCAAGTGTTAAATCCCATTGAAAATCGTTCTTCAGCAAACTCAATAGTTGACATGCTTCTCGATATGTTTGGCATTGGTGGCCATTCACAGTTTTCAAATGCGCAAATGATTTTGGTCCACGTACATTTACCAACAGCAGTCGCAAATAAAAACATTCATCATTTCTAGGATGTATCAGAGATGGCGCTGTATGTGAAAAAACATTTTTCCGCTTTTCTGTTGAAATTTTTCCTGAATTTTCTTTGCTATAAACCTCACGGAGCCCGAGACCTTTCCAACGAATGCAAAACCGTGGAAATCGGTTCGTGCGTTCTGGAGTTATAGCGTCAGGAAGGAAAACCCGACTTATTTTTATATAGTAGATTGTCGTGACATGAAACATTTTTAGTTAGTGTTAGTGATGATGGACGGTTTAGGAGGGGGATTATTGACCCTACATTAGACGCTGGACCACCTTCTAACAACATAACACAGTTACGTTGTTCTTAAATATAGTTATTTCTATGTTTTGCTTGACACTGACTTCAAGAAACATATTAAACATATGTATTTTTTGGTTTTTAGTATGAAGTAGGATTTGTGTATGTAATTTTTTTTTCTTATAGGCTGCTTATGAGTAAACATACTGTGAACTCATCGGCCTTGGTCGAGTTGGAAAATGTAATGCGAACACATGTTTACAGGTTGTGTGGTAAACAGGATAATCGAGCAAGACTATAATCAACATGATAATAAATTATAACAAACATGTTTTAATCAATACATTGTAGCTTGTAAAGTCGTCATAGGTGGTTGGTACAGCGGGAGCGTGAGCGCAGCAATTTCCTCCGCTCTCGTTTAAGGAGGACGCGTCGGCGCCGGAGCCGCCATAAGTCCCTTTTTTATAATTTCTACTTAGATATTTTTATGATTTTTGCCTTATTTTATACTAGTTTACAAGAATTTTTTAATTACCGTTGGTATACATTTTTAAGGTTCCTATTAAATATTTCGGGTCTTACTTTTTTATTTCTTATATTACTTTCATCTTCGTGGTATTAGAAATTCTGTCGATATCAGTTTTGATGCTAACATAACAAGGACCATTTAGGTCTACCAATTGTAGTGAGTTTCTTTTTGTATTATATAACTAGTTTTCCAATAGCTATCGCCGTGAGTCCTAAGGGAAGTGTTCCTATCCGAATTCCGCGCGCACTGACCTCTCCTCCCGTGGAACATTTCACAAAGCGCCCCACGCACAGAGAGAATGAAGGTAAGGCTGCCTACCATAAAAGCGAAGTACAGAACACCGAGGGGTATTAGTGGGCATCCCTGACCGCGGCGTGGCAGTAGTACTTCTCCAGGGCTGCTAGTGCCAACTCTACGTGGCGATTCCCACACGCTCCCACCGCGTTTTTCCCGCGGTGGGTAGTCTTAAAACGGATTTCCTCTAATTAAATAAAAACAGGTGTTGTTACCTCGACTCGTGACGCACCGGTCTTGTGCAACGGCCCCGTGTATACGTGTAGTACATAGATAGACACAAATCGGCAAGTTTGTATGTGACACTGAAATGGTCAACGGACCATGTAATAAGGAGAGATGAAAGTCATGTGACAAAAAGAATATTCAAATGTATAGGTAGACCAAAAAGAGATGGATGGATTGTATGACTTATATGATTATTTGTGGTGTGACAGAGGAAAAAGGAGTATGGAAAGAAAATATATATTCTGCCGATCTCAAATAATTTAGAGAAGGTGAAAGAAAAGAAAGATTTAACGTGGACTGTCCACGAGATATATTTCTTCGTCTTTGGAAACTGCGAAAGTTCCATCATGTTTTCTGCATTTAGATAGCAACTTAAGTAGCTGTCTATGCTTCGTCGACGCGACCTTCACGTAGTTACATTTTTGGATAAAATCTTACATGACGCACTTTCTCCTTCTTAAATTCGTCAACGTTTTGAATTTCTTGTTCCTTCTGACAAACATTGTATAACTTCTAAATCTCTTCTTCTCGAAGCTCCCACACACTTATCGGTACGTTATAGTGGTTCTTTCTCCGTCCACGAAGTTAGTTTATGGGTTGTCCTGGCACATACGATCCGAGATAGTTCATCGGAGAGCAGTTAAAAAAAAGTCAAACAGCACTATCTTAAATTATTATTATATATCTATCTTTTACATTTTATATGTATGTATGTATCTTAAGTGTATCTTGTATATAATTAAATGTGCACGTGTTCTAAGCAGCGATGTTTTTGATGTAAGAAATTGGCGATTTTCATTTGAACAAGAAGCAGAAGTTCTATTATAGAGATCAATCTCATTCATATTGGTTTAGGGAAAGTTTGTAGACTTCTTTAAGTTTTATATTTTTTTTACATTTTCACTTTTGCGGTTTTACATTTACACCAGACGAATAATTCATTTATCTTAACTAAACCCACTACAATTATTTAAAAAAACCAACACAGTAAAAAGGAATCTTAAATCTCTCTCATCCTTTTACAATCCTGGCCCAAGAATGTATGGAACTGTATCCGTCCTTTTTACACTTTACATCTACAAAACGCTTCTTATTTCGTGGACTTCCACGCACTTGTGTACAAAGTGTTGATGCAATACTTGTCCTTCCGATATTGCTTACATCAATTCGAAAATCAATGAAGCAATCGAAAGATACAGACTTATCGATTTCAATGTTATCGTTTCCAAAATTATCCATTAAGAAATCCCGATTCTTAGATTCGAGTTTTATTCCGTTAATATTATCTATGTTTGTGAAATCTGAAATATTAGTAATTGGAAGTGATTCGTTATTAAAGATAATGACATGCTTTGTTGCAACTTAATTGTTTATGCTTGGTTGGAAATGACTAAACTGAACATATTTATTTTGATGAACTTTGGTATTAGATTTTTTGAATTTCAAATCAAGGCTATTATTATAGTTTTTGTGAATTGCAATCCTCTCATTATAGCCTGTATTCACACGGTGTTGATTTCCTTATATCAGAGCCATATAAACTCAGGAAGGAATTCATCAGAATTCATCATGGTATGGCATGCATATGTAGGTATATGTCATTGAGCTATATGTACTACGAACGTACACTATACCTCATTGGTATGTTTATAACATTAACATTTTTACAATGTCAAACAACTTTTCTAATGCAACAAAATAATGTGTCCATTGCGTATATAACGATTATCATTTTTGAAATTAACACTATTTATAGGATAATGTACAATTATATAATTACAATAAAATTACATACTAATGAATACAATGTAAAACTCAACCTATTTTTATTGTATTCTACCCCTCAAGACAATATGTAGAATACGGAGCACAGATCATCGTCTTCTATGGGTAAGGTGCCCAGAAGGCTAGCTACGTTTCCTCGCTGGATCACCATACTGATCCGTTGGCCGAGGTAGGCACCAGCCTGCTAATCACCTGAGGAGTCAATGAGTCGTTTCGATAAATTTCGGTAGAGGCTCATGGCCTAAGGACCCCACGGTCCAAGTGTCTTGAAAGCAAACGGCACAAACATATAAGTCTCACTGAGGGTTTCATGTTTGCGCCGCTTAAGTGATTCCGCTGTTTCTGCCACCGGACCGGCCGATCTAGACGTGTTTGGTAAATGGGATGCAGCCAAAGTGTTTATGCAAGTCGCATCCCACACCAAAGGCTTGCCACGCTGCTGGGGAATTAGAGTTATTCCATTACCTACCATCATCACGTGCAATACCGTCCGGCTCCAATAGAGCCGGTACGTTTGCAGTGGCAAGCGCTCTCCGTAAGATATCATTCAGGGCGGCGTGGCGTGACCATCTGCCGGCACTGCGGCGGCAAAGAAGAGCTTGGTGATATCCCGGGCCGACTACCTCTATTCTACAGACACATGTGGGTGGTGCACATATACGATAACCTAATCGCAGATTTATAGCCAAAGAAAAAGAAGTATTAGCCATTAATGTACCTACCTATGTTTAGGGAGGGGATAGCTTAGAGCCAGAAACCAGACTCTTTGCGGGAAATGGCAAGGATGCGGGCACGTCCTGTAGAGTTAGTTGAATTGAAAAGTTCTGTATTTAATCTTCTACATATAGGTTCATCCTAGCATCATTGCGAATTCATGATCGTGGGAATGTCTTCACCAGGACAGACCATTTTCCAGGTGTTTAGTGCTTCATTTAAAAATGATGTATTGGCATTATCTCAGTGTTGCATATATTTTTATTAATAAGCTAGTGCTGTAGGTGGATGAAAGAAAAACCGGTAGAGCAGCGCTAGTGATTTTGCGGATGCCTAAAACTCCATACCGAATGGGTAGGAAAGCTTGGATCCAGCAGCTGTCTGAAAGTTCAGAATTCAAAATTTTAGTAAGTACCAGGCAAATTCTGCGCCGACATAATTGGGTTACAAGATTTTAATGTAAATGTTTATGTGTGTTTTGGTATGTCCTAGAATGATTTACATTTAAAATTAGATCTGAGAAGTTGATACTGCAGTCGGGTTCTCGGTTTAAACTCTTTCTGACAGCAATGTCTGCCGGACTCTCTGGTAGATACATAAAAAAATTTCATAAATTAAACGTAATCATGAAATCTATGTAAACGAGATATTTGTTGTATTGCCCTACTGTCTTCATGTCTCGCGTGAACAGGTATCTTCTAGGTAAGCGTGCTGGAGCTCGGTAAGGTGGACCTTAGACTGCATTTCCACCTGACACCAGGCGCAATGTCAGTTAAACGTGAACCTATTAATAAAAAATAAAAACTAACAACTAATGGATTTCTCGTACTTATTTACTTACTCCGTTGGCTCAGCGACCCAAAGTGGGTCTTAGCCTCCGAAAAGAGAACATGCCACTTTTCTCTGTCCTGTGCGGTTTCTTGCCAATTATTGGCTCCTAGTTCCGACAGGTCAGCCTCTATTCTGTTCTTCCAGCGATATTTGGGACGGCCAACCGGACGCCGACCTACCGGCCGACCCAAATATACTTTCCTCACGTTGAGATCCTCTCCCATCCGTTCTACGTGACTGAACCAGCCGAGGCGGTGAGCTTTTATTTTTCCTATTATGTTAAGCTCGTCCACGAGATTCTTAATTTCGAGATTGCTTTGGACCCTCCAGCTACCATCCTCTCTCTTTGTTGGACCCAGAAACTTACGGAGAACCTTCCGTTCCGCTACTAAAAGCTGGTAGATTATAATGTTACATGCGAGTGGGGGTCCGCACTTATGGATTGGAAGAAGTTCTACCCTCGGTCGCCACAATATGGATGAATTTCTAGTAATATTTTTAAATGTTGGACGCGTATTTGCTTGTCTGATAGCAACAGTCAGCATGTTATTTTGCATTTAACCTTCATTTTCAATTGCGACAAAGCTCATTGGCCCCAACGACAAGAGATTTGTGTATAACAATATTTAATACTTAAAAAGTCAAAGCACTCCTTGTATTTTGAATATCTGCGTACTAATGTTGTTTACGTATCCGAAGAAAAAGTCAGTAAATGAAAAAATCTATTTTTATTTACAGAATATACTTTTCCTGCTTTTAATATTTAATATAATTTCAACGAGTGATGAAGTAAACGATATCTTAATGGAATAAATATTTTTTGTTGAGTAAAAACGTACTGTAATCATGGACGAACAAAATAGGTAAACCGATTTCCGAGCTGAATGAATGAATGAATTAAACTTTATTGCTCATCTAAAATTAAAACTACGTTCTTAAAACTAAGTACAGTACATGTTGAACAAAGGGCGGGCTTATCGCTTAAAGCGATCACTTCCAGGCAACCCCCAGCTCACATAATGAAGCCGTCTAAAGGAAGCTGATCATATAATAGGAAGCCGATAGCACCGCAGTGCTTTACAAGAACTTATTACGAGATGAGACGAGAGCTACGAGAAGTTAGTAGTTTTCATCCGTGCAGGATTAGTAAATTTTGAATTTTCCCGGGAGCGGTTTGAATATTTTCAGACGCATAAAATTTAACTTACTCCGAGACAATTTCCCTTAAACGCTTGTATTATTTTTTTAAATGCTACGATACTTTGTGTCCCGGGAATCCTGTGGGAATTCCAAGTGAAGCGAGGACGAAGTCGAAGACATATCCTAGTGTAATAATAAAAATAATTAGGTAATAGCACGTTGCCTACTTATTATTTGAGGGCATCTGTGTTATTTAGCGACGATCTTCAAAAGTGTATTTGATTTATACTGTCCTAATATTTGCTATACGAAAATTTTAGTCAAGTTTTAAAATATTTATGGGTTTTCTTACGACATTACTTTCACAGTCATCATGTTGATATCAATATCAATCAATTAATAAACAAAAATATAAAAAAATCCTGGTTAGCGGACGAGTCCCAAACTAAAAGGCCGCGGGTTTGAATCTTGGCCAGGACGCATGCACCACTAAGGTAGTCTGGTCAGTTGGGTATATTGTGACAATTACCGCGTACTAACAACGGTGAAGGAAAACATCGTGATGAAACGTGCACATCGAGATAACAGATGTGTCAAACCCGCCAAGCCACCCTGAACAAGCCTGGCGGGTATACTGCCCGTTTCACTATAATGGGAGGCCCGAGTAGAGCAGTAGAAGTTTATTTATGTTATTGTTATTATATAAAAGCAGTCTTCAGGCAGTATCCTCCCCGTCCAGCCGTCCTAGACTACGGGGCTGAGACGTTGACACTAACGGCAGGTATGGTTAACAAAGTAGCTCAATGGGCTATGGAGTGAGCTGTGTTGGATCTTTCTGTTATAGATAGAATTGGAATTGAGGGTATCCGTAAGAGAACTAAGGTAACGCACATAGCTCGGAAAATTATTAGCAAGTTGATGTGGCAGTGGGCTGGTCACGTCTGTCACAGGACCGATGGCTAATGGAGCAGAGGAGTTCTGGAGTGGAGACCGCGTGTCGGTAAACTTAATGTCGGACGTTATCCAGCCCGATGGACTTACGACCTATATAAGGTTACTGAATGAGGAACGCTGAAGACCAGGACGAGTGGCGCCGACTTGGGGTATGACAACGATTAACCAACAACAAAAGAAATGAGCAAATCAGTCATATTTCGGCCATTTATTTAGGTTCTTCGGCATCGTTTACAGATGTCAGTTACTGTCCACCCACTGTTGAATTTATCCTCCCTAAGGTATCGCCACGTACTCAATTCCTGACTTTTCTTGTCCAGCCTCTATTAGCGCTCTTACGCAGGTCATAATGTCTATCATCTTATCAGGCCCTGCCAGAGGACTCTCTGTACAACTTTCACCATGACGCTATCTCCTGCCTGAAACTCTTCTGCTCCATCGATCTGCTGCTTATTCATTTTCCAAGCTTATTGCTTACTTACTGTTCATTCACACTCTCTCGAACTGCTTCGCTTGTGTACTAAAATCATATTGCATTACTGTTAATTGAGAATTTAAAATATTTTAAGAGAGAGAGAGGGGGATCCTCTTCAGAGATGCAACACTGCAAGATTACTTTTATAGCACTAACAATACTCGTACTACGAATTGAATATACGAGTATTCATTAATACAAATGTATGTGTTTATTATCCTTTGTTTGCGGAGGTCAAAGTTATTGTGAATAAATTTGCATAAGATCTTTAACTACTGTAATTAAAAAATATTTAATTAATGCATAGACGTAAAAGTTACTTTTTATAGATATTTATAGTGAATTCCTTCTTTTAGGCCTTAGAATTATCTCTTATTATATATATATATAGGTGTGTGTGTGTGTACTGTATATATGTATATATCTGTTTGATGCCAAAATATGAAAAAAAGATTCAGAAATAAATAGAGATTGAGAAATAAATATAACCGAACACAACAAGTCCAAAAGTTTTAATTGTGAAGGATTTTGTTTTTTTTCGGGCCCTGAGTTGTAACAGTATGTAATGATATTAGATTTTTATGTAATATGTGTCCAAATCACTATTATGACAACAATGAAGTATCGAACAATGAT
Source organism: Dendrolimus punctatus (assembly GCA_012273795.1). NCBI lineage: Eukaryota > Metazoa > Arthropoda > Insecta > Lepidoptera > Lasiocampidae > Dendrolimus > Dendrolimus punctatus. The sequence goes on along the minus strand of JAABVI010000033.1, from coordinate 752,843 downwards.
TTTAAATTATAACCAAGGACAAACCGTTCACTTTTCAAAGCAACCTGAGGGAGACATTAAAATGGCAGTTAATATCCTGCGGTTCGACCAATGTCTACAGGTGGTCATCTATACCTTGACATGCTATGATGACACAAATTACAACACTCAAACGTCATAGAAATAGCTTAAACCATAATGTATACATCTATAATAATATAATAATGTTGCGAGTGATGGTGGAACCATCTAGTTAGTTTTAGAACTTTTAGAAAAAACTAGAACATTCTAGAAGGAAAAGATAAGAACGGATATATTTAGAAAGGGATAGACAATGAACGAAAGACAGAGATAGATAGATGTTAGAAAGGGATAAACGATGAACGAAAGAAAGATATAGATAAATGTTAGAAAGGGATAGGTGTATAAATGAAAGTTGCCCACCAGAAGGTTCGGGAAGGAAGAGACAGAGACAGATAGATGGGTTCTAGAAAATTCTTCTGGGTATATAAACAGCGCAAGGCATGCCTATCGGGCAGTTTAGAGTTGAGTTCAGTTCAAGACAGTCAAGAGCGGTACGAAAGAGTTGGAAGAAGAGTTTAATTGAAGACACTGACGAGTTTAGTGGTCAGTAAGTGAAGGAGGAGTGTAGCGTAGCTCGAGAAACGAACCGGAAGCCAGCTACACGCAGCAATATCGGAGGTAAGCACTGCGGAACCAGGAGGTGGTCTAAGCAATATCGGCGACGGTATTGTAAGCGAGGCACATTTGTAATTCATAATCAAAATAACTTATTTGTATTGTATTCTACCCATAGTCCCCCAAGACTATAAGTAGAATAATGAGCCCAGATCACCGTCTTCTATGGGTAAGGTGCCCAGAAGGCTGGCTACTTTTCCTCGCTGGATCGCCATACTGGTCCATTGGCTGAGATAGGCACCAGCCTTTTGTTCACCTGAAGAGACAATGAGTCGTTTCGATAAATTTTGGTAGAGGCTCATGGCCTAAGGACCCCACGGTCCAAGCGTCTTGATAGCAAACGGCACAAACATATAACTCTCACTGAGGGTTTTACCCTTGACATTTAGGGGGATGAAAAATAGATGTTGTCCGATTCTCAGACCTACCTAATATGGACACTAAACTTCTTGAGAATCGGTCAAGCTTTCTCGGAGGAGTTTAACTATAAACACCGGGACACGAGAATTTTATATATAAGATGTCAAAAATTATTAATAAAATATATAAGTGAATAATAATAATAAGTCTCTCTCTTTCTCTCCTTTCTTTCACCATATTCCAATTATATGGGGTCGGCACAATATGTATTTTCCTTCCACACTCCGCTACTCTGACATACTATCTTCTGTTCTTCTGATTTACAACCGAAAAGGTTTTTCTCCGTGTAGGAACGGAGAAGGAATATTAATTCCTGCGGCCGGGCGGCCTGTTGCAAGAGGCGACAAAACAACCCACAGACAGGTGATAGGGTTCAGCCTTTTGGATGGCTACTGTCCCTAATCTAGAGTATGCCGTCATAACAACCTTGAGTTGTGTTCTGGCATCAGTGGTCACGTGCTACTTTCTCCTTGAAGGCCGGCAGCACCCCGGATATTGCTAATGTCCATAGGCGACGGTAACCACTTTCCATCACAGTTGTAGTCTGCCTGCTGCTGTGCAAGAAACAATTAGTGGTTCTGTATTTATATTTCACTGCGGAACTCTGAAACTGAATAGAATTTAACACTTACATTGTATTATTTTAGTGATTACTAAAGTTTTCGGGAGATTAATGAAAAAAATCACTTAAGATTTAGCGTCACATCAATGTTTTTTGATGATGTATTCAAGTTATCACGTAATGTTGACAATTGTGATAATAATGCAAGTTTAGCATAAAAATGTCGTATCTATACTAATTACCCATCTCGGCTAAAGAGGCATTATATCTAAAGGTTACAAAAGAGGACTTCTCCATAAAACAAAGAGTAGTGGTCTCAGTAGAGAACACACTCATCAATAAAGAATAAATAAGCACAAGCTATTCATTTAAAGTCGGGTTGCGACTGATTGTGGATATATAAGTTTAAAAAACTATTCACTATCACACCACATATCATCATATCATCCTTCGCACAATCTATCCATCTTTTTTTGGTCTACCTTGACATTCGTACCGTTCTATCTTAAAGTTTAACATTCTTTTAGCCACGTGACTTTCATCCCTCCTCATTATATGCCCATACAAACGTAATGTACCAATGTAAAACAAACTCAAATCTAAATTATGTCTTTATGAATAATAAATAATAAGGTATATCTCGGTAATTTATTTTATTTAGGTTTATCCGACGTTTCGGTCGCTTTTCAGTTGCCACAAATCCTCGCGAAAGAGAATCGTTTCATACCAAGAATGATGCGTGAGGCTATTGAAATCAAAAAACACCCAAATTTCAATAGAGAAGATGGTTGGCAGGTACCACCTGTTTGGGATCCAATCATCAAAACTATCAAGACCCAAACCCAGCAAAAACCAACTGCCAGACCTCAAGACACTGTGAGCTCTTTCTGCGTGAAACGAACCCGACTGATAATGTACTTTATTTTTTCCTTCCACCCATTTTAATATTATATAAAAAATCTTTAGAATTAGGCATGTTTGCTAAAGAGTTTCTTGCGCCGCTTCTTCTCTTCAGCCACAACATGTTGTGAAGCGGTGGTAAATTAGATTAGGCTCCCATAGAGTAAATAATATCCATAAACAAAATTAAAACTAAATAATTAAAATGAACAAGTTGGCGGTAGGCTGAATAAAAACTTTCAATACACGTTTGACAAATGTTATCTTTGTCTTCCGTGACCACGGCAACTGAAAAGCGGCCGAAACGTCGGATAAACCTAAATAAAATAAATTACCGCGCTTAAAACCGTTAAAACGTAGTTTTATTATGTGTACAAGTCGCGAAAACCTAAAAAAATATTAAGGTATATCTCATAATAATAATTATAATATAAGCTTTAGGGGCCTTACTTATAATAATCTCGTTAAGAAAGGATTAGCCATCTGTTAAATAAGAGACTCTTAAGCCCCTATTCAATGGCTGTTTCATATAATACTTGCCATCTTGCCTCTTAGCAGTCTCTTAAACTACCTCTCGATGTTGGTTACTTTTGGCAGTTATTTTTGAGTTACTTAACCACCACCTGTTATCCTTAAGAGGAGTTTATGAGTAAGATTTACGTTAATCGGTTGCTGAGCATTAAATAAAATTTAACAAGCGACTATAAGTAAGGCCGTAGGTGAGAAGCGACACCTCGTACCTGACTCCGGGGCCAAGGCAAGGCTCCCGCCTCCGTGCTTGCCTTGCCTGCCGGCACGATGGAGATCGCTAGAGCTAACACTCGAGCTCCAGGGGTGAAAGTGATAAATAGCATATATTGATAATATTATAGCGATGTCTATTTATCATATTATACACTCAATAGTGATTCGAAATATTTCACTTAATTTAAATCACGTTAATTCAACTCGATTACATCGAAAAAGCGCCATCTATCTTTGCTTCAAAATATGTAACATACATACTGGGTTCTGAAATATTGGTATAAGTTTTATATTGTTACTTTACTTGCCGATTCTCGGCTTTCCCTTATAGTCTTAGGATGGCAGTATTCAAATAAAATAAATATTAAGATTGTCCGTTAATATATCTGCCTATTTATTAATATTTGACAAAGATATTTATGTCAAAATTAACCTGTTATATAGACCAAGTCATCGCTAAATGATATTGACTATGATCAATATAAGTACCTCAGTGATGGAAAGAAAAGACTGTGGAGAAATACTCCTACCTCCCCCTTCATAACAAAAATAAAAAAATGCAAAGAAACAAAGAAAAATATTTCAAGAAATAGCAATAAAGAAATATTCAATTATATGTAATTTTATGATTATATTATTATACATACATACATACATAACTTCACGCCAGGTCCCTTGCGGGGTAGGCACGAACAACAGAGTGCCATACAGGCTTATTCTTACATACCTCACTTGCTTCTTTGACATTCATAGCTCTTGTCATGCACGCTCGTCTATTCTTAAGGCTCCTGACATCACCTTCTGCTAATATGTGATCAATTTGATCATGGAAGGTGTGTCGTGGCCTTCCGCGACTTCTGCATCCATCCACTTTTGCATTGTATATCTGTTTAGTCATTCTTTCATCATACATTCTTTCCACATGCCCGAACCACCGGAGCATTCCTTTCCTTACCTTTACCCCGACACTCTCTTTTAGACCAACTCTCTTTCTTACTTCGGTATTACGAACGCGGTCCGCGAGCGTCACTCCGCAGATTTTGCGCAGTGCTCGCATCTCGACAGCGTTTACTCTACTTTCATGCTCTCTGTTCCATACCCAACTCTCGCTTCCATACGTGAGCGTAGGTACCAGCACCGCGTTATGTATGGCAAGCTGGGCCTTCTGGCTGAGGTTCTTAGCGCCTAGAAGTTTACCTAACGCTCCATTCACACTATTCCCCAAATTTACTCTTCTTTCTATGTCAGCGGTGTACCTTCCATCCCTGCTAAAAGTACATCCAAGATATACAAACTCATTCACTTGTTCCAGCATAACATCATCGACCATTATCCTTGCATTCGTTCTGGTTGTTTCTCTTTCAAACACCATAACCTTTGTTTTCTTCGCATTCAAATGTAAGCCTCTCGCCTGACAGTCATCTTTCATCATTGTGACTAGTGTTTGCAGTTCCGATGGCGATTCGGCTAAAAGCACGGCATCATCTGCATAAAGCAAAGTGCTAACAACTAGATCACCCATCCTTACCCCAACATCCATCAATCTTAATCTCTGGAGACAATTGTCCAGATATAGGATGAACAGCAAAGCCGACAGCACGCAGCCCTGTCGGACGCCAATATTGACGACAAACCAGGGCGACAGGCTGCCGTCCACCCGCACGCATGCCATACAGTCCTCGTAAGTGGACTGCACAGCACGCAGCAATTGGCCATTAATCCCATATCCGGGCAATATGTCCCAGAGGTCCTTCCGCACAACCCTGTCAAATGCTTTCTCTAGATCCACAAAACCGCAGAAAACCTTCCGGCCCATAGCCAGTTGCTTCTCCACGATATTGCGGAGCGAGAAAACTTGATCCATACATCCCCTTCCATTTCTGAAGCCCCCTTGTGCATCCCACAGTAATCCATCGGATACCACTCTCATTCTCCTTTCAATAATCTTCGCATACACTTTAGATGCTGTGCTGATCAAACTGATGGCCCTGTAGCTGGCGCACTCCATACGTGACCCCTTGCCTTTATACAAGGGCACGATGACAGCGCGCCTCCAGTCCTCGGGAACCTTTCCCGTCCTCCAACACAAGTTGCATAAGGACAGGAAAGCGTCCCGGACGCAGGTTCCACCATATTTGATCATCTCAGCAGACACACTATCGATTCCTGCTGCCTTTCCATTTTTCAGACTTCTTATCGACCATTCGATCTCTTCCAAAGTGATCTCGGATGCTGACTCCTCGAGGTCGGTCACAGACTTAGTCGTGGTGCCAGCATCCGAGATATTATCATACATTTCACTAAAATATTCACTCCATCGCGCTAAAACCTCTTGTGGGTTAGCAAGAATGTCCCCTGCTTTAGATTTTATTCTTTCCATTCTGGAAGTTGACGAACAACCTCGAGACTTCTTAACCTCTCTCCAAAAGAGTTTGGTATTCGCCTCGAAGTTCTCCGTCAGCTTCTCTTCTTCTTTCAATTTTATCCTTTCACGCTTCTCTTTCACTAAAGCTTTGGTTTCATTCTTGCAGAGGCGATAAATTTCTTTCTTCATCTCTTTCATACTGTCATTCTGGTGCAAAGATGCAATATAATCCAGCCAGGCTTTTCTCTTTCTCTCTACGCTAGATTTAACATCCGCGTCCCACCATTCGTCACCTTTTGTTGTTATATGCCTCTTTGCGCATCCACATGCTTCTTTTGCGCTTTCCACTAAACTTTCTTTCATACTATCCCAGTCATTATCCACATCTAAGTCGGAGAAGTCCGCTTTTGCAAGCCTTTCTTCGACTAGGCGCGCATACATACTCCTTACACTAACATCTTCCAACTTTTCACACTTTATTCTTTCAAGCTCTCCGAAATTGGTACGCTCTCGCCAGTGCCTCCACTTCTTGAAAAGTCCCACAAACCGGCTTATCACCAGGTAGTGGTCCGTTCCAAGATAGGGGCCTCTGTAGGCTCTTGTATCCATTATTGTATTTCGGAGGCGGCTATCTATTAAAATCAGATCAATCATACTTTTCTGTTCATTCATTCTCCATGTATACGTGTGAATATCCTTATGATGGAATAATGTGTTCGACACAAGCAAGTTTCTTTCCATGCATACGTCTATGATTGGCCTACCAGCATCGTTTACTCTCTTGTCACCATAGGGTCCAAGGACAGCCTCAAAGCCGTCTCTTTTGGTCCCCACCCATCCATTAAAATCACCACACATAATTAGTCTTTCGTTCCCTTCAGCTAGATCCAGAATTTCTCTCACAGACTCCCAAAACTTCTCGAGTTCTTGGGGATCCGCTGAGCTTACGGGAGCATAAGCTGCGACCAGAAAAACTCGCGTGATCCCCAGTTTTAGACGGACCCAAAGAAGTCTCGGGTTCACCAGACAATAGTCTTTCACTCCGGATACAAAGCGGGATGAGAGTACGACGCCGACCCCCCCACTTGCACGCTCGTCCAGGTCCACGCCAGACCACAGAGCAAGCATGCCACCGGGGAGGTCATCGACGTCACACCCCTTCCGCTTTGTCTCTGTTAGACATAAGGCATCCAGGCTTCTCTCATTCATTATATCAATCATTTCGTCCATCTTATCTTTGCACTCTGCTCCTCTCGACCCGCCAGGTTTGGCGCTGCGTGAAGGGTGGCGGCCCCCTTCGCCGCATGCGCGAGAGTCCACACCGACGGGGGCGCATCGGTGAGCGTCGCCTGCGGGGGACGCCCTATCGTGCACTGCACACGGGTGAATCTCGGTCAGAATTGTGGCCCTCTGGGCCAGCGGGGATCGCGACGTGCACGCTTCTGACATGACCCCAATTTTATTATTATATTTAAATAAAAGCATTATGAGCAAAAAATAATAATTGAAAACTATTTAATTTGTAAATAATAATATATTGTTATCTTTCTGATTTAAATTAGAATATAACTCATTCATGTCTACATTGTAACATGCTTGTATGTATATTACGCATAACAACGTCGATTCATCTAATCCAATATAATCGGATACAGCGATTGTATACTATTGCCACATCACTGACATGAGGCAAAAAATATCTTTGAGCTATATTGGAGTTTTTGGCGGGAACTGAAAGGTGATGTAGTGCTGTGCAGTTTTATTTTCTAAAAATTTGTAAAATTACTCTAAAATGAACAATAGCTGTAGGATATTGATAGTTTTTCAGTAGTAATTATGTTTTGTGAGAAATGTGAACTGTATAGTCAAATGTGACCTTTTGAGTTGTCACAAGAACTCCGTTGAATAGCACTAGTTGATTACCTACAGTTCAGTTGTGCTACACACAGTCGATGCCGAACAATGGCAGTAATTAGTATTTTTTTCCATTCCTCCACGGAATAGTGTACATCAAATTTTAATTCCTGTTAAAGATGACGAACCAGAGGTACAAACTCCCCAGCAACTTCTTTTAATTTTCATTTTTCTTTCACCACAATTGTTGGTAAGAAATCTTCTTTATCATTGGAACACGTTATACATTTGCTTTCCGTTGGTAGAAGCTCAACATATACACAGTCTGGTATTTCATTATTCACCACATACTTTAAGAAACTTGTTTATTATATTTATAACGGTGTGATGTATGTAATATTTTCCCTAACACACCGTAAGTGGTCCCTAAAGAGATGTTCGTCTTGCTCGTAAGAGAGAACTGATGTAATAACTTCAAAAGTTTTTGGATTACACAAGTTTCAAGAGCCGCCGTGAGAAATGCGATGACAACGGTTGTGACCGGGTAATAAGAAAGTCTGAAGACTCTTAAAGATATTTGCGATATGCGTATATTCGTTATCTACCCGTCTACTAATGAATCCGGGTTCGATCCTGGCCGGAACGCATGCACCACTTATAGTATAAGATCCCGCTATACAACGACCTTCACCGAGATGCTTATTTGATGAAACCTTCTTTATATTTTATTTAATGTGTCAATAAATATATTGCATATGGGTTGCCTAAAAAAATTCAGTCCAGTATATGATATTTTTTTTTTACATTTCACCGGTTTGTTTATTAGTAAAGTATAAAGCCCATAGAACAACAACACCTTTAATTAAATATAAAATAGGTTTCATCAAATAAACACTCGGTGAAGGTCGTTGTACAGCGGGATCTTAGACTATTAGGCAATTTTCTGACCTAATGTGCATATTGTTGCAATTACCACGTGCTAACGGTGAAGGAAAACATTGGGACAAAATCTGCTTATCGAGATAACCAATGATTCACACCTGCTAAGCCGCGTCGGATAAGCGCAGCGGGTATACTCTCCGTTCCCCTATAATGGGAGTCCCTAGACCAGCAGTGCGACATTTATGGGTCCTTATTACTATTTCCTTTTAACTTACTTTCCTGGTATAAGACATGGCATTACTACTGTTGTATGAAAACTACTTTTGTGAATTATTTTTGTGCTATTTTGAATATTCCCGAACGTATGGTTATGTTCCATAGAATAGTTGAGTGTTTCCGAACATAGTACAACACATAGTAGAAGCGATACTTCAACGTACAAGTGGTAAAACGAATCACAACGTACAAGTGGAAAAACGTGTCCCAGCACGCATTTCGAGTTTTTTATTTAAATTCAAAATATTAATTGATATAAATTAATAGTAAAGATGTTGTAGAAAATATTTATTTTAACTTCGAAATACATGAACATTTTAAATGTAAGTTTATTGAACAAAACACCATGTGATCACAGCAGATGTTGTATGTAGCGTTGTTAAGTCTTTTTTTAATATTTAGTTCCTTTTAATGTTTTTTTCTTTTTTTTCCAAATCATTATTTTCAATTTAATTATTTCATAACATATTATGTACTTATTTTAATTTATTCGAAATATGTCTATTCTTTGTTTTCATGGTAGTCTAATTATAAATAATATTAAAATATTAATTGTTCATTAGTTATTTTGTTATATATTTTTCTTCTGTGAAGGTGACGTTGCTGCTAGGCACTAACGGAAGACCAGCGTTGGTTGTTATCAACCAGCATCTGCTGAGTTGGGCCTGTTTAGTAAAGTTTTTGGTTTTATTAAACTGTTTGTGTATTTTGTAATCACTTTGAATAACTCTAAATAAACATGATTTTCTTACTTTTCTTTCTTTCAGATGTCTCTGTGGCCCCTGTAACACCTTCCGAATATGTTATTGGTGTTATTAAGATTAGCGAAAACAAAGTTAGGGTGATTTAATTAATTCCGACATTAGCAAATGCCTTGCGTTGTCAGTGTGGCTTCGTTGAAACATTTCTTTAACAGATTAATGTTCTGAAAGAGACCCTTGAACTGTACGCTCGTTTGTACAGACGACTCTTGTTCGACGCGGCTTATTTATTAAGCCCCTACATTATTCACTTACAGTGTTGCCATGGAGAGCTTTAGATAACTAACTTTAGTCTATGTTGTTCATATTTCATATTGTTTGTTATTCAAATTCAAAAGTTTTTATTCAAATTAGGTTCTACTGGAGAACACTTTTTGAAGGTCTCACATATTGTTTAAATACACATATAGTCTATGTACACCGTTTCGCAACGTGTTTTTGTTTTTAAGGAAAAAAAGCGGCAAGAAACTCCGCCAGCAACACAATTAAATTACAATTAAATTAAATAATATATTTCTTGTTCTATTTATTTCTAAAGGTCTTTTTTTAAGTTTTATACAGAAGTATGTTACAAAATGACTTTTGAAGAATTAATGGAGTTGTAGCAAACAGTGCATAATCAATAAAACAGAGACCCAATAAAAGGGCAGAAAAATTTATTATAGTTATGAATTTAAAGACATGACGTACTATTTTTTTTTGTTTTTGCTTCAACATATCTCCATATTATATTCCTTACAAGTATAGCAAGATAAAGACGTTATACTCGTACAAAATACAGTATAAGAGGTTGAAGCGAGCTGCTATTAAAATATAGTTTTGTCATTTAAGTATTCTTCAATAGTGTGGTATCCTTTTATAGCAAGATACTTTTTAAAGGAGTCAGTTAACAAAGACATCAGCTGTGAAAATTTAAAACCTAGCAGCATTTTTTAGTACGAGTATTTATGCAATGACTGTCACATTAAATACCTGCTGAGGTATGCTTCCCGAAATATGTAAAAATTGTGTCAAAACACGACATAATTGGACACAATTTTTATTGAAATTTAAAACGCAAGTCTTTCATGAACGTAGTTGCATTTGTATTTAAATACAGTGTTTTTATTATTTTTAATAGCTTACTTTAAGAAGGAAGGGGAGTTTATTCTAACTCTTCTCGTACATGAGCATGATTATTAAGCGAAGATGAAACAACCCATGTGTCGTGTTTATGTAAATAGAGGGATTGATTAATTAATAATATGTGATTTTGTAAGACCAGTTGGATTAAAATACATACATACATACATACATAACTTCACGCCAGGTCCCTTGCGGGGTAAGCATGAACAACAGAGCGCCATTTAGGCTTATTCTTACACACCTCACTTGCTTCTTTGACATTCATAGTTCTTGTCATGCACGCTCGTCTGTTCTTAAGGCTCCTGACATCATGACACTGACATTGGATTAAAATATAACCTATACTTCAATTTAAAAAACCCGCTAAATATCTGATTAAATTATTCAATGGCAACCCGATTCGACAGTAATTTTCTAAGGCGATAAGGCATGTAACAGAATGATAAATTTTCTCTCATCACAAGTTGACTAATACTATTAATATCTTTGTAAATAAAGATATTTCATATCTTTATTACAATTTTAGGAGATTTTTGAGACTTATATTAAATTATTAATAAGGCGACCGGCGAAGAGATTTCATTAGATCTATAAAATTTATTTAAGTTTGATTTGATTTGACATCGATTCTGTACCAATTTTGAAAACTGATTTTAGTAAGCCACAAAAGATTGGTTGGTCTTGCTGTCCGTAGATCTACATCAAACAAGTCTGGTAAGCGACTGCATCTCTTTATGCTTTGTGGTGAATAAAACATCCGGATCTCGCAATATTTATTTTGGTACTTTTCGTATACTCCTAACAATCCTAGGAAAGCTAACGCGAGGGCCTAAACGCGTAGAACACTTATCTTAAAGGTTCCGAGCCCTTTGAGAGTAGATTAGAGGTCGCGGCTGATGCGACTCAGCAGCAGAGCAGCGGCAGGTGGGCTTCCAACTAACTAAGAGCATGAAGGCTTTCGCAGGAACCGCAGCAATTCTCGTAGTTCGTAGCACTGTTCAAAGCGCTGAAAAGGCGTCAGGGCGTTGGTAGAACCCCTATAGTAAAAAGGCCCGTATTTAGGTCAGTAGTTTGACAAAACTCGGAGTTACACAGCTCTCAGGCCTTAAGTTCTTGCTTCAAATGGCAGGGTTATATGTGACAAGAGCGGCCTGGAGATAAAAATTAGTATTTACTTGCAGGATTACTCCAGTCGAATTCTCGTAACTGAATGCACGCTAAATGGAGGGTTGTTCTCCTTATATACGATTTCCAAGGAACACGTGGATTCTATTTTCACACATTTTCAAATATAGAATCATGACCTGAGAACATAAAAAATCACATTTCAAAAAGAAATAAAGCATTAATTAGACATATTGACATACATTTGAATGACAATTTAAAAAAAAATATGTTACTACAAAATTTGTATTTTGAGAAAAATAATAAGAAATCAATGCCAAAGGTGTTGGAACCAAAATCAACAAAAGTCAAGTTGTCTAGTCAAGTGCAAATTAATTAGAAAAATTAGAGTTAAACTACAAAGTTGAGAGAAGTTAATCAATCAATCATTAACTCTTTATTAGACACCAATACAAAAAAGAACTTACAGGCTAAAACTAGGTCTCATTATGCACAAAAGGCGGTCTTATCTTATCACTAAAAGGCAATCTCTTTCAGATAACCCCAGGACTGAATTGAGATTATCATGATGATGGTCGTATACATAATACATAGTACAATTTCTTAAATTCATAATAAATATATAAATGCAGTATGCAGCATATACAGACGTCCTATATATTAAATAGGTAAATACTTAATATAAATAACATATAAATACATATCTATAAAACGATTTAAATGTTTATATATATATATATATATATATATATATATATATATATATATATATATATATATACATTTTATATCATCATATTCCAAGAACAGGCAATATTTTCTGACCATTGTTTTAAATATTACATACATACATAACTTCACGCCAGGTCCCTTGCGGGGTACGCACGAACAACAAAGCGCCATTTAGGCTTATTCTTACACACCTCACTTGCTTCTTTGACATTCATAGCTCTTGTCATGCAAGCTCGTCTGTTCTTAAGCCTCCTGACATCACTTTCTGCTAGTACATGATCAATTTGATCATGGAAGGTGTGTCGTGGCCTTCCGCGACTTCTACATTCATCCACTTTTGCATTATATATCTGTTTAGTCATTCTTTCATCATTCATTCTTTCCACATGCCCGAACCACCGGAGCATTCCTTTCCTTACCTTCACCCCGACACTCTCTTTCAGACCAACTCTCTTTCTTACTTCAGTTTTACGAACGCGGTCCGCGAGCGTCACTCCGCAGATTTTGCGCAGTGCTCGCATCTCGACCGCGTTTACTCTACTTTCACGCTCTCTATTCCATACCCAACTCTCGCTTCCATACAAATACGCTTCCATACGCTTTTGAATATTCGTAGAGAATTTGCTTGTCTGATAGCAATTGGCAGCGTGTGCCAAGGCCTTATAGCCTTGACGGTACAAAAATTGTTGTAGAAAGTTGAACTACGCGTAGGGTAGGTTGTAGTAGGGTAGTTTAGTGGAAGGCCGTAAGTTATTTTTTTAACAAACAAACATTGGAGGATATTTTTACACGCCGAAAAAATTGAATGCACATCCGCAGTTTATTACCTTTCCCGCATTTGGACTTCGGTTACTTTCTGTTTAAAGTTTGTAATTAGAAAAACATCCTATTGTTATTGTACTCGTTTATGGCCGCAGGTGTGCGGATTACGTTTTCTGGGAAATTCAGTCCACGCGGCCGAGTGTTGTATTGTATAGTATAGTATAAGACATGGCCCAAACGAAGGGGTGAGGCAGTCAAGCGATAATCCCGACCAACACACAACGTGTGTACATTTGGTAATCTATATAGTGACGGACTTTGCGCGTGTTATTGAATCGTGCAGTTTATACTGGTTGTGTCCAGTTATGTTTGTAACTATGTTATACGTGTTTGTATAGTTCTAATAAATTCTATAGTAATTCCTACGGCATTTTAATTCGAGTACTGTAACTCGTAACAATATGGATAGAAAATTGTAAGTGCTTTGAGTCCTACCTATCATAAGCACCGAAATGAAATGAAATGTTTATTTATTTCTCCCTTAAATACTAAAAGCAACAAGATATATAAAGCTATAAATTCTTGTCTTAACATTATGGCAGATAAACAGAGCTAAGTAATGGGAGACAGGAGCCCAAAGAACTCCTGGCCTTCCGCCTCTTGCAAAATATTAATTGAAATACTTATAATAATAATTGAATTGAATTTGGTTGATTAAGTATATAACTATGTGTGTGTGTATGAGCGTGTGTGTTTTAGTGTGAATTAAATTATATTGGTTACAATCTCAAAATCTTGAATGGTTTTATAAGGTTTTAGTTTCTGTGTAATTTAGAGTTATAAGCCAAGATGTTAAAACTTTTTTACATTGCGACCTTTTTATGGAATGAAATTTTAAACTTTTATTAATCTTATTATATATACTACCACTAATAAATTTGAAAAATCTTTGAGCAAAAGATATAAACATATGGTAATAACTATAGACATGTTATAACTCAATGGGTAAGAAACACGCTATTTTTAAAATCGCCGGTATAATTATTGAATGGTTTTATTCCCTATTACATATTTAAGCACAACATAGAGTAAACAAATGTAAATTTAAAGAATTACTTATTATTTTAAAAATAACCGGTGATTCTCATTAATGATTTATTATCTAATCATTAAATCATTTAGGAAATATTACGTATAAAATACAATATTATTTTACGTATGAGTTCCTTTAATCGTTAATTAATATTAAAAGGTGTCCGAGTATAAAAAATGTTGTGTTCCAAATATATCTAGGTTTGTTCTATTAAAAACAAATTTCATCTAAAACATTATCCTGTGCTAATTATTATAAAAGGCAAAAACATTATTTTCATGCTTATTGTAGGTTTAAAAATGGTTATAGAACAGTTCTATAAGTTACCTACAGATATCAAATTCGACCATAATAATTTGTTGTCAAAGACTATATAATTCTACAATCACAGGTTTTTTAGGTTTTTATTGCAGGAGTTCAGCTGACAGGCTCACTTGATGGTAAGTGGTTACCATCGCCTAAGGACATTTGCAACACCAAATGTGCTACAAATGCGCTGCTGCTCTCTTAAAGGAGACTGAAACCTGGCCACTTATGCCGGAATACAACTGCAGGTTATGACGGCATACTCTAGACTAGCGGTGGTAGCCATCCAACATTAATCTGGTAGAGTTTTTGAAGATTTTTCATGATAATTGATTTTTTGCTAAAAATGCTCTGTTACTACCTACTTAAACTGAAGCAAAATTCACAAAGATTATTCAGGTAACACTGTACTGTTATAAAATTTAGATGATATAACTTGTTTACCTTATGACTGGCTACCTAAGTTGAATAACTCTAATTAATCATTAAGCGCAAGTCTATAAAACATTTAGAGCGCTAAAATGGCTTAGCTCAACACTAAACAAACAAACAGTGCTTAATCAAACCCACAACTTGGCTTGCACCGCAGAAATCGACCGCAAAAATTAATTTAAACAATCTATTATAATATATAAGCAATTTTCGGCACATTGCTTATAGCGAGCAATTGCACGTTACTGTATTTTTTTCGCGAGCGCCTTTCACAAAACAATTAGCAATTTCTTCTTTAGATTACTAGGCTAGTATTTTCACAGGCGCATAGTTTAATTATACGTATTATATACTTCTATTGGGTTGCAAAATGGGTGAGTTGCTTGTTGTACCATACCCAAAAACGGTTCTGCAGTGATGACCGACATCCACTGCTTTGTCACTTAACTACTATCCCTTATAAGGCACTCAATCGAAAACACTTCGTATTTCAAAACATACTCAACAAAACTTGTTCCAACCAATTGTCACTGAAGTGTTTTTTTGTTTTTCTAACAATATTTATTTCTGAATTTTTCGCTTCGGCTTGTAAAACTTAGAGAATGATTCAATTGTTATAACTTTGTAAACGCATCTTCATGCCTATTAACGTCAATAAAAATCAGTCAAACTCGTCCATCACTCCTCATTTACGTGAGCTATATATATATTTATTAACGGCATTTTAATTCGATTACAGCTAACTCGTTACAGGATATATACATACATAGATAGACATTAGAATAATTATGGAGTTTATTAGAACTATACAAACTTATAACACAGGTACAAATATTACCGAACACAACAAATGTATGCCAAGAAATAAATGAACAAAAGAAGACGATCATAAAAGGATTCCAACTAGTTCAAATTCCACCAAGGTACCAAAATGTCCTTTTACAGATCTGTACGTGGAATTTGTGTTTGTCGGGGCCTAAGTTGTAACAATACGAAGCTGTTAAACAGGCAGGCTGCCCATCTAATGGAAAGTGGTAACTGATACAACGTCGCGAGTGAAGCCAACGCCTTGCCAGACTTTATTTTATAGCATAGATAGGAAGAATGGAATAATAATGTAGGTCAAAGAGGAAAAGGCACGAAGGCGCTCTGTTGTTCGTACCTACCCCGCAAGGCACCTGGCGTGAAGTTATGTATTGTATGTAAAGAGGAAAAATGGGGTACAGAAGATGGGATAAAGGGATGAGGCAAGGGGAAAGAGAAGTGGGCCATCGGATTACCTGCTTCATAATTTTATAGGTACTAATAACTAGAGATGCTACGAATATTCGGCTGTTACTCCATATTCGGCCTACTCGTCCATTTTTGTAACTATTCGGCACTCGGTCAAATTTTGAAAAATAAAAAAACGTGTGTCTCGGGACGCCCGACAGAAGTGATAACTTGTGCAGTGTGCAGTGGAGCCTACCTACCGCTACCTGCATGAGAGAAAGGGAAGCCAGACAAACTGGTGCCGTAACGCGTTGCGTAACGAAACGGTTTACAAAAACCGCACTTAAAACCGTTAAAACATAGGTTTAATTATGTGCATCTCGCATTCGCGAGAACGTAAGGAAATACTTCACAAATTGCTTCAATACTAACCTGCCACGCATGAATTGGACATATCTCACGCCGAACGTTCGGAAGCCGAATATTAGGCGCTTCGGTCAAAAAAGTGACATTCGTTATTCGGCCAAATCACTATTTATAGCATCTCTACTAATAGCTACCTAATAACTAACAAATACCTTCAAAGACGTCAGAGCAACTGACCCAGTTATAATACAGTTAATATTGGATGAAATAAGCAAGACAACGGTGTACTGTAGATGACACTTTGAGGGCAGTTAATAAAGTAGCCCCCGTAAGCGTCTCGCAAAATCTGGAACACGGTACAGTACCCGAATAATTCACTATTGCAAACTTAAACTTGCAACTTTGCAACTTGGGCACTGAAGTTAAGGAATGTTGAACTGGCTTAAGTTAATTAAATAAATTCAGGAAATTGCTACTATGTTACTTAGACGAAATGACCACTCATAGAAATTAACGATGGAGTTACAATTAATTATATAATATCAGTCCATAAATACCCCACTGCTGGGTTCAGGCCTCCCATTCTTATTTGCAGACAAACACACATATTGTATATCCCCATATTAAGCAACATAGCATTTGTTATGGGTAATATACAAAGGACTACTCTGACGCCTATCGCAGACATTCAGACCATAGTAAATAACGGAGAAAATACGTTTTCCGAAATCATTATAGAGTTGGGGTGAACGGACAGTATACCTGCCACGCTTGTCCAAGGCGGCTTATTGGCATGTAGAACTCATCGGTCATCTCGATGTGCAGGTTGCATCACGATGTTTTCCTTCACCTTGGTTAGCACATGGTAATTGTGACAATATGAATGCTATCCGTTCCAGTTATCTCAAACGTACTTCGGATAAAATAGATAATTCCACTTCGTTTATTTTTAAATAGCTTATACCTCGTATTTCCAAGGTTACAAGGCATACTTTTTACAACTTTGGGATTGTTTCATTCAATATTTATTGAATTAAACAAAACATTTTAACAGAAGATACTATTATAAATTTTATTTAATCTGGTTATATTTAATCTTTATTGTACACAAGAAACTACAAAATAGTGGTGATAAAGAGAGGCTGCCATTTTAGCTCCTTTATTTTCGTGAGACTTCTGTAGCACGAACTCTATATTAATAGTTTAATATATATCCTAAGCTTAATTATCGAATCTGCAAATCGAATTAAAGTACCCAAGAATGCGTCAACTCTACCGATAATATGTCACAGACCCCTGTCAGATGAGCTGGGAATCGCCGAGGATTTATCCCAGCACGTGTGATTTATCACAATACCGACGAGATCATCATGAATAATGACTATTCAAAATGACCTTTAAATGTATTCAATTCAATTCTTTTATATTGGACAAGTCCGGCAGACGACCCATACGGTGGAGAGCGGTTACCATCTCTTATGGACATTTGCAACACCAAAGGTGGTACAAATGCTGCTCTCCTAAGGGAAACTGGAACCTGGCCATTAATGCCGGAATACAACTTAAGATTATTAAAACGGCATACACTAAAACAGGAGTGGTAACCATACAGACGATCAATTTTTTTTTATTGCAGGAGATCAGCAGACAGGCAGACGGCCCACTTGATAGGCAGCGGTTACCATCGCCTATGGACATTTGCAACACCAAAGGTGCTACGAATGCGCTGCTGCTCTCTTTAGGGAACCTGGAACCTGGTCACTAATGCCGGAACACAACACAAGGTTATTATGGCGACATACTCTAGACCAGGGGTGGTAGCCATCCAGTCGGGCAAATGCCCTACCACCTGGCTGTGGGTTGTTTTGTCGCCTCTTACGACAGGCCGCCGGGCCGCAGGAAATTGTATACTTTCTCCGTTCCTGCACGGATAAAATAAATACGTAAATCCCTAACATGTTGGACCGATTTCGATACGGTTTTCGCTGATCAACAACAACAACTTAGATTTAAAATCTGCGCTACTTTTATCCTGGGAGTAATATAAAATGGCTAAATTAACAAAAAAGAACTTATTCCAACGTGATTTATATTACTGATCGATAGGAAGTTTAATGTAATAAAATGTGTCACATTTTTTATTCCAGGAATCCCGCGGGAATCTTCCTTCTTGTAGTAGTTCGGATGCATAAACATTAGCTCACCCGACACAGTCTTCACTAAAACTTACTTCGTGACCCGGGAACCTGGCGTGAATTTTAACTCAAGCGTGGACGAATTCGCGGCCATATCCTAGTAGTTCATAAAGAAATATATGCAAACTGACTCGGTAGTGAGAATAATGCAACAGCACGCACAATACCACAGAACGGAGGTATCCGTTCTTATCAATTTTATTGTCCATGCAAAGGTCGTCTTGACGAAATCGCTAATAGCCATAAGATCGGGCGGTCTGTATTGTAAAATTTTATTTCTGTTTCTTTCTATAAAACACAATAATGCATATTCTTTCATTCTTTCATAGCTTTGAAAGTAACATTGCACACCAAACCTCGTTCTCTTTCTGTTTTAAAACATTTTAAATCCAGTTACCGTGTCTCTGGTTATATTTCAACATTTCACCACAAGAGCGGATTTCGCTAACATCGCCGCTGCTCTTCCTTCCTTCATACCTGTTACAATTTATGAACTCCCGACATTTATTAATGTTGATGATATTTTGTGAGGTTGAAATACGTTGGTTTATAAAAGTGACTTTAAAAATCCATTTGCTTACTTCTTATATTATTATATTATTTATTTAAGGTACTTCTATAGCTTTGAGATTACAAACTTCAGAGTAGAAGTTTTACATACAAATAATAAGTACAAAATATAACAATATAAACTAAATTGAATGATTTGTATAGTAAATCGTAAGTATTTTCTATTTTACAACCACCTAAATAGCTAGGTGGCATATATTTTTATAGGACCCCAGATAAATCTCGAATAGAGATTTTTTTTCAAAAATTAAACAATCAATAACTTTTTACCGTTTATTGTAAACCAATACAAAAAAGAACTTACAGACTAAAACTATGTCTCATTATGTACAATGGACGGTCTTATCGCTAAAAAGAGATCTCTTGCAGACAGCCCCAGGAACCCAGGAACGAACTGAGATCTAATGAGATGAGGGTACACATAACATATAGTACAATTTCTATTGCATTCTAGTAATTAATATATGAATGCAGTATATACAGATGTCCTATATTTTAAGATGTTATGTATTTACTATTTAATATAGAATAATAGAACAGATGTTCTTTATATAAAATAGATATATACATAACATACAAATACATATCTACAAAATATATAAATGTTTTTAGATAAATATATAAGAACATACATTTCCAGGAAGGCATGTGGGGCTCATAACGATCAGTTATATTCCGACCACAAAATGTATGTACATTATTGTAAGCGAAGCTGCGAGTAAAAGTGTATTATGTTTATGCAGTATTGTATTTGTACAACATAATAAAATGTCATTAATAAATAAAACAACAGAAACATACAGTCGAATTGAATCCTCGTTTTGCATGTCGGTTAAAAATGAAAAAAAAATACTTTCAGTCTTATAACTTTACTTGTCACCCGATGTTCCATATGATATTTCCCACCGCAAATAGAAAGGTCGGGGCCCACCAAATGGACTGGCATTATTGGAATGTGCAGATGTCATTGATGTCTACTAGATTTTATATCTACATAACTAACATAGACTTCAGACATTGTGTGGATATGAAAAAAGTTTAGCCGTTTACTTGGATGAAGTGCCTTAATTTCTAAAGTGCCTTGGTAGTTTAATGGAATTCTTTGAAATATTTTTTATTGGACTGACGAAATTATAGTAGTAAGATCTCTCCATTTAAGTTTCAGCACATGAATTGAAATATTATGTGTAACTAAACTGTCTTTTTTTATCACGTATAGGTTCGCATTTGACCATTGTCTCGCTTGATTTGAGCGGAGATATGGTCTAAGATCGAGCACGCTTACCTAGAAGGTTCCTATTCACACGAGACTTAAAGACACCCAGGTTGTATATTTTGGGAAAACCGATTCCAGCAGTGTGTTCCACTCCTTTGCGGTGCGTGTATAATGAAGGTGGACTCAAGGCGCTTTGTTCGAATAGGTGGTATGTCCACCATATAGCGGTGCCGCATGCCAGTGCGTCTGGTTGTCCGATGATGATATTAATTTAATTATGGAAGTCAATCCATCAACTGCTGTCGAGACGCTTGAAACGTCCTCAGGCCATGAGGCTCTAAAATTTTTGAAGTCATACTTCTCTAGGCGCGTTAAAACTTAAACAAATAAAGCCCCTACCACGGTCGAATCGGCCGGCTTTATTTATTTAACCAATTTAAAGAAGTATAACTTCTAACGCGTGTACATAAGTACACACACACACTTCTTTTTTTTTTCAAAATGACTCATTGACTCTTAAGGTGATCAAAAGGCTTAGCCAACCTTTTGGGCACCTTGCCCATCGAAGACGGTGATCTAGGCTCAGTATTCTACTTATAGTCCTGAGGGACTATGGGTAGAATACAATACAAATAAGTTATTTTCTTTTATTGTATTCGATTATTTATGCATTGTGATTTAGTTTGAAAAGGTAACGTGTGCTCGAAGAAATTTAAATGAATCAATTTGAAAACTGGCGAACCTTTTCAAACCGCGACTGTATATGACATAGTTAAATTCACACGCATATATAATATTTATTCGGCGATAAAATATATTTCATACAAAAATTGTTTGGAGAGAATCGCTCATAACGATATCGTCTAATTATAAGTCCACCAATATCTCTTTTGTTAGACTGTTAGTACAGTTCAACTTTTAAGTTATTTGCAATAAAATGATGTAGTGTATAAAACAAATAAATAAACAAACGTATTAATCAGTTCAAAACACGCTATTAAATTATTATTTCCTGTTTCCATCACGGAGTACACAGAATTACGGAACTACTAACTAACAACGGTAAATATTTGATAGCTATTTTACTAACAATTTATACTAAATTTGCCTTGGAAATTGTATATCATGAATAATACATTATGTTATGCAAATACAACCTGATTGTTAGTGTAAGCATGAATCAAATCATAACCACAAGTTACGCTTTGATTTGTATGAGATTGTTTAAAGGTTTTTAGACGCCTGAATTATTTTATTAGCAATACGTCTGAATGAGTTTGTTAAAACAAATTTGTAAGGGCTAATTTACACATCCAATTTTTTAGTATTTCAAGATAAACAACCTTTTAAAATCGTTATGTCATGCTTGTTATGTTTGTTACGTGTATGTTATCTTTACTAAGAATAGATAAATTGAAGATAAACTGGTGGTCGCTCGTGGTCGAAATTCGACCATAATAATTAATGTCATACTATAACTTCTGTTGCGGACAGAGACCACCCCCCTGACTCATTTGTAACGTTGCACTTGCATCATTTAAAAAAAAACAGACATAGCCAATGACCGTACCAATGTCAATCTATGTCACTGTCAAGAGAGTGACAAATAAAAAAGCTGAGACGGCGGTTAATTTGAAACTCGCTCGAACTTCAAATATAGCAACTGCTACAAATCTATTATAAATATTACTACTCCACACTTAAAAACTTCTTTTAAAGTTAATTAAATAACTACGTGTTCCCGCTGGGGACCCTTACATATCTAGGAAAACCCTAAAAACTAAGTCAACACATACCCGACGTGGACAATTACCAGTCGAGCTTAATTGTCTTATAGTGTTCATTGACCCACCTAAACTTATTCTGTGGCTAAGGAGGAAGACCTGACGACTTACCTTTCGCCACAGTATAGGGCGCCACTGTGTGTTTTTAGGGTTTTCCTAGATATGTAAGGGTAACTTCGATCCCCAGCAGGAACACGTAGTTATTTAATTAACTTTAAAAGAAGTTTTTAACAGTGTGGAGTAATATTTATAATAGATTTGTAGCAGTTGCTATATTTGAAGTTCGAGCGAGTATCAAATTAACCGCTGTCACAGCTTTTTTTATTTTTCACTCGCTTGACAGTGACATAGATTGACATTGGTACTGTCATTGGCTATGTCTGTTTTTTTTTTAATGATGCAAGTGCAACGTTACACGCCAGAGCACTCCTACTCTCCGCTCCCCGCATACCGCCGACGCCCAAGTCTGGCGCAGTTAGCAACTAGGCGTCGGACGAGATGCGGGATATAGGAGCGGCCTTGGAGGCAAAAATGTTCTTTTTCTTATTTCATTTTCAATTGTTGATAATTCTTCATTCACAATTCTACTCTCTCGCATAATCTGTACTTAATCTATGTATGTTTCGATTCAGTAAAAAGATCAATAATAATAATTATGCGGTTCATTAACATCGAGTTTGATTTCGCCAAGGCTAATTTGACTTGAACAAAAACAAAAGTATATATGCGTATGTGTGTCAAATATATGCTAGTATGTGTAATGTATTTATATGCATAATTTAAAAAAATATTGCCTACGTGTTATTCTGATGTGTAAGCTGTGTGTAAAGTTTCATCAAAATCCATTCAGTAGTTTTTGCGCGAAAGAGTAACAAACATACATTCTTACAAGCTTTCTTGTTTATAATATTAATAGGAACTAGGATAAAGCCATATTGAAGGTAGGTTTGTTTCAAAGCACAGGGTTGAAAACATGTTTACTGTGCATAGGCTTGTGCGATATCATTAATGATATATAGGAAGGTTATAATGATCTTATTATTAACAACACCTTCAATTATTCTCATAATCGTAATAAGTGTCTTAAAATTTTTGATTAATTTAGTATGTGCAATTTATCCTAAATATTAAAAATTTAAGAATTGAAAGAAGTATAACATGTGGCGCCATCTTTCTTTGTTTCTTACTTTCTCTCTCTTGCTTTCATAGGTTATTAATATTAATTTCAAACGTCTCTTCTAGTAATTGTTTGAGCTAAACGTTATATTTTATATATAAATTATTTTTAGTAGAACTCATATACTAGCTTTTATTAATAATTAGTATTTGTAATCAACGTCGTTATGTTGCCAAATAAATATAGTTATTCGTCAGGTGGTAGGGCATTTGCCCGACTGGATGGCTACCACCCCTGATCTAAAGTATGTCGCCATAACAACCTTGATTTGTGTTCCGGCATTAGTGACAAGCTTCCAGTCTCCCTTAAGAGAGCAGCAGCGCAATTGTAGCACCTTTGGTGTTGCAGATGTCCATAGGCGATGGTAACCGCTTTCCAAAAAGTAGGCCGTCTGCCTGTCTGCTGAATACCTGCAATAAAACAAAGTTACAAGTTTTACGAAGGTTAACTTTTCATTTAGCAATTGTCATGTCTTCCATTCTTATTCTATGAGCAAAGTTAAAGAATAATGTTGACATTTCAAAAGTAAGGACAATGCAGCGAATTAAGTAAATTTGACGAAAATGTCGGGTTCCGTTTTGAGCACAATAGAATTAAAAACCGAGTGAATTAACCACGCGGAAACGCAGAGCCTCGTGAAAATATGTCTTGGAAAAATTATTTTAATTTTAGGCGCACAAAGAAAACCACATTTTTTTCATAATCTCAATGAAAATATTTTTGAACTGTTAAAAAACATTGACGTCTTGACTGGCTTAAATGCGGGTTTTCTCTTGAGAATTGGGTAGTTGACTATCAGTCGACTAAGCTCCTTTTTATCATTTTACAAAACGCCGAAACCTGCTGGATTTTGTACGAGAATAGCAATTTGTGGTGTCATAAGTTTCATGAAACTATTAAATATTGTCTGAACAGTTTTTGAAATAGGGATTTAGACATATATGAGGTAAAATTAATTCTAAAAACTTTACATTTGAATGAACAGGCCTTAAAATAACATCTTGTCGTCTAAATTATTTTAAATAATTTTTCGTTTCTCATATTTTGAAAGCACATTTGGAGTTGCCTAATCACAGGGATGAAAACAGCACTTTTCATCCGTGAGAAACGATTCTCCCTACTATCAAAAACTATGCGAAACTTAATGCTTAAATAAAAACAGACGGTATACGTCTCGGGACGCCCGACAGAAGTGATAACTTAAACTAAGTTAAACTATTTAATATTGAAATTTTTAACTTGAGAACAGCGTAAATTATTAATTATGTTTTATTTATATGAATATGATAATGTAAGGAAAAGTTATTTATTAACAAAATCTTTTATTGATTAAAATATATTTTATTCTTAGTTACAATTCTTGAATATGAACATTAGAATTTTGTGCATGTACATTATGAGTATCATTATTTAATCTAATTACCGAAATACGGCTAGCGCTATGGGCTACAGTGAGAGAGGAGCCTGCCTACCGCTGCTGTATGTGTGAGAGAAAGGGAAGCCAGACAGGCGGGCGTTGTATCGCGTTACGTAACGAAGCGGTTTACCCTCCCATAAGAAGTAATCACTTCAATAAATAATCGGCAGACAAAGACATATACATGCGACATAAATTGTACTCAATAAAAAAGTATCAACCATTTGTAACATCATTTTATACTTACTGTTACGAGTGCGGGACTCGAATTAAAATGCCCTTGGAATTACTATAGAATTTATAAGAACTATACAATTACATATATAATACAGGACAGGTACAATTAATAACCGGACGTAATAAGTCCAAATGTAATGCACAATTCAATAACACGCGTAAAGTCCGTGACTAAAATGTACACAGGTGTTGCCTCGCTTGTGTTATCGGTTTGATTCACGTCTTGCTCGTATTGTAATCGTCGCTTGACTGCTTCACCCCTCCGTCCTGGCATTGTTTTATACTAAACTATACAATTTGTCTTGACACAATGCTCAACCGCATAACAATAGGATCAAAAATCACACCTGGATAATCACCATCATAAAAGACTACAATATACAATAGGATGTTTTTTAATTACAAATTGTAAACACAAAGTAAACAAAAGAAGTCCAATGCCGAGAGGTAATAAACTGCAGGTGTGCATTTACTTTTGTCGGCGTGTAACAATATTTATAAATTACTTTTCAATGAATTATTATTATATATTGCAAATATTTTTGAACATTGAACAGACGTGAAAACTACGACGAATGGGAGTACGCCATCAACGCCAGCGGAAAGATAAATGCGCAAATAGTAAAAGCTAAGTAAACTAGTATAAACAATTAATTTTTCGCTATGTCCATATTAAAAATACTAAAACTCCAAACCTAGCTTCCACTAAAAAAAGTCGTTTTATTTTACTTTACGAGTTTTCTTTTCAAAATCACATTTCTGTTCAATAAGTTAAAGGAAATTGAAAACACCGCAATAACCGCCCCGCGCCCTTTCATTTCCACCCTTAGTTAATATAAACAGATTGTGGCTCAGAAATAACTTTATACGTTCGTAATTACCGAAGTTTCGCGAGTAATATTATAAAAAAAATCAATAGTTGCCTTCAAAGGAATGCGAAAAATATGTTTATTTTATAACGCCTTTTTAACCGACTTCAAAAAAGGAGGAGGTTCTCAATCCGTCGGTTTTTTTTATGTATGCTCACCAATTACTCCGAGATTGAAGATCCGATTTACGTGATTCTTTTTTTGTTCGACGCGGCATAGCTGCCATTTGGTCCCCTAAAAATTTGACATATTTAGTTTGGCTTATTAGCTTTCATTTTATGAGCATTTGTTATGAAAAAATTCTCGTATCAGTCTTTGACTATTATTTTTCGGTATTGTTCGAATGACATTCTTTAAGTCTTAATACTCTATCATACTTGTCAAACACAGATTGCTAGATTTTACATATTAATAAACTCATGTATAGGATAATTTACAGTGTATCCTAACTATACGGCCTCTGTGTTTGAGCGGGCTAAGCCTTTGACGGCCTACCTCACTGCAACCCAGAGGTTCCGGGCTCGATTCCCGGTATAGTAAATTTCGGAAACATATTTTCTCCGTTATTTACCATGGTCTGGGTGTCTGGGATCGGCCCCAGAGTGGTCCGTTGTATATTACCCATAACACAAGCGTAACTTGCTTAATTTGGGGATATACAATGTGTGTGTTTGTCTGCCGATTATTATATTATTATAATATTGTTACGAATTTGTGGGGTGTGGATTCAAAATGCCGTTTAGTTTGTCACAATGTTTATAAAGTGTAAGTACTCTTAATTCACAGTTCTTACAAATAAACCCGGATACAACAAGTGCAAATCGTAATTATATAAATCGTGCAAAATCCGTCGCCATAAGACACTCGTCGCGAAAGTGCGCAGATCGCAGTTGTAATGAAACTTCATTTGTTTTTTGTTTATATATAAAAATTTTAAAAATCTAGAACCCGATTCTAGTATCTAATATATAAAATTCTCGTGTCACAGTTTTCGTTGCCATACTCCTCCGAAACGGCTTGACCGATTTTGATGAAATTTTTTGTGCTTATCCGGTATCTATGAGAATCGGCCAACATCTATTTTTCATCCCCCTAAATGTTAGGGGTAGTCCACCCCTAAATTTATTTTTTATTTTTACCGGGCAGGACGACGTCTGCCGGGACAGCTAGTAAAATTATAAAATTTGTTGAAATTATTTTTTATTACAATTTATGGCGCAATTGAATAGAAGCTGTAAAAAGTCACGACAGAAGTCGCATTTATTATCTATGTAGTCGCATGTATCGCTCTTTTTAAATTTTTTGACAGCAGCGAAAATCATTTCCCATGGACCAAATGTACTGTTTTTATCCCTGTGATCGGTAAACTTCAAACATTCTTATCTTTAACATCTGATAAACATGCCTTGAAGAGTAATATTTGAGCCATATATCACAATTCCTAACCACACATCGGCCTAGAATTTAAAGAACTAGAAAATTCCTCAGACCCAGTCCGAAGACTTATAAGACATTGAGACAATCCTACAAGTAATGTTCTTGAAGTATTCCGTATTATTGTCAATGTGAAGAATGAATGAATATTAGTTACTGTGTGATATTGGTGTTCCATGACTGGCAGAGATACTTTATCTTGTAGTTGGGTTTGGGAGTTTCGATACTTGTGGCAATTTATAAACATAAATATATCTGCAACAGCATTATATTACACATTATACAAGTAAAATATCGGTCACGGCAGATGTCTTGCCTTGAAGAAATAAAAATCTAGAACCCGATTCCAGCGCCATCTACCGGATTTCATTATAAATCTAAACCGCTCGAATAACCACTCAGACACAAAGTATTTCATCAAAATCGTAAAACCCAATTCCAGCGCCAAGTATTATTAGTTCAGATTGATGGATTATACTGTGTGCATAAAGTAACATTCGAATGGTGTAAGAATTTTTGAAATCGGTCCAGTAGTTTTTGAGTTTATTCGTTACAAATATAAAAATACAAATCTTTCCTCTTTGCAATATTAGTATAGACAAAGTACAATATTACAACAAATATGGTGTTCTCAATTTCAATTACACTGCAAAACCACACAATAATATTTGTGTGGTTTTGAAGTGTAGCGCAGCAAGTCTTTAATGAAGCAGTAATTATGTAAATTATATGTGTTGATTTTGTCATTTGATTAATTTAAAAAAGGATATTGAAAGAAAAGAAAGAAAACTTTA
The DNA here is from genome assembly GCA_012273795.1 of Dendrolimus punctatus. Taxonomy (NCBI): domain Eukaryota; kingdom Metazoa; phylum Arthropoda; class Insecta; order Lepidoptera; family Lasiocampidae; genus Dendrolimus; species Dendrolimus punctatus. Next base: position 724,555 of record JAABVI010000033.1, on the reverse strand, counting down.
TTTGAAGAAATAGCGACGTAATTACATTCCTTATAAATTATAAAGAGAGCATATTTTTGAGAATTTGTACGCCGCATTTTAAGCAAACAAGGTTTGCACTCAGCATATTGCTGTGCCGGAATTATATCCGACACAACGCTAATTTTTAGTGCAAACCTTCAAGACCAAAATTACCCAATTTTGTTAACTAAATAATAATAATAACTAGTAAAACTAATTCTAGTTATGTAATATTTTTAATTAGTAAAACAAATAAATATTTTATTTAAACCAATAACAAATACGTTACTGCATCGAATACAATTTGATATAGTGTTTGCCGAGTATTATTACCACAAAGATAGATTATAGTCTGAAATAGCACATGGCTACTTTTTAGCCTAGTAAAAGCTACGGTTCCCGTGAGATAATACTAACACGAGCGATGCCGCGGCATAAATTTAGTGTTTGATAAATCTTCCTTTCATACTTTTTTTCTTCGAGGATACCTCAAAGAAAAAAAGGTTCATCGTATCTATAAAATTATAAAAGTGTAATCTTTTGTTTCTTACAATCTTTGTCTTCGTTGGTTCGGGATTCACGTAAAAACTGTTGGACCAATTTCGATATGATTTTCACTGGTCGACAGTGAATTCCTGGTCTTAAAATCTGTGGTACTTTGTATCCCCATCAGGTCGAGAAAAAATTGATGTAGATGCGAATTTGTCACTGATCGATAAAATCTTCAGTAAAAAAATTGTACTCGTATATGTGTATATCTTCAGTGGCATTACTTATCCCGAATGTTTACGGTAATTCATATATTTTCATATTAAAAATCCATTACCCCGAATAACTTGAATATTTGTTACCTCTCGAACGTGAGCTAAATTGCGGCCAAATTCTAGTAATTAAATATTTTTCAATCAAGTATCAATACATGTCACGTGGGTGTTAAGAAACATTCCCTTCCCACACATCATAGAGTGAATACCACTGGCGCTAACGTTATAGTGCCTAATAAAAAATATTTTAAATGTGCAATGAATGTTTAAACCTTAAGGTGCTATTTCACCGCGAGAATTCGTCTGTAATGTGCCAGACCCGAGCATTACAGTGGGCCTACCTGTAATGATGCACTTTGTAATATTTTATACAATTTACAACACAATGACTGGTTCCTTTAAATAAAATATTTATATATATATATATATATATATATATATATATATATATATATATATATATATGTCGGAGGGAAGCTTTAGTTGAACGTATTGTTTACTGGATGTATAACTCACAATATCATTTGTTTACATTTTAATTACTTCTAAAATTCTTAATGTAATTTAATTAGATTTGTTAAATGTTTCTATAACTTAAAGATCGTTCTAACCTAATAAAAGTTATGAATATTGTAATTTAATAAACTACCAATCAGAGCAGAGCATGTATTGAGCGGGGTCAGACGCGCCCTCTATACTTTGAGTAGTATCTACTTCGGTAGACTGAGGAGTTTTTGTGACACATTGGGTTGATGGCACCAGGTCGAGTTGGACCTTAGAGTATTTTTAAAGAAAGTGTTTTAAGTTAGAAGTATAAGCGGGTGCCCTGAACTCTGCTCGGTCTAAACTATGTTAAAATGTCTTTTAAATCTAAATTAAAAGTGTATAAACCGTTGGCCATGTGTTTTATGCTCGCATTTTATCCTGATGACGCCCACTAAGCCTGCAATAACTAAAGGAGATGTCGTGAGAACGAGGCCGTTATGCGACATATATATATATATACTTGCTTCTACCCGCAACTTCGTCTGCGTGGAATTGTTGAGAAAAAATTGATCTTAGCGTGATGATATATATTTTCCTCGATAAATGGGCTATCTAAGACTGAAAAAATATTTCAAATCAGACCCGTAATTCCTGAGATTAGCGCATTCAATCAAACAAACAAACAAATTCTTCAGCTTTACATATTAATATAAAATGTTAAGAGTTTATAATATGTTGAGTAAATTTACTGGGTGCCAATAATTATACTGGGTTGACTACAATGGTATATATAGTATACCCTATATTTTATTCATCAAAAAAATGTGTAATAGATAAGAAAATACTCTACCAGTCTGTTTGAATTAGTCTATGCCCACACAGCGACGGCTTCTGTCGATACAATGTTTATAGTAGAACGCGTCCAGGAAATTGCTATCATAGTTGATCCCAAAATGTCACTATTTAATACCTATAGTTAAGCATGAGCGAAGCGATTGGCGATATTTTATATTTATCATTTCGTCTATCTATCTAATCTATGTCTATCTCTAAATTGCGTTGTGCTAATAATATTTTTCCAAGTAGTTCCACTTGTTATTGTTCAATTTAGTAACCTAAAATACTCCACTAAAATATTTAGCGATTCGATCGTAAACAAACACCTATGAAACCTCACCTTTATAGCTTTGTAATGCTCAACAATTCTCACGAACATCAATGTAAAATAAACCTTAAAATATGGTTATGAAGTATATATTTAAATAAATTTCAATATAGGATTTGTTGATAAAATCAATATCAACAGTTAACCTATAGATCGGTAATAGGTCGCTTTAGTGCTTTATTTAAAACGAACTGTTTACCACTTTGATTGGCCGGGATTTAAATTACAAATTCACTTTGCACTGAAAAAATAAAAACTTAGACTATATACAGGGTGCTTCAAAAAAATGTATACACACTTTGAACTTCCATAGAAAATTTATTTACCGTTCTACAAAGTTAAATTTCAGGAAAATAGAAAGCTGAAAGTCCAATGTAAATGAAACATAAATAACAAATGTTAATACTGTTCAATTGGTGACCTGCAGCATCAATACAATTCTGAGTACGAGTCACCACAGATTCTGTACATCGTATCTGGATCGTCGTCATTTAGCTGTTGCACGAGCCTTGGAATGTAAACACGATACTTGCCTCTCTTCAGAATGCGTAGCACGCTGCTAGCACTTACATCACTTTCACGTGCCCCTTGCCTTGAAGATTTGTTAGGAGAGCGTTGAAACAGTTCCAAGACTGCCGTTGATGACTCATCACTTGTAGCTGTTCGAGGCCGACCTGAATGACCTTTATGCACATCACACACTGTTCCATGAACTTCGAATTTGTCTCGTATGCGTGTAATTGTTAATCTTGAAGGTGGTTCTGTATCATACTCCCTTCTCCACTGTCTTTGAACTTCATTTACATTCTCAAACTTCCAGTACCACTTAATAACCTGCTTACGTTCTTCAAAACTCAAACGTACGTCCCCCATGTTGATATTACAAATTCCAACTGATAATATAACATAGAGGGACGATTATGCTGGCACCTGGCGAAGAAATATAACATTAGCCTTGTAGAGCGGGAAAACTACAATAGTTTAAAGTGTGTATACATTTTTTTGAAGCATCCTGTATATATATATATATATATATATATATATATATATATATATATATATATATATATATATGTGTGAAGCAAAAACGTTGTACGCCTTTTTACGAAAATTGCGCGGTCGGTGGAGTATGAAATTTCGCACACAAAGGCCCGCTTGCATAACGATCGCCTTTAAATAAAATTAGTTAATCATATTAAACTGCCTAAATACGTTTTACACAAAATGTATTGACAGTTCTTTAAACATATTTAGCGACAAAATTTGCGTTGTGCAAGACGCTAATCGTATTTAAGGTTGTGAAATGCGTATAGTGTTTCTTAAATAAATTTAGGAACGTTATACAAGCGGCCCTTATAGTTTATATAGAGAAAGAGTGCAGGATGCTAATATTTTTTAAAATTATGCATAAAAATATATAAAATCAGTTTAAAAAACATTACACACTCTACCATGTATTTGACACACACACGCATATATGCTCTTTTGTTTATTGTTAAAGTCAAATGAACCGTGATAGCCATGGCGAAATCTGTGATTATACAAGTAGTCTTTGACATTAATTATTATGGTCGAATTATGACCACGGACGACCACTAGTATATAATAAAACTTCATTTTAACGGTTTTAAGCACGGTGATTTATATTATTTTTAGTATTTAGACATTTCGGTCACTTTTCAGTAGCCGTGATAACTGAAGACAAAGATGTCAAGTGTCAATGAGTATTGTTAAAGTTTTATTTAGCCTACCGCCAAATTGTTTATTTAATTTATTTAGTTTATAGTTGTTATTACTCTTGTCGGTGGAGCCCTGTCCGATTTTCTCTAATCTCAACGAGCTTTTTCAATTCTTCGTATGACAGGAAACCTATCTTTTCCTTTAATTTGTTTACAATAGCTCGTGTAGGTCTACCATTTCCCTTCTACTTCCCACCTTACCTTCGACTTTTTTTATAGCGATGAGTGTTGTGTCTCTCTCTCTTTTCCTCCTTCCTTTTTTTATAATTTTTGCACTTCTTTTACTTATAGTCTCACACGGTACTCACATCGAGTCATATCTTTTAAAGTATCAAAGCAATGGTAGACCCCCTACATATGGTAAATACATTCTCGTGGAGAGAAATTTTGTCACGAAAATAATGAAACGAGCGTGCCTAATATCCGTATTAAATTTGTTCTATATTTTCGTTTTGGGAATTGCTATATTTGCACATTTCCATGATTTTCCTCGCATAATGAGAGAAAATGGGAAGAACATTTTTATTTTCCTTTTTGGTATGCAAATTATTAGGCACCATAATTATTAGAATCACGAGTGAAAATATTTTTATATCCATTCTACGAAATTGTTCTACGTGGAAAAGATTACCTTTGAAATGTTATTTATGCACTGTTCGTAGAATTAATAAAAACGGATTTTATACGATTTAATGAGTAATTTAGAGAACAGTAATGAAAGCACAGGGTAATTTAATAGAATACACCTTTATAGACACACAATTTTTTTAAAACATTTCCAATAAAACACTTCTAAAATTTGTCATACTTATACAAGCCAACCATCGGAGAATGTGGAAGACGCCTTAAATGTCTGTTTCTGGGTCTTTGTAATGTAAGATATGTGACTGCCTAGTGGAGAATATATTTTTAGATAGTATAAAATAGAGGAGACTGTAAGAGAAGTTAGACCCCGGTATTGCCTGGGTTTGACTTTTTTCACATTCTACAATTCTACTTCGAGGACCAGAAATAAATACCAGATGATCATTATTTGTTGAGCACCTTTTTGACTTCTAGACAACGATACGCATAAGTGAAATATTTTACAGTGCAGTCTTTAACAACTTTTTTAATATGAAAGAGAAGATCTCTTCAACAGTATACTTCTAAAATATTGTAATCAAGATATATTATACAGATGTATCTTAGAAATAATCTATAAGTCTAATTAAAGCAACATTATATTGAGAATAAAAAAATACATTTTCAAACAACAACTAATAAGTATCCCATTTGGCTCGTTACAAATATCACATCAAACTATCTAGCTATATTTGCACAAAATTTGGAATATCTCCTATAAGAACATTTTGGAATAATTTTATTATTTATATAATAATTTCAAATTCTAATCAACAGTACTTCGAATAATTTTAAAATAATAATAATAAATTCTTATATACATTTGACAAAACAATAACGCAGTTCTGGACTTAATTGAAACCACAAGATCATTATAAAATAACGCCTACAAAACATGAATGTATAACTAAACAATGTCACGATAGAGCGACTAATTGCTGTTCGTATATTTTCAGGCGCTAAACGAACAAAAGTATCGTATCCTACAAGATATTTGAATTACTTGCTAGTTTCAATACTTGGGCCCTGTACTCGTATATGTGTACATGCGTTTCAAGACATCGATTACGACGTCAAGTCCCATATTTCAGCAGGTTGGGTTAACTGGTATCATTAGTGATCCCAAAATGCCGGTTGAGTTAAAAAAGGACAGGTCTATAAATAAATCTATCATTGACTTGTCTTTTTGTATGGTAGTAAAGCGTGGCATGTACTTGAACGATACAACCAAGAGCTGCGAGTCACGAAGATGAATATGCTGCTGTAGATGTGTGGAGTTACGCGGAAGGATTGATATATGTGAAATAGCGGATAAACCGCAAGAGGTATACTACGTTGGTACGGTCACAATTATGGAAACCAGCTACTTGCGTGGGAAACAAATTTCTAGCTTTGGCGCCCCGACAGGTCCCGGGCGAAGAGGTAGGTTCAAGAAATGCTAGCTTGACGACGTTAAGTATGACATTGAAGTGGAGAATAAAAAATAGGAAAGCGGATCCCGGGCAGTAACGCAACCGGGATTTGATGCTAGGATGGTGATGATGATGATATTCGAATTACTTGAAGACATTTTAGAATAATTTAAAAGCCATGTTTCTTAAGCATTTGGATGATGCCATGGATCTGGATATATTTTATACAAATAAATCAAGCTTTATTACCATCCAGAGAGCAGTATCATTTCGCCTAGATATCTATTCAGGAGCTATGCTAGTACGTGGTTGGAATACCAACGAGTGTTCAACAAACTTAATTTTGCAGTTTACAAACAAATACGTTTTAGCATACAAACTCTATTGTGATTAAAACAAAGTTGAAAATCGCTAATCAAATTTTAGGGTCACTAGCAATAAAATAATATACGATTGCAATTTTACGCAAAGTTACTTTTACTGTCTTATAACTCATTTACGAATTTGAAATGCCTTACGTTGCTGAATTTAAAATTCAATCTGGTTTAGCAACAGTTGTTGCGAAGTGAAAGTACAGAAGTGGATTTGAACAATGTACCCGAACAGTTTCTGTCAAAGAATGAAATAAAGTGAGAATAAATCGGGATATTTTTACGTTTGTAAAGGACTAACATTGTACGGTAAATGTGTGCAGTTGACCGTATGATGTTTTTAGATATCTTACCAGAAATTTATTGTTCGATTTTGTTTGGGAAACGTATGGGACCAAACTTATGAGGTTGTACTGTTTCTTTGACGAAGGGAAAGTGAGGATATACCACCGTAAGAGAAGTGAGATGATAGCGCGTGGGATTCCCTACGTTGGGGTGGGTTTTTTAGGCTTACTTTTTAGGTCATGCGAGGAGGAAAGTATTGTGTAAACCAATTAGTAATAATATATAGCACTGATTATACCAGACTCTACGTTTCTCAATGTCCGTATATCCTGTCACTACTGTTATGGCCTTTTTTATAGCTGGAGTATAGCAGACAGGCAGGCGTTTGCGTCATGACCAAAGATGTCATCAAAGCGCTGCCGTCCTCGAAGATATTTTATAACACCTTCTAAAAAAGACCCCTATGGTAGCGTTGTGGGAAAACATTTATTGGCTGTTACTATAAAAGCAGCCCATAAATATCCCAGTGTTGGGCTTGGACCTACCGCTACAGGGTAACAGACAGTTAACGGTTGGAGAACGACTCGGGTCTTCCACGGGCAATACCCGTCGCGTTGACACGCTGAGAAGATGGTGTATTCTACCGATTGTATATCGGGAAGTGTCGAGCCACTTCGCTCATACACCCAATAGTTCTGTCGGTCGTTCCTCTTGCGTGCCCTGGGAATTTGGAATGAGCTCCCATCCGAGCTTTTCCCACAGCGCTACGATATGTAAGTTTTTCAAAAAGGATGCCATAAAATCTCTTCGAGGGCGGCAGCGCGTTGATGACATCTCTGGTGTAGCAAACGTCCATAGGCGACGATAACTGCTTTAAATTGTCTAAAATAAACTGGACTGCAAATTGGCGAAGCTGTTTCATGAATGCAATAATTACTTCTAACACAAATGGTGTTGAAACTTTAGGTCCGTGGGGTCCGTCGGCAAAGAGTTTCTTTAAAGATATATGTAAGAAACTCTTTGACACTAACAGTGATCAGAAGGCTGGCTCATATTTCGCACAACAAATAAGTATGGCCGTACAGCGCGGTAATGCAGCCAGCCTTCTCGGCACGCTCCCTGTTGGCAGTGATTTCCTACGTAGTGTGTTTTAGTTTCGATGTCTCAGAAAATACTTATAACAATATCATACTAAGAATATTACATACATACATACATAACTTCACGCCAGGTCCCTTACGGGGTAGGCACGAACAACAGAGTGCCATACAGGTTTATTCTTACACACCACACACTAAGAATATTAATTTAAAAATACAATAAAAACACGAAATCAAATTAAAAAATCTAGTTTATCAAACTTTTTACACCAAAGAACGTCTATCTTGTTTTGTTTAGGAGAAAATTCTCAACAGAAGTCGTAAATTCACATTTAAAGTCTAGTTTATTGCAAAACGATAAAAGTGCACTAGAAATGGACGAAGCAACTTTCAAAGCCGGTTGCACCTACATTGCAGTTTACAAACTATAATAAATATTGTAATATCAAATTAACTGGATATTGGATACCGTTGTGAAACTTTATCAGATAAAGTATGAGTCGAATAGCGTAACCGTATGGGGATTCCAGATTCATTTGACTCATCTAGATGCAGCTAGGGTAAATAAATTATAATTGCATTTTTATAACCTGATTTAGGCAAACAGACAGACGATACATCTGACGGAATAGGTGACCAGTGCCTATGGACGTTTGCAACAGTAGGGGTAAGGCCAGTGCAAAAAACGGGGAAGGTGATCAAATACCGCTGATGAGATAGGAGGGATTGGATAGGATAGAAAATATGGGATAGAAGGGGTATGATAGGAGGGATGGGATGATAGGGATGGGACAATTGGGGTGAGATAGCAGGAATGGGACAAGAGTATCGGCATAGAAGGAATGGGGTATAAGAGATGGGATAGAATGTATGGGATTGCAGCTATGGGATAGGAGGGATGGAATAGGAAGGTTAATGTAGTGAATTAATGACGGCCTCTGTGGTTGACCGGGCTAAGCTTTACCGACCTACCTCACTGCAACCCAGAGGTTCCGGGTTCGATTCCCGGTATAATAAATTTCGGAAACATATTTTCTCCGTTATTTACCATTGTCTGGGTGTTTGGAATCGGCCCCAGAGTGGTCCGTTGTATATTACCCATAACACAAGCGGAACTTGCTTATTTTAGGGATATACAATATGTGTGTTTGTCTGTCGATTATTATTATTAAGAAGGATAGGGTAGGATAGGAACGAAGGGACATGATGGAGAAAAGAAAAATTGAACATCAAAACTCCCACTCACCGTTTAGCGTATTGTAGACAAACTAAAGAATTTTTAAAATTTTCAAAACAAGCGTGACAATATGTATTTTGAAGAATACATACACTTACACTTTAGAAACATTACTTATCCCTGGTTTTACGTGTATTTCCATACTATAAAACCCATTTCTATGCTACAAATACCCGTTGATTATAAATAATGGCAAAACATATTCGAAATCTGCTACCTGTATATGTGGACGAAGTTTCCTTGCTTACGTAACTATTATCTCCATCAATTCCTAATAGATTTGACAAAATAAGTTCAGCATGTGATTGTGATTCGTAATACTAGGTAACTGTCTGCGTTTTCCCATTTCCATGTTTGCTGCATTTATCTGTTACGTTGTGAACACATCATGCCGAAGTTTCTTCGCTCAACTCCACAACTTTGTCTTGCTGCCTTTGATTTTGTCTTTTGCGCTCAATGATGGGCCTGACAACAAGCGGATTAGAATCAATAGTTTTCAACGAATTTCCTCAAAAAGTTCATATACAAAGCCTGTTATTAGAAAGTTGAAATTACGCATCACACATTAGAACTTCAGATAAAATAAGTACTCTCACTTTCATCTATTTTACCGCACGCCAAGCGTTTAAGTGGGTACTTAGGTGAAAAAAATAAGAATTCCACCAGAGTATCTCGTTACAAAAATGAATAAGCTGAATAATAAAACTCTAAGTATTCATAAACTTGTGAATATGGTAACATTCGTCTACTTGTTTGTAAAAACCAACTTCTAGCAACTACTAACACTAGTATCATAAATAAATATTAATATAATCTTTCTATAATTTCTTCCTCATAAGTAATCTAGATAGATTTACTTTAATGTTACCTAATGAAATTAACTTGTTGATGTGATCAAAAGTCCCTAAAAAAGAGGAAAAATTATATAATTTACTATAATAAATATTTTGTGGGTGTCGAATTTGTACAATAAATTCAAAAACGAAAAAAAACTGGGCATCAATTCTAATTCTGATCAATAGGTATCGAAAATACACCTTATGGAATTTTTGTATATCGATATGTTAGAGCATCACATGAAAACTATTAAACTGATTTAAATAAAACTCTAGACAGCCATCCATTATCCAAGATCAACATTTGGTACTTTTTATCCCGATAAACAACGTCGCTTCCGTGCGATAGATAATAATTAGTTAGATAAGACGTTTTGACGATATAGTCAAAAATATGTCTCTGGGATGTTTATGGTGCCATTGTTTTAATTCACTAATAATTACATTGTCATGGCAACGCAAATGAAGTTTCACTGCCCTTACTAGTTATTTAATAAGTTAACGAAATAATGATTCGTGTATCACGGAGGTTTAACGGTTTAGCAGCACCTCCACCAAAGTGAAATGATAGAATCTTCACGTCATGAAAGACAGACTTCGCTTATGTCAACGATCTTATAAGAAGTTTTCTGAAATGTAAATTTATCTCTAACATCAATTTCAGTAACTTGTGGCAGCTTAGAATATTTTCCGTATCACCATAGCCCTGGCGTAAGGTGCAGGACGGAATATACCGGGGTTTTAGTGGATATCTCTAACTGGGGAGTGGCTTGCGTGGCACCAGTTTTAACTGGGCATACTAGTGCCACCCCCGATCTGCGCGGCTTAATCCTCAAACGGATTTCCCCTGGCTATAAAAAAGTTAGAACATTTAAATTATTACACATGACATGCAATAAAACATGCATTTAAAGCAATAACAGCCCATAGAAAGTGTTTAAGCCTGCTTTACGAAAATTTGACCTAAAATCATTTTAAAAACTAAATCGCCTACTATATGGCCCCACGCCAAAAAATATGAGCGCCTACAAGAGTCGTTCGTACTCGAGTATGGAATATATTACATTGCTCAGTGAATTTTGTCAAGTTTAACTTTGGCAGGTAGTTGAAGATTTCACAACTTTTATTCTTGGATCCTTTCAAGCACGTATTGTTTCTCAAATTATTGTTAGAATTTTTGAAGTGAAAACTTCTTTAGCCGCGGTGGGCACTTTTTAGTACAGTTCATGACTGGCACATGCGCAGTAGCCGTGTGCTGGGCGCGTTAGACGCTTTTTGCATGGGCGAAATCTCGTACATTCGCGTCATCGACATGCTTATAGCAGTATATCTGTAGTTAAACAGGAGACATATTGTGCAACATTGGTGCTGTCAATATCTTATAAGTGAAAAGTTCAATGTGTATACACTGTGTATTGTTGAAATAGCGTTTTAATTCAAAAATTATGAAATTTCAAATTTTAATACTGCTGCGAGTGCAGGACTTGAATTAAAATGCCGTTGGAATTACTGTAGAATTTATTAGTACAATACAAACACGTATAACACCGGTAAAATATAACTAGACTCAACCAGTACGAACTGCACTATTCAATAACACGCGCAAAGTCCTTCACTATATAGATAATTGAAGGTACGTCTTGCTCGTATCGTAATCGTCGCTTGACTGCCGATCTCTCCACGGCCATTGCTGCACCGATACAATATAAAATATACAGCCCGCATAGATCGGATTTCTTAGAATACAGTTTGACACACCTTTCTAATGACTGCCATAAAACAAGTACAATAACAATAGAATGTTTATCTTAATTACAAATTTTAAACACAAAATAAAAAAAAGGCCAAATGCGGGAAAGTCAATAAACCAGGTTTATGACAGGTAGGTGTATTCACTTTTCGTCGGCGTGTAACAATACTAACAGTTCTAAGTTTTCACTTTTAACGTCTCTATAGCTGCCATTTTATTTTTATTTATACTAAGCTTTTTTCAATTGAATATTATGGAACAAGAGGTTTGTTAGTTCCGTAGCCTTGCTAGCAGAAACAGAAGCACTATGAAATCATCATATCCGCTTGTCTGCCATAGTATTTTTTTTCGGAAACTACAGCACCATTGCTATAGTTAAATCTGTACTAATAATATTATAAAAAGGAAAGATTTATAACGAATGAACTCAAAAACTACGGAACGTGTTCAAAAAATCTTTCACAATTAGAATGCTACATTAACCTTGAGTAATATAGGCTATATTTATAAGCAGAAAAAATTAAGAATCCCTATTAAAAGTTAAATAATGTAACCCAAAATATTTGGCGCTGAAAGTATATGCGGCAGGTTCTAATAAAAAAAAACAAATTTTAAATTGTTTTGCCTGTCTGGATGTTACGGCAAATCTCTAAAACGGCTGGACCGATTTTGACGGAACTTTCATTGGTTGATAGCTGATGTTTTAAAAACTAAGTTAGGCTACTATTTCCATGCGGAAGAAGTCGCAAGCACATCTAGTAGTTAAGAATAAAAGAGCTAATGATTAATTCATATTGTATTATGTCAAACGCTGTTGCACGTTGCAGTGGGGTCGTTGAATACCCTACGTTATATTGTGATGCGTTTGTGTTCATGCTCAAGCGATAACTTGTCTGCGCACGGTTGCCTTAAATCTCTACTGGTGAAACTCGATTTTAATTCTAATGTAAAAAAGATGTCGAATTTAAAATGAATGAATGAATGAAAACACTTCATTGTTCACCAAAAATTAAAACTACCTTCTTAAAACTAAGTACAGTACATGTTGAACAAAGGGCGGCCTTATCGCTTAAGCGATCTCTTCCAGGCAACCCCCTAAACTAAGGAAAAAAATAAATACAACAGTGGCGGTGAAAACAATAAATAATAAGAAACATTCCAAGAGTAAGTAAATAAATCAATAATAATAAACTATACAAAAATAAGATATATCATACTATATATAGAATCAGCAGCATGTGTTAGAATAGTGAGGATAATGATGTCTTTTCTTTCTGTGGCTAAGATAAAAATATAGACAAACGGAGGCGCCATTTTTCAGTTTTTACGAAATAGCTTTAATAAGGCCGCCTGTTGTGTTGGCTAGAAAGTGCTGTAAATATGAATTACTTTTTTATTATTTGTTTTAATGTTCGTGCCTACCCCGCAAGGGACCTGGCGTGAAGTTATGTATGTATGTTTTAATGTGCTTCTACTTCTTCTTTCGACAATCTCTATCCACTGCTGGACGTAGGCCTCCCCAAGTACGCACCACATATCGCAGTCTCCCGCCTTCCTCATCCAGCCCCTGCCGGCGACCTTACGCAGGTCACCAATCCACCAGGCTGGCGGGCGTCCTAAGCTACGTTTGCCGAGACGGGGTCTCCACGTTTAATGTGCAATAAAGTGTTATATATCAAGTGTAGTTCAAATACTTATTCATCACTTTTTTCTTCTTGTCCTTTTTTTATTGCAGGAGTTCAGCAGACAGGCAGACGGCCCACTTTGTGGACATTTGCAACACCAAAGGTGCTACAAATGCGCTGCTGCTCTCTTAAGGGAAACTGGAACCTGGTCACTAATACCGGATCACAACTCAAGGTTGCTATGACGACATACTTTAGACCAGGGGTGGTAGCCATCCAGTCGGGCAAATGCCCTACCACCTGGATCCTTCTAGTTTTATGAAATTATCTTCATTATTAAGAGAGTTCTCTTAGTAAGGTATTTATTATCTTTACGTACAAGACACGTTATGCAAATCCAGGAGTGTTATTGGTGAAGTCCTATTGTACTGGGTTACGTGAATTATATTACTCCGGTGCAGCAAGACTCCATGTCATAAACTTAACGTTGGTTTAACATTTACTCTAATATGGTACAGTTCTTGTGATTCATAAAATAGATGAGCCTCACTGGAATAAAATATCATAGTATCATTTACCCTGTTCGATAGATGGATACGATATCTCTATATATATAAGCAAAGTTTGTTTTCTTTGTCCGAGGTAAACTCGAAAACTACTGGACCGATCAGCATGAAACCACGACCATTCGACGCAAAATTAATCGTAGATGGTTATAGTCTATATATTTTTCCATGTTTTCTCAATTTGTTTGTTTGTCATTCGCCGGGCGAAGCGGGCGGGAACGGCTAGTATGGTATAATACCAACAAAGCAGACGAAACGTTATGCTTCCACTTTTATCATACGCACCGCTGAACTATTTACATTCTTCTAATTTTCCCTCTGTGGCGAAACAAACCTTTTCGCCCACTGCCTGGCAGGCGATATTTTTAGAGTGAGGAATTGTCAAGGGTGATGTGACATAAGACACAGAGAGAAAATGTGGTCTTCAAAATGTATATATTTTCATCCCTTTAAATCTCATTATATATTTAATTTTATCTCTTTCGGATATGTAAATATTATGTACGAAATTACATATTTTATAAATGAACGGGTATTTATTTCTTCAACGACCCGTCATTAATGGTGACCCCGACGAATTTGAGCAAAAAATTTTCAACATACAAAATTTGATATTGGACATTCGTCGTTGCCCACTACTCAAACTGTTTGGGCTGGAGTTACAAGCCGAGCGATCCCGGGCGTGGACTTCTGGGACTGCTTCAGCGGGCACCCACAGCCCGCAGTGCCGACTCCATCTTCAGGCGAGGCCATCTGGATTGGAATTGCTCCAGCATAATATTCACGGCTCGCAGCGGATAATTTCGACGGTGATTTCAACGATTTTCCGATTGTTCAAAAATAAGGGCGATCGCATACGGACGACTATAAGGTGCATCATAAACCAAACAATTTAAATTGGTTTTTTCTTTTATTTGAACAATGTTTATTCGTTAATATTATTATGTAAATATTTAGCCTTGCACATACTTATTTTTCAATTTTAGGTAGGTGAATTGTGAACTTTTAATTTCTTTATTGTTTTCCTGTTACTGTTAATTTTAATTTGCATTTTTGTATTTACCTTTCACTATGTCTCACGACGAATTCCTTCAGCAACAGGTGAAGGACTTACAAAGTAAATTAGATTTATTAATGACACAAGTTCCACAGTCCTTTCCCACTTTTCAGTTCACGGCGTGTCTGTTAAGCTTTCAGCGTTTTGGCATGATAAACCAACAATCTGGTTCGCGCAAGCTGAGGTTCAGTTTAGCATAGCTGGCATTACGCAGGATGCTACCAAGTATGGCCATGTTTTGTCCATGCTTGATTCACAGACAGCCGATGTAGTCGAGGACATTATAGCTCACCCACCTCTTGAAAATAAATATGAGCATCTTAAAACAGAATTAATTGCACGGTTTTCAGCGTCTAAAGAACAACGCGTGCGGAACTTGCTGAGTGATGTACAGCTTGGGGACCGCAAGCCTTCCGTTTTCTTACGTCACTTGCGTTCAATGGCTGGCACATCCCTGTCTGATGATGGTATTATAAGGGAGCTGTGGATGCGTCGACTACCTAGCGAGGTACAACGTATTTTATTAGCTCAGCGTGATTTGCCGCTGGAAAAGGTAGCTGAAATAGCTGATGCTATCGTTGAAGCACCTTCTCCTTCGTGTGCTTCATCCTCATTGGTGCACGCCGTTTCCTCATCTTCGTCAGAACTCGATGATTTAAAGAGAGAGATGAAGGCGCTAGCCCAACGGTTTGACACTTTTATTGGCCACGCTCTCGCTCTAAAAACAGATCGCGCTCCTCCTCTCCATCCAGCAACCGCATATGCTGGTATCATAAAAAATTTGCAGACAAAGCCAGTAAATGCTTGCCCCCTTGCAGTTGGAAACCGGTTCAAAATTTAAACGCGATTCACGATCAGTAGTGACGGCGACTGATTGTGCTACACCCGGCCGTCGTTTATTTGTGACTGACTTGTTTGGGACGAACAGTCGATTTCTGATTGACACTGGTTCCGACATTAGTTGTTACCCGCGTACACTACTCAAAGGAAGACACGTAACTTCTTCCAATTTTGATGTTTCTGCGGCTAATGGAAGTCCCATAAAAACATACGGCTCTATATCTCTTTCTTTAAATTTAGGGTTACGCCGGGATTTCAGGTGGAATTTTGTGGTAGCCGACGTAAACACGCCAATAATCGGCTCTGACTTTTTGGCATATTTTAATTTACTGCCAGACTGCCGCAATCAGCGTTTGTTAGATGGCACTACACGTTTGTCTGTCCACGCTATCGTCGCGGACACTTCTCAAACAAGTATCAAAACTATAATAAGCGGCAATTCCACTTATTTAGATCTTCTGAAAGAATTCCCGGATATTACACGACCCCCTGGTGTTAATAGGGTTGTCAAACATACAACCGTACACCACATCCTTACCACAGATGGTCCACCTCTTGCGTGCCGCCCTCGCCGCCTCGCTGCGCAAAAACTTCAGGTTGCGAAGAAGGAATTCGAGGACATGCTGGCCTGCGGTACAGCACGACCGTCCAAGAGCCCTTGGTCCTCACCTTTGCACCTAGCAAAGAAGGGCGAGAATGGTTGGAGACCCTGTGGGGATTATCGTGCTTTAAATGCCCGCACTATCCCAGACTCTTATCCAGTTCGTCATATAGGTGACTTTGGCCAAGACTTGGCTGGTTCTACCATCTTCTCGGTGTTAGACCTGGTCAAGGCGTACCAGCAAATCCCCGTTCATCCGGATGACATCTGCAAAACGGCCATCACCACTCCATTCGGGTTATTTGAGTTCCCGTATATGACATTTGGACTGCGAAATGCTGGGCAGACCTTCCAAAGGTTCATAGACGAGGTTGTGCGTGGTTTAAATTTTTGTTTTCCCTATGTAGATGACATTCTGGTGTTCTCCCGTAATCCACAGGATCACGCTGAACACCTTCGCGTTCTTTTCAAACGCCTATCAGATTATGGGGTAGTTATTAATTCATCTAAATGTGTTTTTGGCGCTGATGAAGTGAAATTTCTTGGACATTGGATTTCTAAAGATGGTATTCGACCACCAGCTGAAAGGATACAAGCATTGCGGGAGTTTCCCTTACCGAAAACGGTTGAGGGCTTGCGCAGGTTCCTCGGCATGTTGAATTTTTACCGCCGTTTCATCCCGAAGGCTGCTGAGCTACAAGCTCCTTTGATCAACATCCTGGCTGATTCTCAGTTAAAGGGTCCCAAACCAGTTCCTTGGACTACTGACACTATTCAGGCTTTCCAGAACTGCAAAGACCATCTTGTCAATATCACTCTTTTAGCCCATCCAGATCCTACTGCGAAGTTAGGCTTATTCACAGACGCATCTTGTAGCCATGTCGGTGCTTGTCTCCAACAACGTGTTGGAAATCTCTGGCAGCCCCTTGCTTTCTTTAGCAAGAAGCTTACCCCTCGCCAGACAACTTGGCCTGCGTATTACCGTGAGCTCCTTGCGGTGTACGAAGCTGTTCAGCATTTTCGACATGTTTTGGAGGCACAACATGTGACGATCTATACTGATCATAAGCCTTTAATTTATGCATTCCTTCAGAGGCGCGAAAAATTACCTCCTCCACAGCTAAACCAACTTTCATTCATCTCTCAATTTACCACTGACATTTTACATGTTAAAGGTCAGGACAATGTAGTTGCAGATGCAATGTCTCGCGTTGAAGCTATAACTTTGGAGGAGGAATATGACACTTTAGCCAAGTCACAGGAGTCTGATGAAGAGTTAGCCAAATTGTTGACTGAAGGTTCCAGTCTCAAGTTATCTAAGGTTAACATTCCTGGTACAAAGTTCGTAATAGTGTGCGACACCTCGAGAGGTAAGGCTCATCCTTTTATTCCTCGTGACTTGCGCCGTCCTATTTTCAATAGGCTTCACAATTTAAGCCATCCGGGCATACGAGCGACCACAAAGTTGGTTACTGATCGCTATGTTTGGCCTTCGATAAACAAGAACTGTCGAGAATGGACGCGTTCTTGCCTCGATTGCCAACGCTGCAAAGTTACCCGGCATATATCTACTCCAGTTGGTACGTTTACCACTCCCACTCAGCGTTTCCGCCATGTCCATGTGGACATAGTTGGCCCCCTTCCACATAGCAAGGGCTTTCAATACTGCCTTACCGCCGTCGATAGGTTCACTAGGTGGCCTGAAGCCTGGCCTATGGTTGGAATCACAGCTGAGGAAGTGGCTGAGACCTTCTTCAGAGAGTGGATAGCTCGCTATGGTGTGCCTCAAATTATCACCACCGATCAAGGCCGCCAGTTCGAATCTGCTCTTTTTCGAGCTTTAATGCAACTATGCTCTATCAAGCGCGTTCGTACCACGAGTTATCACCCGTGTGCGAATGGCCTTGTTGAGCGCATGCATCGGCAACTAAAAGCCGCAATTATGTGCCATCAAGAGTCCTGGGTTTTATCATTACCCATCGTGCTTCTAGGCATGCGTTCTGCGCTAAAGGAGGATCTACAAGCTTCTTCCGCCGAGTTAGTGTACGGGGAACCCCTGTGCCTACCCGGAGAATTTCTTGCTCCTTCGCAGACTCCCAATTCAACTGTAGATGCTTCCGCCTTCGTATCCCAGCTTCGCCGCCACATGGCACAGCTGAAGCCTGTTCCTGGTTCACGTCATGGGCAAAAGTCATCTTTCGTTTTCAAAGACATAAACAATGCTTCTCATGTTTGGTTGCGCGACGACACAGTCCGCCATAGTCTCCAGCCTCCGTATAAAGGTCCTTATAGGGTGCTTAGCCGGAAGGACAAAACCTTAACAATCGCCATCGGAAACAGGAATGCGGTTGTCAGCATGAACCGTGTCAAACCCGCATACCGAGTGGTTGACGACTCTCCATTTTCGGTCACAGTCTCATCTCCATCTCCACCTCCACCTCCCACCCAACAACAGAGCACCACAGTCAACAAGAAAACCTACACCACCCGGTCTGGTAGGACAGTCACGTTCAGATTACCATTTGGTTCGTAGGCCCTTCACCTGTTGCTGTGCTTGTTAGTAACTAAGTTTTTTTTACTATTGTAATAATTAGTATTTTTAAGTTCTTCTTTTTGCCTCCGTGGGGGGGTGGTGTGGCGAAACAAACCTTTTCGCCCACTGCTTGGCAGGCGATATTATTATAATGAAGATTTGTCAATGGTGATGTGACATTAGACACAGAGAAAAAAAGTCGTCTACAAAATGTATATATTTTCATCCCTTTAAATCTCATTATATATTTAATTTTATCTCTTTCGGATATGTAAATATTATGTACGAAATTACATATTTTATAAATGAACGGGTATTTATTTCTTCAACGACCCGTCACCTCTTTTCTTCATGTCTCGCGTGAACAAGTATCTTCTAGGTAAGTGTGCTCCACCTTAGACTGCTTTTCCACCTGACATCAGACGCAATGTGAGTCAAACGCCAAGCTATTCATCATAAAAAAATTCTATACAACTATTGTTAGTCATGATGTATTGATACTATTTGGTTAGATAAACCGTTTTACATGGCTAGAAATATGGTAGCATTCTCTTGATATAATACGTTTCTGTTCGGTCACGGTTCTTACATTGATCTCAAATTTATGGAACAGTTAACTCTGTATCTATTTTTAATCTGAGTTATCTAAAGAAGGATGTCCTGTATGCAATGTCCATAAAAAAGCAACGCTTTCCGTCAACGAAAATGGAAATTAATTTGATTATTTAAATTTGACGGTCTCTATGGTTGAGCGGGTTTTTAAGCCTTTGCTAAGCCATAAAAATAAAAAGCCTTTGCCGGCTTACCTCACAGTAACAATTTGGATTCCTGGGATGATAAATTTCGGAAATGAATTTTCTCCTTTATTTCGTATGGTCTGGGTGTTTGGGATCGGCCTTGGAGTAGTCCGTTGTATATTAAATAAATAATCGGCAGACAAACACATATATCACCAAATTAAGCAAGTTACACTTGTGACTGATCGACTTACTATATAGAATTGAGCATTAACTCAATTCTATATAGTAAGTCGATCAGCGACAACCGTATCGAAATCAGCTGACTAGTTTTTACGTAAATCTCGAACAAACTGAGAAGCATAAGCCAAAAAAGTTTTGAGAAATTGCATCGTGTTCTCCATCGATATATTCTATTCTATCTGTTTTTTTAAATATCTTCTACATACAGACACGCCATGTTCAGAATTTTATATACATATTATGGTTTTCAAAAATTCATCAATAGATAGATAACACTTTATTGTACATACATACATAACTTCACGCCTGGTCCCTTGCGGGGTAGGCACGAGCAACAGAGCGCCTTTCAGGCTTATTCTTACACACCTCACTTGCTTCTTTGACATTCATATCTCTTCTCATGCACGCTCATCTGTTCTTAAGGCTCCTAACATCACCTTCGGCTAGTAGACGATCAATTGTATTGTAGTGTCAGTACTTTGTATCGGTGTATTGTATACCAATACTAAAAATCACTTACAGGCTTAAACTATATCTAGCTACGCACAAAGGGCGGCCTTATAAAGCAACTATCTATCCTGGGGTTGTTCTCCAGACAACCCCAGGATATAATTAAGATTATAATAGCGATGGTGGCATACGTAACATATACAAAGAACTACTTAATGTTTAACCAACTTCAAAAAAGGAGGTTATTTTTTCATATTTTTTTATCGCAGGAGTTCCGCAAACAGGCAGACGGCCCACTTGATGGAACGCGGTTACCATCGCCTATGGACATTTGCAAAATCAAAGGTGCTACAAATGCGCTGCTGCTCCCTTAAGGGAGACTGAAACCTGGTCACTAATGCCGGAACACAACTCAAGGTTGTTATGGCGGCATACTTTAGACCAGGTTATCAATTTATCGTGCAAATATTTTTAATAACAAATACATAAATGATATATATGTTAAATAGATATATACGTACTGTACTTATACATATCTACAAGATATAAAAATATTTATAAATGAATATATACATTTAAATATATTCTAACGACAGGTAATATTCTTTGGTCATAGTTTTTAATATTGGTAGCGATTTTGCTTGTCTGATCGCAACAGATAACGCGCTCCAAAACTGTATAGTCTCAACGGTAAAAGAATTGTTACAGAAAGTTGTGCAATGCGCAGTGATATGCACTATAATTCTTTAATATCCCATCCAGCGAACCATACATCCCTTTTGAAATATTCGAACGCCTTGTCCCTGCGACCCTGTTTCCACTCTCCCTGAGATAGAGCCATAAGTCATTGATCCTCTCCATCAAACATCGAACGGACATTATTTATTGCCGCACACTTCACTTATAAACTATGTCGTATTGACAATACTATTTGTTTCGCGTTGTGCTATCGAAAGTTTAGTGATGTATGTCTAACGTCCCGTGCCCATTTTGGTAGAGATGTAGTCCTTATCGCCTTATGTTATCGTGATGTTTATCCGTGTTTTTCGGTAACTACTGGTGTTTATATTGTTACGCGTTGCAGGATTCGAAATAAAATGCCGTTAGAATTACTATAGAATTTATTAGAACTATACAAACACGTATAATACAGGTACAAATATAACTGAACAAAACCAGTACAAACGTAATGCACGATTCAATAACACGCGCAAAGTCCTTCACTATATGGATTATCGAATGTATACACGTCTTGCCTCGCTTATGGTTATCGCTTGACTGCCTCACCCCTCCGTTGGGACATTGCTTTATACTGTACAAATACAATATGTCTATTCGACCGCGTGGACTGAATTCTCAAGAATCGCACTTGACTAATCACTACCATAAAGATTACACACAATGGGCTGTTTTTCTAATCACAAATTTTAAACACAAAGTAAAAAAAAGAAGACGGTCATAAAACAGTTTCAATGTTATTAGCCGACGGGTAATAAATGCGCTTTGTTTACAGATATTCAGGTGGCCCAAATTATAGCATGCAAAAATAAAACTCACTTAGAAATTCATCTTTGGGAGTTGGTAGCTCTGTGTGTGTCCATATATTCAAGTAGTCTACACACAGTATTTCGAATTCTAAAGGATACGGAAACTTCTGGGTCCAAATTTAATGAGTTGAGATACGATTTAAAAAAGCATAATTTTTAGGATAGGTGTTTTTTCTTTATTTTTATTATTTCATTATTTGTCAGGGTATCTTATTGTATATTGTATTCTTGTTATTGTATGTTATTGTATTATTGTATTTTATTTTATATTCATGTAATAGTTTAAGGTTACCCAAGTAACCAAGTTTTATGACATATGAGATTTTTTTTACAAGCTTTCTATTAATTCGCAATGGATGTTACCTGTGTATGTATGTAAGTATGAATGAATGAAAGAATATGCTTTATTGTGTTTTAAAGATACAGTTAACAGAAACAAAATTTTACAATACAATAGGCGGTCTTATCGCTATTAGCGATTTCTTCCAGACTACCATTGGATGGACAAAAAATTTCATTAATAAAAATATAAATATCATATTAATACGATATGTGTAAATAAAACATTATCAAATACACTTACATAAATAAATATAAGACAAGAAAAATATGACAATGACTGCTGCATCTTTAATTTGAGCTAGTTGAACTATAATAATCTTTCACAAGTTTATTGAAAATGGGCAGTGATTTGACTAGCTTTATACTATCAGGCAGCGCGTTTCAAAGACGAACTGCTTGGACTGTGAAGGATTTCCCATAAGAGCTAGTTGTATACAGAGGAGTTTTAAGTAACAAGTTAAGTATGTATGTATGTAAGTTCGGGTGGATTTTTTTTTTTTTTTTTTATTGCAGGAGTTCAGCAGACAGGCAGACGGCCCACTTGATGGATAGTGGTTACCATCGCCTATGGACATTTGTAACACCAAAGGTACTAATGCGCTGCTGCTCTCTTGAAGGCGACTGGAGCCTGGTCACTAATGCCGGAACACAACTAAGGGTTGTTATGGCGACATACTTTAGACCAGGGGTGGTAGCCATCCAGTCGGGCAAATGCCCTACCACCTGGCTGTGGGTTGTTTTGTCGCCTCTTACGACAGGCCGCCCGGCCGCAGGAATTTGTATTCTTTCTCCGTTCCTGCACGGATAGAATAAATTTTGCAAGTTATATTTGACCAACTTCCCGATTTGCGATTGTGCTGAAATTTTTCACGCATATGTATATTGCGTGACAATGCGGTAATATGGTACCATGGAGCTGATCTGATGACGGAGTCGGAAGGTGGCAAGGAACTCTTGTACTAAACTAGACAGACCCGTCGTGTCTGGGCTCGTTTCACTTGTCTTGGCTAACACTCTGCTACTTCATGATATCCAGCATCTCAAAATTATGTATTTTAAAATCTTTTAAAAAAAGCTTATTATAAAGATTTTGGAGGTGGGCACTGAAAACCAGTGCTGCGTCGGAACATGTTTCGGCACAGCAAAACACTTTATTTCTTAAATTGCGTCATTCATTTTTTATATTGTTACAACCTAAGCGCCGACAAAGACAAATTATTATTACACGTACAGATCTGTAGAAGCATATTTTATTACCTGTCGGCATTTGAACTTATTGTATTCCTTTTATGACCGTCTTGTTCTGTTAACTTATTGCCATACGGTTATAATTATCGTGGAGAATAGCCTATTGTCCTATTGTACTCGCTCATTTGCATCATTAGCTATGTGTTGCGGATTCTTTAGCATCTATGAAGTATAAAACGACGGCCTGATGGAGAGAGGGGGACAGTTGAGCGACAATTACGATACGGGCGTGACGTTTGTATATTCGAGAATCTAATAGTGACGGACTTAGCGCGTTTTATTCAATTACGACCCTTTGCATTACGTTTGGATTTGTTGTGTTCGGTTATATTTGCACCTGTGTTATACGTATTTGTATAGGTCTGATAAACTCTATAACGATTCTAATGTCATTTTATTCAAGTTAACTCGTAACAGTATATGTTTTCTAATCTGTTTGCATTGTGTGTTCGCAATTGGACACAAATATCTTCTTTCTTTTTTGTTATGGTTTCAGAAAAATATCATCGACACGTATTCGATATAAACGTGTCAATACTGAATCATATATCAAAACTAACTCTAGTAAATCGAATATCGATATGAATCTCGATAGCATATCGACATCAACAAGTAATGTGCATGGACGTACGCAATGCATATTGAGCGTATCGGGTCTCCTAAACTTCAGATTTATCTCGACACAAGTGGTTGCGTGTACTTTGTCAGTCTGCGTAGATATTTCTTTAGAGGATGATAAAGTTTTAGGATGTCATTTAGATCGATCGGCGGTTCGTGCTATTAATGAACACTTACCGTCATATAACTTTATAGCTTGTTTTTAGTTTATATAAATTCAGAATGAATAGTACATAATAAAACTACGTTTTAACGGTTTTAAGCGCGGTAATTTATTTGATTTTAGTTTATCCGACGTTTCGGCCACTTTTCAGTGGCCGTGGTCACGGACGACAAAGATGACATTTGTCTAACGTGTATTGTCAAAGTTTTATTTAGCCTGCCGTCAACTTGTTCATTTTAATTATTAAGTTTTAATTTTGTTTATGGATATTATTTTGCTCTATGGGAGCCTAATCTAATTTACCACCGCTTCACAACATGTTGTGGCTTGAAGAGAAGAAGCGGCGCAAGAAACTCTTCAGCAAACATGCCTAGGTCTAAAATTTTTATATAATATTAAAACGGGTGGAAGGAAAAATAAAAGAAATTATCAGTCGAGTTGGTTTGTGTTTCGTTGCACGCAGAAAGAGGTCACAGTGTCTTGACAGGTCTGGCAGTTGGTTTTTGCTGGGTTTGGGTCTTAATAGTTTTGATGATTGGATCCCAAACAGGTGGTATCTGCCAACCATCTTCTCTATTGAAATTTGGGTTTTTTAATTTCAATATCCTCACGCATCATTCTTGGTATGAAACGATTCTCTTTCGCGAGGATTTGTGGATTAACGAATCTGATGTAATGATTGGGTTTATCCAGCGTGTGTTCACTGATCGCAGACTTCGTAGATCTTGTGTGTTTCATATCAGCAATGTGTTCTTTTACCCGTGTTTTTATGCTCCTCTTTGTTTGCCCAATGTATGATAATATATTTTATAACCCCTTATCATTGGAATGATGTACTATACGATCCAGTTTTTTTTATTTAAAACTTGCAACGTAGCGTGTTGCGTCTGCGATTGCGACTGACCGTCCAGTTACCTGCAACATCAACCGCATATTACGGTTAACCGGACGGGTAACCGCACTGCGAAATACTGTGACGTTGGAATTTTCTCTGCCGGATTATGAAAGTTCTTTTCATTCAGTTTTTTTAATAAATAGGTGTGAAGTGTCCAGGAGTGAATTTAAATCATAACCCCTTTGAGTCAGAAGGTGGTCTTTGCCGGTAAAAAATTCCAATAAAATCCTCTTTGCGGGCTCATCCACCGTGCGAAGCAAAATTAAAGCGATTCATAGTGTGTTGCCTAATGCAAAGTTATTCCTTAAATTGATGATTTTTTATCAATAGAAATATTTAAACAACAATTAAACAATTAATTATAACACCACACAAAGTCACAAACACACAACCAACAACAAAACACACACACACATACTCATATTAACGCGCATAATCACTACATAGTATAAAACAAAGTCGCCTTTTCTGTCCCTATATCCCTGTATCCCTATGTGCGCTTAAATCTTTAAAACTACTCAACGAATTTTGATGTGGTTTTTTCCAATAGATAGAGTGATTCAAGAGGAAGGTTTATATGTAATATAATACATAATATAATATAACCGTAATTAATTTTGTATCAGCTTTGCACCCGTGCGAAGCCGGGGCGGGTCGCTAGTCTAATATATAAAATTCTCGTGTCACAGTTTTCGTTGCCATACTCCTCCGAAACGACTTGACCGATTTTGATGAAATTTTTTGTGCTTATCCGGTATCTATGAGAATCGGTCAACATCTATTTTTCATCCCCCTAAATGTTAGGGGTAGTCCACCCCTAAATTTTTTTATTTATTTTTTAGACAAAATTTTTAATTTCTATTTTTTTATGATACAACATACAAAAATACATACAACCCTAGATTTTCAACCCTCTACGATCAGCCCCTATTTTTTTAATAGCGATATTAGTACTTTTATAATTTTCTACTGGGATTGAGAAGTGCATTTGAGAATAGTTTAGATTAACATTTGGTCCCAGTAGATGACGCTGGAATCGGGTTCTAGATTTTTATTTTTTAAAGGCAGGACGACGTCTGCCGGGTACAGCTAGTATATATATATATATATATATATATATATATATATATATATATATATTAGGGTGGTCGTAAAAAAATAAATTTCTTACGGCGCCCCCTAAAAAGCTTCCTTTTAATGAAAAAACACTGGGTTTTTTTTTATAATTTTTCAAGTCAAGACAACACGTGCCTCAAGACGATTCAAGTTAATTTTTGGGTAATATTATGTTTTTTCAGGAAACTTCTTATTAAGTATGAAGTAATAATTATTTTAAGATTGGAAAAGTTTTAACAATGAAATACCTTCCGTATTATCATTCTCAGTGATGAATTTCAAATTATAGTTTCAGAAAAAGTTTAAAATTCTGCGTGATTAAAGCTTATCTTTCAATTTTTCTTATATTTTTAGTTTTAACTTGAATCGTCTTGAGGCACGTGTTGTCTTGACTTGAAAAAATTATAAAAAAATTCCCAAGGTTTTTTCATTAAAAGGAAGCTTTTTAGGGGGCGCCGCAAGAAATTTAATTTTTAACGACCACCCTAATAAATATATATATATATATATATATATATATATATATATATATATATATATATATATATATATATATATATATATATATATATATATATATATATATATATATGTATATATATATATACATAAAGTATACACTGCACATGCACTTCCTCACAACACCGTTATGTAACAGATACACTATACATTAGTATAAGTTTAGTATTAAAATTATAGCCAGATTAAAAACAACTGCCCAGCAAACTATAGAGCCAGCCTAATTTAAGTAATACAATGCATGACTTGTTTCTTAGGACAACGTATTTGTTAGTGAATTGAAAAAACGCGATTCCGGCGCTATCTGTTCATCTAATCAGTCTATTTTCGTTTATCAGGATAAAATGTATCCTAAGTATTAATTCGGGCTATAAGCACTATGTCGAGTTGCATTCATATGTATACATTTGGTAGTTCCCAAAAAAAATGCGATCGCAGCGCCATCTTCTTCGTTATTTTCGTCTATTCCACGGAAACTACGTCATGTACCAGGATAAAATGTATCCTAACTAAATTAACTTAGAGACGTAACTTAGGATTCTTTTTAGCTAGCTTAAGCTGGCCTTATGTCAACTTCAAAATTGTATTTTTGAAATGTGGTCTGAATTAGGTGCTTGATTTTGTTTACATTGTTTATTGCATTGCAAAAAATCACTATAAAAGAGAAGAGTTTGCCGAAACCCGGGATTGAACCGGGGACCTTTAGATCTTCAGTCTAACGCTCTCCCAACTGAGCTATTTCGGCGTTGAAACTTGGTACCAAATTATTTGTGAATCTGTAATTAATATATTTCTTATTTCCTGAAGCAGGCAAACAAGCAAACGGTGCATGAGATGGAAGGCAGTTACCATCTCCCATCCCAGTGAATCTTCTCCACATAATTGAAAAAAAAACATGGAAACTAGTGCCATCAAGAGGGCATTTTTCTATAGTAGTGTAGATTCGGTTTTGACCATGATCTCGTCCGACGAGCAGCGATGATATGGTAATAACTTATTCGGTTCTGAATTTATTAGTTTAATGATTGATAATTTTTCAAATTACCAATAGAAACAGAATAAGTACTAAACTTTTTTAATTTAAATTGGCAACACTTTCTTCACCCAGCGTGCTCAATTAAAGTCTCGTTGAATAATTCAGTTGATAGTGAACGATTTTTGACGTGCGATAATAAACTTAAAAATATCAAATTCAAATATCTAGTATATTACTTTGGGATTGAGTAGCAAAATCAATGCACATGTAACAAAATTCATGAATTCTGAAATTTAATCCCTAAAAATGGTTTTAAAAATTCTTTGAATCATTATAATTATATTGTTATGAGTTAGCGGGACTCCAATTAAAATGTCGTTAGAATTATTATAGAGTTTATTAGAACTATACAAACACGTGTAATTCAATAAAACGCACAAAGTCCATCACTGTTAGATTCCCGAATGTACACACGTCACGCCCGAATCGGAGTCGAAACTCAACTGACTCCTCTCTCCCTCAGGTTGTCGTTTTATACTTCACAAATGCAAAAGATATCGCAACACCTGGATTGAATAATGATGCTAATGAGCGAGTACAATAGGAGAATAGGCTATTCTTCACATTAATTAGACGCGTATGCTAATAAATAAGTGAACAAAAGAAGACGATTATACAAGGATTACAAGTAGTTCAAGTGCCGACAGGTAATTAAATGTGCTTCTACAGATCTGACGTGGAATTTGTCTTTGTCGGGCCTATGTTGTAACAATATATTCACACTATTTTTATCCCTGCAGAAACGGAGAAAGAATACAATTTCCTGCGGCCGGGCGGCCTGTAGTTAGAGGCGACAAAACAACCCACAACCAAGAGGTAGGATATTTGCCCGACTGGATGGCTACCACCTCTGGTATAAAGTATGTCGCCATAACAACCTTGAGTTGTGTTCCGGCATTAGTGACCAGGTTCCAGGCTCCCTTAAGAGAGCAGCAGCGCATTTGTAGCACCTTTGGTGTTGCAAATGTCGATGGGTGATGGTAACTGCTTTCCATCAAGTGGAAAGCCTGTCTGCTATACTCCTGCAATATTAAAAAAAAACTACTGCCAACGCTATTCATAATGAAAACCATCCATAACCTTCAAAGAAATTGTGTTTGTCTTTAGACTATAAAAGCTAGTTTTTACTTAGAATTCTCATTTACCTTGTTAAGGATTCAAAGAAATTACTCAGCAAAAAGCTTTTTAGCTTTACAAACACCTACTTATTCACAATAATTGCTTATATAAAGTTCCCGCCGTTGCGAAATTAAGTAACTAAAAAAATCAATATCTCGAGAAAAACACTATTCTGTAGTTTGCTTTCAATTTCTGTACATTATTAATTCAAACATACAATCTTTTTACTTTTTATTCTTTTCGCTCACCATTTTAAATATAGATAACATTATTTTAATATTTTCAAGATTTTGTTACTAATGTATACGATAAAACTACGTTTTAACGGTTTTAAGCGCGGTTATTTGTTTAATTTTTATTATTCCGACGTTTCGGCCGCTTTTCAATAGCCGTGATCACGGAAGACAAAGATGTCAAGGGTCAATAAGTATTGTTAAGGTTTTATTTAGCCTATCGCCAACTTTTTATCAAAATAATTAAAATGAACAAGTTGGTGGTAGGCTGAATAAAACTTTTACAATACACATTGACTGACTTGACATCTTTTCCTTCTCTGATCACAGCTACTGAAAAGTGGCCGAAACGTCAGAATAATAAAAATCAAATAAATTACCGCGCTTAAAACCCTTAAAACTTAGTTTTATTATAACATTATTTTTTTAGCTGTGGCTTCATCTATATCAATTACCGACATGTTTCTTTTTCTAAAAAACATTAATTGAAAAATAATCACTCAAACTCAATACTTGTATGTGGAATATTGTAATTCATAACATGTGACTTTTTACTGTAAAAATAAATAAAAAACAGACACACATAAATCCTCTCGCAATTAACCACTTGACACATGCAAGTTATTTCAAGAGTGATATGGTGCAAAAAATACATCAAGCACGAAACCCACATTTTTTATTTGGGGTTCTAAATATTTTTTTGTATCTGTCATTCTTTTCAGCAAAAGGCACGGCATGTATGATGACATAGGTTTATTTTATATGGGTGTAATGACATTCCTTAGAGGCCAACAATGTGTTAGCAACGGTCTGGATGTTGTAAATAAACGACAATGAATTTCTTGCAAAAAGGATGTCGATAATTATTTTACTAAAAACAGTGCTACATAAAAAAGTTGTAAAATGAAATAATAGCATTTTAGCAAGAGGTGCTACTGCAGAGTTTCTCACCTTGCTAAGCTGTGCATAGAAAATTGAGTATTGATTTTAAACTTACATTTGTATGACTTTCAAAGTGTTCTCGAGTGTAATTTTGATCGAATAAAAATATTTAAATAGGAAGTCAAACACATATATTGTATGTCCCCAAATTAAGCAAGTTACGCTTGTTTAATAGAAGATATATAACAGACCACTCTGGGGCAGATCCCAGACACCCAGAACATAGTAAATAAACGAAAGTTCGTTTCCGAGATGTATCATGCCAGGAATCAAAGTTCGGCCTGCTAAGACTTAGCTCGCTCCACCACAGAGATCGTCGACCGTCGCCGTCGAATGTATAGTGAACAGTGAGATAGAGTAACCGACCATTTTCTCTCTCTCTTCTCTTTTACCATCTCCCAATTATTTGGAGACGGCACAATGTCTTTTTAATTTAAATTCCTCTATTCTGATATACGTAATCTGTCCCACCACAAAGCGTCATATCATCTTTTACACAATCCATCCATCATTGTCGCGTGACTTCGATCCCTCCTCATCACATGCCCATACCACCAAGGTCTCTGTTTAGGCCAATTATTTCGATTGGTTCATTTCCTTGATTATATGATCGGAATGAAGTCAGTCGCGCCGACATCTTCCGATCTGTACCCTACTAAGGAGGCTCATTGGCCAGTGACGATGTGTCGTCAGGTAATGTGAATGGAGGAACAAATCCGCACCACCGCCCCAATATTTATAATAATAAGTCAAAAATCGTCTACGCGATCGCGCGCGCATCAACGATCCGCTCCATAATATATGAGCTACCTCTTTAAAATATTTAACCGCATTGTGTGAGTTTGTGTATCACAAAAAAGACATTATTAATCCCCTGTGTGTGCAACAAACAGAATTGACCTCGACGACCGCTGTTAGACGTCTCCAGGCTTGCCGAATTAGGAGAAGTGCAGTTTCGGGAGGTTAAGGTTAGTGGCTTAATTTTCCTTCCCATATCGGATCCATAATCGGATGCAACGATTGATCTGATTGTCCTGCCGTCCACTGCTCATGAGCTATATTACCGAAGGCTGCCCCAGTCCAGGAGGAAGGGCAATACAAATTACAACCGCCGCCACGTGGTGTGCTATATGGGAGGTGGGGGAAGGACCTGAAAATTTTACCCTTGGCACCACCAGTCTCCTTCCTTGCAATTTTTCTGTCAGAAAACTGCTGAAAATAGCAAATTAATATTTGCTATTATCTTGCTCTATAACATTGTTCAAACCCCTACTATGGAACCCTGAACCCCGTGCGAAAAAAACTCAAACAAGCCGCACTAATACACATGGCGTGGTAAATGTAACGTTTTTATTCAAAATGGATTTAATATGTTTTCATTATAAACAAATGAATGTATAAACTCAAAATATTACGGTCTCATTCACAGATTTCGTTTTTACTATTTGTTTATTTAGTCACCTTCATGCGTTAATGTGGTTGGTATGGGAGAGAGATGTTAAGTATAAAGATGTTTAATGTGGTTTGTTTGTATTGCTGCAAGAATGTTGTTTAAGTGAGAAAAAAGTTACTGAGATCATCTGGAAAGTTATTAATAGCATGAACTAAAACATATAAAAAGGTTAGAAAATTATCTTTTTTACCTTTGCTTATTATACAGAATGAATTTTCAAGTGGACCAAATGCTAGACTATGCTTAATAGTTAAAAAAAACACTCAAGGAGTGTCAATTCCAACTTTGGCATAAGATAAAGTGGTGTCATTATATTTTTAAAAATCTATAAAATTACTTTTACTAAGAATCGACTCGGCTGATTTTGATTAAATAAACACCTGTATTATCATACAAAATCATAGCGTAGCTTGTAAGGATATATTTCTGTGAAGAAATGTCAAACAGGAAATTAAGGGAAAGGGTTTTTTTTTAACAAAATTTTCTAACTTTTTTTTGCTTTTTCTTGTTTTTTTATTCAGTAGTTCAGCAGGAAGGCAGACGGCCCATATGATGGAAAGCGGTTACCATCGCCTATGGACATTACAAATTAAAAAAAAATGTTGTATGATAATAATAATTACAGACAATTTAAGAATTTTCTTTGAGTTGGGTTGCCTGGAAGAGATCGCTTTTAGGGATAAGGCCGCCTTTTTAACCGACTTCTAAAAGTAGGATGTTTTCAACTTGGCCGGTATGTTATTTTTAAATCTTTATTTATTTATTTCTGTACACCGATTACTCTGAGATTTATGATCCGATTTACGTGATTCTTTTTTAGTTTGACACGGAATAGTTGCCATTTAGTCCCCTAAAAATTTCTAGACTTCTCAGTACGATAACCGATTTTTTTAGTAATACGCGTGTAAGTTCTTTATTTAATTAAAAAAAATCGTTTAAAAAAACCGACTTCAAAAACTAAAAAGTATAAATTAACTTATTTCTAAAGCTATGTATTATTATTAATATAAATTATCTGAAACATCTTAAAGTCGGTGCTTAGTAATTTTCAAAATAAAGTCATTTTTTTTTCTTTGCACCGACTTCGAGATGTTTTAGATAATTTATATTAATAACAAAACATAGCTTTAGAAATAAGTTTTTGATACTTTTTAGTTTTTGAAGTCGGTATTTTTAAACAAAGTTTTTTATTTTATTTGTTACTTCTTAGTGCCTAGCTATGTATGGGTAGACCTACGAAAGGTGCGGCGCTTCTTAAAAAATATAGGTCCCAAGAAACGGGAACACAAAAATGTTCACAAAATGAAAACTACTGGGCCAAACTATGTTAAATTTTTAGGGGACCAAATGGCAACTATTCTGCGTCGAACAAAAAAAGAATCACGTAAATCGGATCATAAATCTTGGAGTAATCGGTGAACATAAATAAAAAAAAAAAGATCCAGTCAAATTGAGAACCTCCTCCTTTTTTTGAAGTCGGTTAAAAAGACAATTTCACTGCCTGGTATAAGTTTAAATAATATTAATATTGAAATTATTATGTCTATACTTAAATCTTAAAATGGGAGTGAGATAGTGTTAGGGTTCGCTTCGGTCGCTCTGATCCTAATATATGTTACATAGTTATGTTACCAATCTGAACCCGACATAAGATTTTTCTGAACCATTTCACAAAGCGACCGATGTCTTCAAAAATACTATAACAATTACATTACATCAACACCTAAAATCATATACGGACGATAAACTTGCAAATGTATATCGTTTGTAAACGGCACATTTACTGTTATGACCCGGCTTTCCTTGGCTTACTCGCAGTATTTATCGTACACACCACTGCATGGGGTAAAATCAACTTTTATGTGCCATCAACAAAAAATACTCTAAACCTTATTCCAACGAGGTATGGTTCTTATTTAGAAATTTCGAAGGTTTCGAACCGTAAAATAAATTTGTGTTCTACCCACAAGAAATCATAGCGTAGTTGGAAAGCTAGTGGAACTGCTATACTCATATTTGGCACAAAAACAAATGAGTATTGTTAATTTTTAAAATGGCAGTAAATATAGGGGGATGTTTTCCTTAGCGGCTATTACTTGGCTGCAGTTTTCAGGTGGTATTTGTGCAGTTTTACGACTTGAAATCGTTTTATTTTACATTTAATACCTTTTGCTAGGGATGTCCCGACTAGGTGAAGGAGAGAGATAGAATTATGTTTTAACGGTTTTAAGCGTGGTAATTTAATATGCTCTCTAGATCATATAATAATAACAATAAAATCATTTTTTCTGACACTTTTTTTAATTCAAATTTATTAAAGTTTATTTTCTATTTTTTGGTTGGATTTTCTATAAAAGCGTATTTTTTAGTTTTTTAAACTATTGTTTTTATTGTTCTGTTTTGGCCAGTTCTCAGTAGCTTTGATCACGGAGGACAAAGATGACAATTGTCAACGAGAATTGTTAAAATTTTATTTAATTATTTAGTTTTAATTACGTTTGTGGTTAATATTGACTATTGGAGTGCTTCGCAACACATTGTGGCTTGTAGAGAAGAAGAAAGAAAAGAAGTAGTTTTATTATGTATACTAGGCGCGAACACTTAAGAGAATCGACTGATGTTAAATAAAACTGAATTAAAATGCCATTGGAACTACTATGGAATTTATTAGAACTATTCAAACATAATATAACTAGACACGACTAGTACAAACTGCACGATTCAATAACACGCGCAAAGACCGTCACTATATCACTCCTCGAATCTATGTCTTGATCGTATCGTAATACTCGCTTGACTGCCCTACCCTTCCATTCGGGCATTGTTTTTATAGTAAACTGTATAATACAACAATCAACTGCGTGAACAGAGTTTTTCCAAGAAAACGTAATCTGCACACCTGGTTAATTATTCCTGCAAATGGCCAACAAAGTCGAAAACAATAACAATAGGCTATTGTCAAATTGCAATGTTAAACACAAAGTAAACAAGAGAACTACAAATGCGAAAAAAAATTGTACTTAAATGCTACATAAAACAAGAACATTAATATATAAGTACAATCGAGATCTTATCGCCCACGGCGTTTTCTTCTATGCAACTTTTGGATAGCATATAAGGAGGGCAACAAAACGGTAGTTGCTAAGCCAGCACTGGTACAATAATGTAAATAATAATAAATCTATGTAAGAAAATGTACTAATTTCGCGAGTAGGACATTTGCCCGATGGATAGCTACCACCCCTGGTCTAAAGTATGTCGCCATTACAATCTTGAGTTGTTTTCCAGCATTAGTGACCAGGTTCCAGTCTCCCTTAAGAGAGCAGCAGCGCATTTGTAACACCTTTAGTGTTGCACATGTTCATAGGCGATGGAAACCGTTATCCACCAAGTGGGCCGTCTGCCTGTCTGCTGGACTCATGCAATATAAAAAAAATATAAACAATAATGTATACATAATTATGTATCTATTACAATACATATTATATTATACACACATTTTGTATTATATACATACAAAAGTAAACAATAACAATATAGCTTGACATAGTAAGTAATCTTTAACTAAACTGTGAAAAGAAGGTAATGATCATGTCTGCTTGATGTTTAGTAGGTAGTAGTGGATTCCAGAATTAAATGGTTTGGACGATATAAGACTAGCTGTAAAAACTAGTTCTGTTGACCGGCGTTTTCAGTTTCAAATTCTCTGATAATCTAAAGAATCTTCAATCGCCGTAATTGGACTTGGGATTATACAAAATGTTGTGAAGAAGATAGGATATACGCTTTCTGGCGACGGTGAATGCGAAGCCACTTGAGTTTAATATGAAAGTTAGATATATGATCATATTTGCGTAGCCCAAATATGAAACGAATACAAAAGTCTTGAAGCCGCTCAAGTTTATCAATAAGCATATAAATAGACGTTTTTCAATTTACAGATAGACTTCTATTTTAGTAGGTATAGAAGATACAAACATCGAAATCCCCAAACTCGCCCATCATACTCTTTTTTGGTTTTGTAGAGTAGCATACGACATAGCCATTACTCGTTTCCAAAAAGGATTTGCAGGTAGCACTTTAATAATATCAATGTAGGTACAGATCGACTGGTTTCGATGTATTCCTTCACTACGTTTTGCTTAATGCTCTCTCTAGACATGTTATAACTCAATCCATAAGCGTCTCGTGTCATTTGTTCAAAGTTAAAACATGGAATTTTAATAATATATCTTAACTATATAATGTTTTGCATTAAAATATAAAACTATTTTTGAGCTTGGTAAAAACATTATAAAAATAATAAGCCTTATAATTATCCATATACTCTCGATACTCTATATAATTCCATAGACACAATTTTTTTCATTAATTTTGAACAGAACTACTGACAGCCCCTATTCTTAAGCACAGACTTTCCACCTTCACTCGTTCTTGGTACGGTGATTAGAGGGCGACACGGAGCGCTTGATTGATGATTCGGTGTCGTCGAACAAACGACAGATCCCGGCTGCGATGATCGATAGTGCCTCAGCTGAGACCCGCCTACACTATGCCGTGTCTAAGTATATTTATACAGCACTTTGTATTTTATGTTCAGAATGTCATTACCATTGCATCTCAATATGGAAAATATGGCATGAAATTTGCGTTTCAAAAGAGACGTGCGTTAGAAGCACGACCGGGAATCATGCACGACTTACGCAGTTTTTTTATTGCAATAGTTCATCATACAAGCAGACGGCCCACTTGATGGAAAGCGGTTACCATCGCCTATAGATATTTGTAACACCAAAAGTGCTACAAATGCGCAGCTGCTCTTTTAAGGGAAACTGGTATCTAATTAATGCCGGAACACAATTCTGGTTTGTTTTGGCAGCATACTCTAGGCCAGGGGTGGTCGCCGTCCAGTCAAGCTATTAAATACCCAACCACCTGGCTGTCGGGTGTTTTATCGCCTCTTACGACAGACCGCCAGGCCGCAGCAAATTGTGTTCTTTCTCCGTTCCTACACGGATAGTAGTATAGTTTTCTCACCTATTTGGATATTGGTATGTAACAGTATTAGAATTGTTGCCTGTAGACCGAGACGAACACACCATGATCAAATAGCAGAAGTGTTGATGAGAAGTCAGGTAAAAAGTATCTCAAATAAACGTGCATTTATGAAGAGGTTAATGCAACTAGCCCCTACCCCATGGGAAACAGGCGTGATATTATGTTATGTTTATGTACGTATTGTTGCAATAGGGATGTGGACTCATTTTACAATAAACATACAAAAACATTATCAGATAAATAAAATTGAAGTTTCAGTTTTAATGTCAAAATAACAATGAGAAAAAATCGGGGCGGATAACTTCGACTTGAAGATTCCAAAAGTAATGTTTGGAATTTTGGTCTGTCTGCCTGGATGTTCCGGATAAAATCTGAAACGGCTGGACCGATTTTGTCAGGACTTTCTCTGGCAGATAGTTAATGTAACAAGGACCAACTTAAGCTATTTTTTTTAGAACTCCGCAAAAGAAAAAAACCATGCGGACTAAATTGAAGGCAAAGGTAACATCAACTTAGGGTATTTTTTTAGAATTCCGCAAAAGAAAAAACGACGAACGAAATTGCAGGCAAAGCCAGCGGCTATCTATCCTCGTACGCAAAATAGGCACTGTCTTCGAGTTGCAGAAACTGCCCGCTTGCAGCCGAACAAGAAGAACTTCAAGGCGATAGCACATTCTTCAGCGACGTTTCTCTACAATCAAATTGTTAAAATGTATGTTCTATAAGAAAGAAGAGATGTGACTAATATTAATATGAACGTAAAAGACGTCGATCCATTGACACAAGCAACTATGATCGAGTATTTTATGCTCGACTTTTATAACAGAAATAAAAATAATGCTCACTTGAGTGAATACACATTTACGAGTGAAGTGGGTGCCATAACCATAAAGTTAACGGCAATAAATATTCACGAACGGTAATAACGTGGTTGACCCTATCTATAAGTATCTGTTACTATTACAACACTAGAAAAACGACAGTTTTGCTGTGTATTTCAAATTCTAATTCTTTCAAAGTTACACTAGAGAACGTTTTTGAAGGTCATACATGTGTAGGTGGGGTGGTGTGGTTAGATAATGGCTTGCTTGAATTAAAACAAATATTCGAATAAACACTTTAATCTTCTTTGAACTTCATATACCTTGGAAACACTTTATGAATTAATGAATGTTCTTTATTGCATACATAAGTTACATATGCAATAGGAGGTCTTATCGCCACTGGCGATATCATCCAGACCACCTTTACAATAATTAAAAATAACAGAAAAATAATATACTTAACATAGATTATAAAACACAGAATAAAGATAAAAAA
The DNA here is from genome assembly GCA_012273795.1 of Dendrolimus punctatus. Taxonomy (NCBI): domain Eukaryota; kingdom Metazoa; phylum Arthropoda; class Insecta; order Lepidoptera; family Lasiocampidae; genus Dendrolimus; species Dendrolimus punctatus. The sequence continues at coordinate 686,525 of JAABVI010000033.1, read as the reverse complement.
TTAAATGTAAGAAAAGGCTGAGTCTATTCGAAGTCTATTCGAGTCACGTCGAATGGCTGATGTAACGTCCACCCCGCCCTCAAAGAGCCAAGGAATGACAAACTCAAGCCGAAGCATAGAGTGAGAAATAAAAGAAGTTATAAAGTGAAAATTAATAACATTTATTAAGTAAATAAACTTACTTTGGCCATAAATCGTGATCATCTAGTAATAAGAACCCTCGCCATAATACCGTTAACCCTATGTTCACAAGGTAGGTTATATAGGAGTGTTGATCAAGGAACAGGAAGACTCAAGGATCGGTGTATAATATATATCTATATAAATAATAGTTTTGTAGTATAAGTTGTAAGTGTAAAATGTCATGTGTTTTATGAATAATGACAAATGTATCGACTCATGACATAAGCTCATCACCTGAGTACGCCGTGCCTTTATTAGCCAAAAGGAATTTTAATGCACATTTCATAACAAATTATATAATTTTGTGTAGGCACCCCACCTAACCACCTCTCTGATATTATGCCACCGCATTCTTTAGCTATCAGTAAAAGAGCTCATATCAGAATAAAAGAAGAACCTCCAATCCTTTAATTAGAATTTATTGAATTGATTATAAACATTATCTAAACTAGCGTCGGTTCACAACGTACTATCGCTGGTGAGAAGAGCCGACAAGAAACTCACTAGCAGTACGTCCTATCAATTTGGAAACCACATTTGGAGTGCCTTTGTGTAAAATGAGTTGGAAAGGCCAAAAGACTTGAGTGAACATTTCATCTCAGAGTCACCCTTCCAAAATATCAAATAAATTTGTAATTATGAGGAATATCACCTCAGCGACCTCCCCTGATGCAAGTAGAATATCACAGTGAATTAAAAATAAAATTTAAATAAAGTTTAAGTAGTGATACTCTCTACATCCCATGAAATTCCCTTTCCTAAATTGTTAAAGTAAAAGTTTCAGAATGTCTCTCTATGAATTGTAAGTAAACTTTAAATTAAAATTAGGCGAGAGACACCTTCACTTGTATTATGTATCCCCTTGTCAAAGACAGATTTCTGGATCCATCGTGAAAATGAAATTGAAAGTTTAAAGTTTAAGTAAAGTGATGGACCCTACACCTGTCTAATGACCCTAACCCTTGAGATGAGAGCATAGCACCGTAAGGTAATGATTTAAGATTAAATTAGATGTGAATTGGTGATACTCAGCATCAAAGATGTCAACATCAGTAACACTGCTCATAAGTAGTTTTTATTAATCACCCTTTCCAATTCAGTCAAGCTTTGCCAGGCCTACCTACTTCTAAGACTCTTGTGAAATCACATATTGTGGAAAGATGTAAATTTTGATACGAATGATCCGCTTGCAATAGCCAGTAGCTGGCCTCCGGGGCCCTCAACTTCGCCTCCAAGCTGATCCGCGATTTAACAGTCTCCAATCCCTCAGTTACTCATTCAGTTAAACTCAATATGTGAAATCAACCTAGTCTCATGAAGGCACATATTATAACCAAAACAAACTAGGTTGCCTAAAAACAGCACGCGAGAAAACCTGGATAATTGACGAAACTATCCTAGGTAGATTAGATTGTCCCAATAAACAAATGGTTTGCGACGTCATTTGTCCAAGGTTACAAAGACCATAAACCGCGTCCCTAATCAAAGTTAATATAGAAACAATCAATATGTGCTTTCACCCCCTTCTCATTATTTTGTAATATTAATTGAATGCCTATTTTATACACATTTAGCAACAGCAGAGTTGTTTGTTTAAGAAAGTATAGTAAACCTAAAGGAAACCTTTAGCAAAATTTGGATTATAATAAGCAACTCCTTTGCGCCAAACAAAGCCAAATGCCAAGGCAAGCTTTCTCAACAGGAAAGTATTTAAAACATAAAAAAAAATCCAATAAGCCAAATAAACTTTAAATTTTCTAAAGTCAGTTAAGCCTTCCCACATAGAATGCATGATTGTTGTAGAGTGTGGTGTAATTATGTTGTGTTATAAAATATACTTAAATGTATACACATATATGAATAGACTAAATAGTAGATAATAAATCAAGACCTTGACCTCACAGACCTAGGTCAGTAATAACCCTGTCTATGTTCAAAACAATCAAGACTCAATACGACATCTGACTTTAAGCTCACTGCGACAAGAGCAGATAGACATTTACAATCAACACCCCCATCAAGTAAGTGACCGCAGTCAGGTACAACAACATGTATGCAACAACAAGACAAGAACTCCTACAAGTAAATTCCCATTGACATATAATTAATCTCCCTTAACAAATTAATAAATAATTATATTGCCTAAAAGAATCATCAGAACCCCTTAGTAGCTCCCGACTATGAAGTAGGAATGTTATTTAATTCAATTTCTAAAACCAAAGTTATATCTCAGAACCCCTTAAGTTAAATTCAATAAATTAGTATTTTTATCCGCAAGAGACTATGTGTCATATTTCCTAAGTAATATATTAGCACACTCAGGCTTTACAATTAACTCTTATTAATTTAGTTAACTATGAAATTACAACAATGTATAAACAATTCTTATCTTATAATAACCCACAAGTCAATCAAGACTTACATCAAAATTAATTTAATATTGTATAGCTCATTCTCCATATAATATACAAATCAAGGACAATAATTAGTTAAGTTCTAAAACAAGAAGGTCAGTAATAGATAGTATACAAGTCTGTCTTTTATTACATATGATCATGTAGGTCTCCACAGTAAATAGTTATGTATGTTAGCATATATGCCCATATAAGTCAAAGGAACGTCTCTATTGAATTAAAAGTCTGTATAGGTAGATCCACGGGTCCCAATATGTCTAAAGACTAACACCAAAGTATACCATAGTCAATGCTAACTAATTAATATATGCTGCTGTAACTAACTACACATCATTAGTTAAGGTTTTGAAGATAATCCCAGGTTTATACATATAGACACTCATTAAATGCAAATATTCCATAATTCCTAAAATTTAAATTATTAACACAATATTATTAGTAACATATCTGCAAGAAAGGGGCATTAGACTTGTCTGCAAAATAATGTGATTAATACACAAGGAAAATATCAACAACACATAATTAGTTATAGAATACATGTTCAATAAACAGATTAGGTTAAAACACATAATTAGATATATCATTAATAACATACAAACGTAAAACAGCCTCTGGATCATCTGAGAACAGAAATAAAAGCAACAAACACAGAATAGATTACTGTTAGTAGATTATTAGTATATAGTTATTAATAGTTATATATTACAACAGTCCAAGAGAACATCTGAAACATAGATAAACACAACAAGCAAGATATCAGACAAATCTACATGATTAGTAAAATTATTAATGTATTAATTGTTGACTTGAAGATGTGAACTAGCCCTTTGGTGAAATCCATAGCACCGAAGTCTGTAGCGCACATATCGAAGATATAGTTATTTATTGTTAGTATTGATCATTCTGTCCACAAATAGTTTTTCTCCATCTGTAATATTATAAAACACAACATTTTCCGAGAATAATTTTTTCATGTCTTGTTCTGTCAAACACCGATATTCAAGTCCCTTCTCTTCTCTGTCAAATTTTCAAACAAAGAAAAATTCAATTATATCATACAAAGAGATTAATAATAAATACACATATTATGCGAAATAAAGGAGGGAATACATTATATGGAGAACAGCCATTCCTTTATAAATAAATAAACATTAATAAGAGAAAAAAAATTAAATTCATGATGATGCGTATCGTCACACTGAGTCTATTAATACGGGTACTGAAAATGTTGTTAAAAAGGCTCGGCCAAAAAAAAACCTAACCTAACCTAATTAAATATTGAAAATAAGTATTTTACGAAGTTCTTCCAATCCATACAAGAGCAGTACGCAAATACTCGCGTATACTTTGTAGTAACATATAAGCAGATCTTGTTCCGTAATGTACAGCGCCAGTACACATAGGGACTAATCGTGTATGTGTCGGAAAATTATTTTGGGTGGTTATAAAAATAATAACCACGAAGGCTAAGGCGAGTGCTCCGCTTCGCTTCGCACCCGCCTTAGCCTTCTAACCTATATTAAAAATGTTCCGATTTAATGATAATAAATAAATGTGCCGTGTATCTATACCCCACCCTCATTTTAGAATTTATTCATTTATTTTTATTTTCATGTTTTCAATGATTCTTTAAAACATGTCATCAAAAAAAAACCTAACCTAACCTAATTAAAAAACAAGCTAGTCATCCAATTCATTCTTAATTAAAAAAAAAAATTGAATGTCTGTACGAATAAATATAATTTATTCGTCCAGTACCCGTACAAATAGTCACACCGTAAAAAAAATCTAATGTTTATCCGCATGTGTTTATTGGTTCCTAAATATTTTGATGTCAGTGTGTTATTTATCTTTAGTCAGAATTATATATATACACAACCTTTATCTAATACTAGCTGTGCCCGCGACGTTATCCGCGTGGAATTTGTATTCAAAACTCCCCAATTCTGAAACATTCTTCATTGGCGCTCCGCACCATTGGTCTTAGCATGATGATTTATATAACCTATAGCCTTCCTCGATGAATGGGCTATCTACTATGAAAGATTTTATTTACATCAGACCCGTAGTTCTCGAGATTAGCACGTTCAATCAAACAAACTCTTCAGCTTTATATATTTATATATAATATATATAATTCTTCAGTACGTGTGTTGACAGTGAACTCCTAAACGGCTGTAACGATTTGAATTAATTTTTTTGTATGTGTTCAAGTGGATTCGAGGATGGTTTAGATTCACAAATAAGCCCGGCAGATGGCGCTGCAGTCGGGTTCTAATTTTATTTCTTCAGGTCAGGACAACGTCTGCCGAGACAGCCAGTATTAGTATAAGATTTTAGTCATTTATTGTTACCGTCCAAGAGTACCTGCATCGAATAAAATCTCTTGCCAGTTAAGTATGTAAATAGCTTATATTTATATGTCTCAAATTCGCGGCATGCCTATAACTCTAATGGTAATTTGGTATATATTTTGATGGACATCATAAATATGCTACGTGCAAATAATGTTGTTGTGCACCATTTATTAAATTTTTAAACAGAATGCACGCACCCAACCACCCTCTAGACTCTAACTTACGAGTATCCATCGTTCATTCCCAAATCTAATCTTCATCATTCATCTCATTCAATCTACACTTGTGTTCCGACACACACAACCCATTTTTAACATTCCTCTATACGCACGTATTTTTTTTACTCGGATCTAAAATTAAGATACCTTACCGAAAAGATATCTATTTCCTAGTGACTTCAGTACAAACACAACAGTGAAAAAAACAGACTACGGAAAATTATTCCATTCTTGGGAAGTGCTCTCCAGTAAAGATGAAAGCGAAGCACTTGGTCTTGACGGGCGGTGTTTGTCTGTATACCTGGTTGTCCGATGGTAAAACGGGGATGACGGAACTATCTCATATAGTTCTGAGGAATAATCCCCAAATAGACGTCTATGCTCAAGACTCAACAAAATTTAAGTCCTTACACTAATATACACCGTTTCGCAAAGTTTAATTATTATTTAAGGAGAACAAGCGACAAGAATCTCTCCAGCAACACAACCAGCTAAAATAATTTTAATTCAATGTCTGTGTCACTTGTGTAATAGGTACATATTTTATATTAAATAATACAATTCTACAAAGAGGGAAGTAGAATACAACAACACAATTAAGTACTGTATATGTGCTTAAGGTCAGGTAATCCCAAATCTGTCATAAACATACGCCCTTAAGCGAGAGGCACGTTAATCGGTTTATTCGGTAAAAAATCTTAAGAACGATTGATTTCGGATTTTCCGTTTGAGATTCGAACTATAACACGAATCTATAAAAGAGGCTTTGAAATTGCATAAAATTATTCGTTCGTATTAGTTAGTGTTGTTATTTCATAAGCTAAACCTTAGACGAACAAGACGTTAACTTCAGTTCAGCCTTCTACTTATAGTTTCATGGAACTACTCTCTCACCTCGCGGTGAAGTAGAGGAGCCGGAGAGACCCAAATCTCCGGCTACCAAATGGAGAGGCCAGCCCGCAAGGGTCCAGCCACTGTCTATCCGGGCTGGTGGTGAATGCGCGGGCGAGCCCACAGCCCGGATAAAGAACACTCGATCACACAGGGGTTTTAGTGGGTATCCCTAATCGCGGCGTGGCAATAGTTCCCCACATCTCAACGTGGGGTGCTAGTGCCACCCCGACCTGGCGAATCCCACACATGGGCCGCGACCTTTCCCTCTCGCGCGGCCTACTGTCCTTAAACGGATTTCCCCTATCTAAAAAAAAAGTTTAATGGAATTACAAGGTAATAGAATATAGATTTAATATATAGATTGGAAAGATTTTTATTTTTGTATGTTTGTAATGAATATACTCAAAAACGACTGGGTTGATTTGAAAAATTCTTTTACCATTAGATTGCTACTTTATTTCAAATTAATACAGACTATATTTATTACTAGAAAAAAATATGGATCCCTACTCGAACGTCAATAATGTAACCGAAAGTGTAAGAAAATTAGTGTCTAGGCCCGGGATGGCTTAGATTCACAATTAGACCCAGTAGGTGGCGCTGGAATCGGGCTCTAGATTTTATTGACGGCCTCTGTGGTTGAGCGGGCTAAGCCTTTGACGGCCTACCTCACTGCAACCCAGAGGTTCCGGGTTCGATTCCCGGTATAGTAAATTTCGGAAACGTATTTTCTCCGTTATTTACCATGGTCTGGGTGTCTGGGATCGGCCCCAGAGTGGTCCGTTGTATATTACCCATAACACAAGCGTAACTTGCTTAATTTGGGGATATGCAGTGTGTGTGTTTGTCTGCCGATTATTATTATTATTTTTGCAGGGCAGGACAACGTCTGCTGGAACCGCTAGTGTTATAAAGATATAATTAGATATGGTCGACAAGGCCCGTTTTATTTAAATTGAAGTGTTAAGAAAGTGTTTAGTCATGCTTTCTTTGTGAAGTTCCAGTGGAAGCAATATAACTAAAATGCTGGCGTACTTAATTAATAAAGGAACGAAGATTATCCGTAAAATGACATTTCTGAAATCAAAATTTTTATTAATGAAGTATTAATAATTATGCATTTAATTTATAAAGAAGTTTAAGTATGTGTATTTTATTTATAAATTATGTAGTTTAAGTATGTTTATTTATGATATTTGATATTTAATAATCTGCACCACCTACATCGCCAGATTAGATTAAATTATTCCTTAAGTGCATGGAAGAGATTGCTTTCAGCGATAAGGCCGCCTTTTGTTTCTATCATGACAATATTGTAATTGCATATTTTGAAATTGTATGTTTGGTGAGCAATAAAGTGTTATCTATCTATCTATCTATCTATCTTTATATTATTATTTTATTAGTATTTACCTCCATCAGTGATAGCCGCATTTTACGGGTACACTTTTGGTATTCAATAACGCTCTTATTCAAATCGAGTTACAGTAAATTCATAGGCTTCATTAAGAACCTTAAAGAAGCCTACAAACTTACTCTAATTCAATATGAATACGACTGTAATAAATTCCTTTTCCTTTTACACTAATATCATCCAAAATAATTTTCGTTACACTAAAATTGTTGCCTGCCATCTTGAATTCCCAAAATCTAAATTGGATAATAGGATTGTGTAGCAATATGTAATAAAGAAGAGATAACAGTGGTGTTAAAGATTTAAAAAATATATCTGAGATGTCAGTGCTAAGTTAAACGACCTCATTTAAACGGAAGTCTAGGAGATTTATAATATGAGAATTTTAGTACATCTGATTAAGCAAACCAATTTGCTAACTTGATAGAAGTTTCAAATATATGTAAAACAAAATAGCAAATGGATATAAATTTTGTTGACTACTCAACTAATGAACAAATTAACTATTAATGTGATAATGTAATTAATGATTAATTGATTCACATTATTTCAAATTCTGTGAAGTAAGATCCATTATTGGTTTATGTGCTGTTTTCAAATATACCTATTTTTAATATATTGTGTAAAGCTTTGTAGTTTTTGTTAAATTAGACTTCAGACTTTGGACTATGTAGAATTATAGAACAATGATGATGATGAGTAAGGTGAAGATAATAATGACTAAGATATGTCACATCTCTTTGAAGGTTTAGTAACATCGATGGTTTATTGCTCAGATTTAGGAGTTATTCAAGAAAACTGTGGTGTGTACAATAAAACTCGCCTGTTACGAGGGGGTTTATGATGTAAAGGATATAAAGAGCATTATATTGAAATGTCTTGGGTCTACTAATATCAGGGCTATGAGGGGAAAGGTTTATTTTTATGGTGAGTTTATTGTATTTGAAGATAGTCATCGGCAGATAGCAGACAGATAAACACATTTCGTACCTAGTCCTAAGTACGATTACGCTTATGTCAGTGATAATTAATTATCAAATTAAAATGTTAAGGCTGCTCCCAGAAACCTAAAGCAGAGTAAATAATAAAAGTCCTTTACGAAACTTACTCTTCCCCAAAATGAACCCAGGTTCTCCGGGTTCTAGTAAACTAGGGTAACCAACAGCTAGACTAGAGGTGTTCACCATAACCATGCGAGACAATCTGTCGTAGATGAACATTTTTTTTGGCATTTAATATATGTGTTTCTAATATACTAAATTCGAAAATAAGTCTCTCGATCTACTTTTGTTACACTTTCATGGAAAGACCACGTTACCGATTTTGCTGAATTTGAATTCGAATCCTCTATACCTGTCTATAAATATTATAAACGCGAAAGTTTGTAAAAATGTATGAATGTATGTTTGCTACTCTACTCTTTCACGCAAAAACTATTGAATAGATTGAGATGAAACTTTACACTGATATAGCTTACACATCAGAATAACGCATAGGCTATAATTTCTAAAGATATAGTGTGAATTATTCAAAATATATCGATTTTCCATGGCCACGCGGTTGAAACTGCGGACGCAGCAGATTGGATATGAGAAAAAACTTTTTATAATAGGATAGCTTTTACAAAACGAATTGTGTTTTTCTGGGGAAGAATAATACCTCGTTAAAAAATTAAAATAATTTAAAAACTAAAACTTTATAAATATTTGAGAGTTCGTTTAAAGTTAGTTAAGATTTCTGCGATCACTGAAACGAATAACTGGTCGCGCGTATTTCATTTAATATTTATATTGAAAATTCTTAAAGTAATTGAACGAATCGTAATACTTCAAATCATGTAAAACCAAACCCTAGCAAGCAGAAGAAAAGGGACGACATGAGACGTCAACTGCATCGCTATAGTAGTCATCGTATAGAATTGATCTTTCGCTTACGAACTGCAACGCATACGCATCGCTTTTGAACATTATAAACAATTATCGTTCATATACTTTACTACTTTTCGTAAAATTGTGCGTGTCGTGCTAACTTCAAGAATCACGGAGAAAACCATCGCTTCACTACGCAAAGGTACTGTGCCATCCTTCTTTTATATAACTACCTACATTTCCCTGTGTTCTGTGCAGCTATATTTCCATCATTGTGGTTTTACAACAAAGGGGAATGAACATAGATAACAATTACCAATTCGCGTAACCAAATAACCCTTGTTACAAAAATGTTCTTGTACACTTCTCGAAATTGGTGACTATTGCAGTGGAAGATATACCTATATTGATCATAAGATTCTTTGCTGACAAACATTTGATCTACAATCTTCGAACCCCTCATTAGTGCAGCGAATTTATGATTGATATCAAAATTATGGTGTACAGTGAGGGTGGTGACGTCATACAAGGACCCTCAATTACAAATGGGGGATTGTGAAAAGAAATAAATTTCACGCGTTCAATGTTGACGGTAATGTTGAAGGGCGGCTTGTTTACATCAAAGTCTTGGTTGACTGACTCATCAAGTAACAGAGTAATTTTGGCTTTAAAAGATCACCTTAGTATAGGATAAGGTACCGTTTGATCAGGTCGAGGAAATGCCTGATTTATTATTCTTATAGAAGACGAATTCGCTTTTATACATTCTTGAGTTTAAATTGTGAAAAGATGAAAGTGATTTTAAGATTCCTTTTATTTTTTTGTTATTTATTTAGAACTGTAGTGGGTTTAGTTAATTTGACACTACGTTTACCGAGACGCGGTCTCCACTCAAGGATACTTCTGCTCCAACGGCAATAGGTACTGCGGCAGACGTGACCGGCCCACTGCCACTTCAACTTGCTAATTTTGCGAGCTATGTCGGTTACCTTGGTTCTCTTACGGACATCCTCATTTCTAATTTCCAGCCCGATGGACCAACGACAACGAGGAAATCAGAGAACAGGGATGAGTGGCGACATCTTTTGAGGACTACGCCCAGCAATAATGTGTGAATGACTGACGACGTAGAATACTGGCGTGCACATCACGTAAACGATAAGGTTTCTGTATATATGGTCTAAGTTAAATTAGGAAGAATTAAGAAGAAAGCAATATACTACAAGAGTACAACAACACTTCGTCTTATTTTATAATCCCCTTTCGGGCGATTGAGCCGTAGGCACTTACTAGTGGTGTGTCACCCCATACAACGGGGTAACCACCATTGACATACCACACACTTATTTTAACTCCCTATAAAACACTAGTGGATTCATTCAAATTGAAAGATAGATAAAGTGATGGCCTCTGTGGTTGAATAGGTTGAGCTTTTTCCCGTTTACCTCACGCAGAGGCTCCGGGTTTGATTCCTGGTATGGTAAATATAGAAAAGAACTTTCCGTTGTTTACTATGGTCTGGGTATCAGGGATCGACCCCAGAGCGGTCCGTTGTACATTACCCAAGCTTAACTTAAGGATACACAATGTGTGTTTGTCTGCCGATTATTTATTTATCTAATATATAAAATTCTCGTGTCACAGTTTTCATTGCCATACTCCTCCGAAACGGCTTGACCGATTTTGATAAAAAATTTTGTGCTTATCCGGTATCTATGAGAATCAGCCAACATCTATTTTTCATCCCCCTAAATGTTAGGGGTAGTCCACCCCTAAATTTTTTTATTTATTTTTTTGACAAAATTTTTAATTTCTATTTTTTTATGATACAACATACAAAAATACATACAATCCTAGATTTTCAACCCTCTACGATAAACCCCTATTTTTTACCGGGCAGGACGACGTCTGCCGGGACAGCTAGTTATTAAATATGATTCTGAACCATAAACTCCTCTTAAGGATAATTTGAGTGTAATAATAAATGAGTAAAAAGGCACTAATCTGGTGGTGCTATGAGGACCTAACCGATAGCGATAGATGTGATCATTTACCATGATTCTTTGTGCCATACCCGGCTAGTGCACTAACTCAACGCAACGCAAGAAAAGAAAGATCTTGATGTAGCTCCTATTGTTGTAAATTGCTAGAAACAGTGCACCTGCTACTGCTAAAGCTTTCGGTAGTTTTTTTTCATCACTCCAAATAAAAACCAGTGCTCATTCCGGAAATCAGTGCTCGATCCACTCATACGCATAATTCTGATAGTAGTCAACGTAGTGCCCAACCGGAAATGGATATACATAGGTACATGTTTATAAATTGGACTCGCTGCACGAGAGAGCCTGAATTCAATGGTGGACGTATGGTTAGCAGCAAAAAATAAATACCAAATTAAGTGTCTTTTATTTTTACCCTGAATAAGGAAAAAATTGCATCAATCCCTTCATTATTGTTGATATTCTTCCTCACCGTAGGTAATATCTCCTATTTGATGCTTCATAAAAGTCAGTTTATCATATTTAATTAAGGCTAAGTGATTAAATAAAATTTTTGTCCTTACATTATTATTTCAGTAACTTTCAGAATTCTTATTGTCAATCCAAAGGATTTTAACTATAGTAGAATTATTTTTCCCGTGCAGTTTGGTTCATAAATCATAGTGGGCCTCAGCCCGGCTAGGGCTGTGAGCAAGTTGCGCGGGCGCAATACCATTATCTATAAAAACTCATTCTAATCAAACAAAGATTATCATTCTTATAAAAATAATTATTATCTTTTTTGCTGTTAATTTTAAACTTAGATATAAGTTTTTTTATTATTATTTATATTTATTTTTAATATAACTTGTTACATTCTAAACTTTTGTACTTATAGTTTTTTAATACATAGATAGATACCTAATTATTTATTTATTATAAATCATTATTATTCTTATTTTAATAAATACGTTGTTTTATCATTTTTTTTCTTTCATTTATATCACTAACCCACAAAATGACAAAACTATAAATACACTATCGATAACGCTTATCAACAACAATAATACGCATCAGTATGCCCGCCTATAAGGCCAGTGAGTGGAAGAAAGAGCGTTATACTCGCTTCACCGCTCCGATTATTTTATGACCCAAACTGCACGGACAAAATAATTCTACTATAGTAATACCTATTTTTAGGGGGTTTTGTATGTAAGGTTTAATATAGTGGAATAAATTAATCAGATCACACAGTCATAGCAGAATAATTATATATACATATGTAAGTAGCGTAGGTAGCGCTTCAATCGGGTTCCAGGATTCAGGTAAAATTATATTTTATTTGTTTTCAAGTGAATCCCGAGATGGTTTAGATTCAAATTTGAAACAGGTAGATGGCATTGCAATTGCGTATCAGGATTTAGTCGAAATGGTTTTTGTGTGTGTTTAAGTGGATCCCGGGATGATTTAGATTCACGTTAGACCCGTTAGGTAACGCCACTAAACTCGTTCTAAACGGTGGGACCGATTTGGATGAAATTGTTTCTGTGTTGAAATGAATTCCAGAATAGTTTAAATTAACGATTGATCCCGGTAGATGGCACTACACTCAGGTTTATTTTTTAAAGGCAGGACAACGTCATCCGGCTACAGCTAATATATAGGCATATACGCAATAATGCCATTTTTTCTTGTTTAATAAAAACTATGTATAGTTACAATTAAGAAAGTCTTAACAGTATGCGATTGTACCTAAAAAGAAACATATTCCAAAGTTTAGCCTTATACAATTAACTAATTTGATTTATTCACAATTTTATAAAACACTTAGGTCAAAAAAACAAAACCTGTTCACATATACGGGATTTGAAGACACCCAGGTTGTAGTATTGGGAAAAACAGATACCGGCAACGAGTTCCGCTCTCTTGAATTTAAATTCAGAATTGTTCTGCAGTCGGTACGTGATATCGAAACGGTAATGAGTGAGTGGAGTCGGTTCCGCGCCGTCGATCCCGACTTCTGGCGGCTATCGATCAGCGTCCTTCATATTAGATTGATACCGAATATTATTCAGTTTCAATTACAAACAGATATTTGAGGATCATCCTCTCATTAATATTGATGACGAAGACTATATAATACTTATGGACAAGAAAGTCATTCAATATTCGCAATTTATATGAGTGTTTATCTATTTCTGCAAAACTGGACACAGCGTTAATTATATCCATGCAAGAACGGAGAAATAATACAATTTCCTGCGGCCGGGCGGCCTGTCGTAAGAGGCGACAAAACAACCCATAGCCAAGTGATGGAACATATGCCCGACTGAATTTAACTACCGCCCCTAGTCTAGTATGTCGCTATAAAAACTTTGTGTTCCGGCATTAGTGACCAGGTTCCAATCTCCCTTAAGAGAGCAGAAGCGCTATTTTTTCTCTCTTTATTTTGAAGGGAGTTTCATTTACAAAAAATATGTCAGTCCCATTGTATCTTATAGTTTAAAAAAATCAAATTGTTTCGCTTAGATCTATTAACATTTGTTTAAATGTACTTGATTTGATGTCTGCTACAATACTATTAAACATTACAATGTCAAGCCTGCATAAATTAGCGCTCTTCATTAGCTTACTCCTTATTTGTTCAGTCTTGACACATTCTGCTAATAAGTGCGGCACATCCTCGACAAGGTCGCAAACTTCACAATTTGGCGTTATACTTCTGCGCATAAGGTATTTGAACTTATTAAGCGGAATGTGTCCGGATCTTAATATATGTGCTATAACTAAAAGACGTCTATTTAACTTAATAGAATGAAACCAAGGTATACGAGGAGGTTCACTCACTATCGTTTTATACCACCTCGCTATTGTAGCACCTTTGGTGTTGCAAACGTCCATAGGCGATGTAATCGCTTTCCATCAAGTGGGCTGTCTGCCTGTCTGCTGAACTCCTGCAATAAAAAAAACCATTTCTTCCTTTCATTTATCAACTTTTCGCGAAACATCTTTGAATGCATGTAATGCTTATAAAAGCTTTCTTTATAACCGTACTCCATTTTAGATAGCGTGTTATCTTAACAAGGAAGCTTTCAATTATAGTCAATGAGAAAACGGCTAATCAGTACAACAATTAACATTAAGCAAGAAGATAATGTCCACTGATGAAAGAGAAGCACTGCAATAAACTCGCATTAATTGATTAAATAATCTAACGAAGTACTACACCACTTTTTAAACGATATGGTATTGATGTTCTAAGGATGTATTTTTCAAGTGGGCCTTCAGGACCAACTCTTAAATTATACGAAATAGCAAAAATTTGTTATAAAATAGGTTATTTTCCACGCGAACTTACATACTGTTACCAGCTACAGGACTCGTATTAAAATTCCGTTGGAATTACAATAGGGTTTATTAGAACTACACAAACACGTATAACACAGGTACAAATATAATTGATCACAACCAGTACAAACAGCACGATCCAATAGCACAAAGCAAAGTCCCTCATTATATCGCTTATCGAATATACTAAAAACATCTTGCTCGTATCGTAATCGTCGCTCGGCTGCCTCACCCCTCCGTTCGGGCATCGTTTTATACTAAACTGTTACAGTAAAACAAAGGACAGCGTGGACTGAAGTTTCCGAGAAACCGTATCTACAAAAAAATAAGTCCAAATATGGCAAAGGTAATAAACCAGGTGTGCATTCACTTTGTTTGCATGTAACAACAATACATACATAGGCAATAGGTACATCCATTGTAAGTTAAATAAAAGCTTGTAAAAAGTATCGAGGCCGATTTTAATGAAAAATATATTGTTATCATTAGATGTTTTAAAAATTAATTAACCAAATTAGGGATTGAATTGGATGATTTTACACCCGTATAAAGACAAGCCCGTAAGGATCAATTTCTGCGAAGGAATGTCAAACGGCAAACTAAGAGAGTTTTCTGTTGACATTCCTTGAGTTCTTCCGCTATTTCGTAAAGTTTAGAAATTGCTTTGAGGGCCCACTTTATGAATTCACTTGTATATTGTTACGAGCTACGGGACTCGAATTAAAATGCTGTTGGATTTACTATAGACTTTATTAGAACTATACAAACACGTATAACACAGATACAAACATAATTGGACACAACCAGCACAACGGTAATAAACGATTAAATAACACGCGCAAAATCCGTCACTACATAGCTTATCGAATATACACAAGTCTTGTCTCGCTTCGGCCTATCGCTAGACTGCCTCACCCCTCCGTTCTGGCATTCCTTTTATCCTGTACAAATACAATATGTCTCGACACAATACTGGACCGCATAACAGTAATTTCCAAGAATGACACCTGGCTAATGCCTACCATTAATGATTACAATAAACAATAGGCTGACTATTAAATAAACTATTGTTCAGTAAAGCAAAAGTATAAAAAATATTTACCAAAATTAAAGTAGGGTAATTCATTATTTAGGTAGAGTATGGTTGGCGACTCTTAAAAACTTCTAATCTCAATCCTACAAATTCGTAACAATACTTATTACCCATAAGTATTGTTACGAATTTGTAGGATGTAGATTCGATGTCGTAATGACGTTGACATTATCACAAAATTGATTAGAACACACAGGTAACACAGTTTTTACAAGTGTAGTTGAATATATGAAGAAAACCAAACGGTAGGGAGAAAATCGTTATCACATAAATCGCGCAGTTTGTCGTTATAGGATACTCGATCCGAAAGTGCACTAGGTAATGCCTTGTTCGCAGTCAGAACACGATGGGCACATTTCCAGACTGACCAACCCTCATCCATCAATTAGACATGGCCTCCTAATAGGTTAATGGCTTCCAAGAATTCGCATGAAATACCAACTTAGGCGGTGCGAACAAAGAGAGTAGCGCGAATAAAAGATCACTCAAATTCCAAGGTAATAAGACACCTGCAAAGGATTAATATTGGCTTGCAACAGTATGAAATTTGAACTAATTTAGGATTTAAGATATTTTCAAAGATATTTTTTTTTATTAGGCTTTTACAATTCCTAATATTCTTATTCATAATAACTATATATATTTTTATAATACACTTTCATATAAGTAATACACAAGCGTCTCTCTGTCCAGCGCGTTTATACCATTTGCAGTAAAGTTTTAGATTTTACGACCTAAGCTCCGTAACATAGAACACGACGTAGTATTGTTTTATATGAAATTATCTTAATTAAGTATATGGCTTAAAGGGTAACAACCTGAGCATTTCTAAACAACTTAAATACTACTTAGAACTTTTACTTTAAATTGTTAAAATGTAGATATATGTAAATTATATATGTGCTTGTATTTATTACAGTAAAGCCAATAAATAACGTACAATTTGGGACCTATTTACTATTTGTAGTTTGTATTAAGTTGTATATATATTTTTAGAATAGGATGTATTTGTTTATTTTAATTTTAAGTTTGTCATTATTATTTTCCTTAATATGCACCTGTATAATTATTTATTACCTTTTTGTATATTGTTTATCATATTCTTGTCAGTGACATATTTCTTCATGGCATAATAGCTTAACCGAAATTGTCTTTAGGTACATTTTAAACTGGAATAAACTTAATAATAGTAAATGCTATGTGGGGTATTGTTCTTTGAATAAACGTACAATAACAATTATATTTGAGTGTTATTTATTAATATAACCACGATTAAACGGCAGTATTTTTCTCTAATTGCTGCATTAGTTCAACGTTCGTTCCAATTATCTGTATTTCACCACAAATATGTGGTGCTTCCTAATTAGCCGTGTATGACACTCGAGAACAAATTTGTAGTGGTTCCGTCTTAAAAGGTGGATTTACATTAATTGAATTTTCGATAAGAATGTATTTAAACATTGACCGCTTTATTATTGAATATTCTCATAGGATTATAATGTTATTCACTTTTGTGTTCAAAACACCATGAAGCTATGTTGGCACGCAAATATAAAATTAATTTATTAATGATAGTATTTTTTTAATAAGTTTAAAAGGGTTACAACCCCAAAAGATTGCATGTATTGATAAACACGCAAGCGGAATTGGATATTAATACATTTAAGTGCATGCAAATTTTGTGGGTATAAAATTAGGGGTGTTACACAGGGATTTTCTTCACGCGTCCAATTATAAGCCTCGACGATAGACTCTTGTGCGACGACCGCGTAACGTCCTCACGGACAGGGTCGAAGTTATTACAAAACGGCTAGCCCGGATCAGCCAGCCCGCGCTTAGGACGGCAGGCTGGCAGGCACCGACAGACAGACTCAGACTCCGCCAATCACGATCTCCCCACGTCCCCGCGAGAGACGCCAGGAGACATGCGCCTTCATCCCCATAGGATAGACTAGGTATATTGGTGGGAAGTTGCGAACCGCAGATCCCGGTTCCTTCCTTCCTCTCGGGCTTTATATTACCTGTCACCCGTTCTCAATTAAATACATTGTGTCACCTTCTAGTCGGCATCCTTACTTTTATCCCCTTTCATGGCAATAGTCCAACCGAGATAAAGCCCACTAGGGAGCTCCCTCGAGCAATTGGCTCCCCGAGCTCGAGCGCCTCGCGATGGCGCTCGCCCCGAAAACCCCGGTAAAGTGGTGAGGTCTTCACACCAACAACATAAAGCCAAGTCCAATAAAAAAGGACTTTCTTCGCAGTTCTTTTGATTGAAATCCTACATAGTGGCGATGATATAAACTTTATTCAGTTTTTTACGAGCCAAGTCCATATAATCTAAACAACCTGCAAAACATATGGGTGAGTCGAAGCTAACCTGATTAGAAGTAATATAATGATCAACACTACCGGGAAAATTCCCGCGGCATTCCCGAAATGTAAAGCATCGCATCACTTAAAACAGGTGGTGGTTATCGTTTTAGTGAAATCGTATCGAAATCAGCTAATATTTATATAATATACCATAACTATTGCATTGTGTTTGTGACTATTTGACAAATTTCTCGACCAACGCATAAAATTAACAAAGAAAAAAACGATTATTTATGATTAGATATCATAGAGCAACGCTGGGTTTTACTCACATTATGAAACACTTTTTGAAATAACAAACCACAGATTTGTTGCCCGAACTGTCACACAGGCAAATTGGCACCACAAATTTGTGGACAAATACAGATAATTGAAACGAACGTTGAACTGATGCTTTCTCGCTCTAACTAGATAGAATTTGTATTAGAATAAAAGAGACGATATAGTTCTCTTGGATTTGGCCCGGCAATTTTGATGGCAGCTTGTGGAAAAAAATAATATTAAATTTGGACCCACCCTCAAAGGGGTTAAATATAATTTCTTAGTGTTGATTTTTATGGTTTTTATGGTAAAGGCTAACCGGTAAGTCTCGGTTGATCTTTGTTACTATGCAGACAGCATTCTCAGCTTGGCGATGAATAGTTTTATCGTTTGGTACAAAACAAAAGCTTTTTAAAATCATATTATGTTGGGTTATAATTCCTCCGACAGTAAAATGGTAGTCATGACATTGGCTAAGCTTTTTGTCCTAGAGGACCCGATGAGAGGAGAATAGACCCAGACTTAAAAGATAAACTAGGGTGGTTTTAGGAGTAGGATGTGTAACTGTACATACAGTATTTCTTAGAAATGTTTTAATGTTTTTTTTTATAATGAATAGGTTCGAGTTTGACTGACTTTGCGCCTGACGTCAGGTGGAATTGCAGTCTAAAGTGGAGCACGCTTACCTAGAAGCTAGTTGTTCACGCGAGATTTGAAGACACGAAGATTGTATTATTCAGGAAAAACAGATGACGGCAAAGAGTTCCACTCTTCAGCGGTGCGTATGATAAAAGTGGAAGCATAGCGTTTCATCCGCTTTGTTGGTATTTCCACCATATATGTGGAGTGAGCGTGAACATCTACGCGTTCGGTAGAACAATGGTAAGAGGGGAACCAATTCATGTGTCTTACTACATTGCACCACCCAACATAAAAATCTTTTAAATATAAACTCTGTATCTTAACGCCTACTTATTTCTCTATAAATTTTAAGGGTTTTACACATTTTGAGAAGTATAATATTCTTTCAAATACCAAGCAAGACAAATAATACTTATACACCAACTTTGAAAAATGTAAATTGCTAGATTTAAACTGCATTAAGTTTTAAATAGTTAGACTTTGATAATAACGTTATGTTATAACTAAGTGTTGACATATAAAGTTAAGTAGTGTAGTGGAACACTTACAAGCCAATAGATGGCGCTGTGCAATAATTGAGGTCGCAAACGTTTCCCGAAACGTACAAACAGTATATACAAATTTTCAACAAAAGCATACGAGCCTAAGCCCTCTTCCAGCAGAAACCTCGTTGGAAGATCTTCCTTGGCGTCGGAGGAGAGTTCCATCTAGATTAGGACCTACATTAGTAATAAACATCTTTCAAAATTTGTTACGTGTTGCAATATATCCACCACAGTAGCCACAAGAACCTTAATGTATTTTAATATCACATAGACGGTCATAGATAATAATGTTTTTAGTCGATTTAACAAATGATTCTAATTATAATTAAATCATCATTTTCTACCGGTTAGTTAATTTTATAAGCCCGTTAAATTATCGTCTCAATAATTCAATGCATCAGTAACTAATTATTATATTTTTTGGTGATCCTGGCAATACTATGATGTAATTGCTATTTTTAGAAATTATGCAATGTTACTGTTTTGTAGGGTAGCATTTTCGTATAAAAAGCGTAGTGGCGTGTAGACGGTGTTCATTGCTTACTGTGCGGTGTGAATAGTCACATCAAAGGCTGGATAATAAAGGGGAACCCTTGACCAAATAGTTAATATTTGGTACTCTCTTACCCAAATCTCTGCACGGTTGTTACAAACGCTTGAAAAAGCCTTCTTACTAGTAATTAATCGCCAACGCTTATAACTTCGGCCAAACATAACTTTAAAGACATTTCTCACGTCGCCCTCCGTTTTCTAATTGCATTTATTTGCACATCCGCCGTCTGTGTCCGCATTTAGTTTTACATGTGTATTCACTTAATGATTATTATACGTGGTATGTTTCTTTATTTCGGGAAGATCATACTAAATTACCTTCACACCTTAAAGAGTGGGAAAGAGCAGTGCGATCCCGCTCGCACGTAACAATAGCGCACTTAGGATTGGAATAAAACACCAGTTTTTAACTAAAAGCTTTTATTGACTTACACAGTCGTACATGATTCCTCTACGAACCCATAATTAAGATCTTCTTTTCGTTATTCTTTTATTTACTATCTGTCACTTTCTAAACCTCTATCTATCTAATATTTTCTTAAGTTTTCGCGACTTGTACACATAATAAAAGTACGTTTTAACGGTTTTAATCGCGGTAATTTATTTTATTTAGGTTTATCCGACGTTTCGGCCGCTTTTCAGTTGCTAGTAGAACTAGGCATGTTTGTTGAAGAGTTTTTTGCGCCGCTTCTTCTCTTCAAGCCACAACATGTTGTGAAGCGGTGGTAAATTAGATTAGGCTCCCATAGAGTAAATAATATCCATAAACAAAATTAAAACTAAATAATTAAAATGAACAAGTTGGCGGTAGGCTGAATAAAAACTTTGACAATACACGTTTGACAAATGTCATCTTTGTCTTCCGTGAACACGGCAACTGAAAAGCGGCCGAAACGTCGGATAAACCTAAATAAAATAAATTACCGCGATTAAAACCGTTAAAACGTAGTTTTATTATCTATCTATCTCTGTCTTTTCCTTCCCGAATCTGCTGCCTCTTTCTAAAAGTCTTGAGATCGGCTTATGCTGTCGGAATGTTCTACCCTGAGTCGCCACACTATATGCAACGATGTCAATCGTCTTTACATTTTCCTTGGGTGTTTTTAAAACTGCGTTAATAACTCCATTAAGGATCAGGCACTGTAATTTTATTATCTTTATCCCTTGCATATATGATATGTGTATCAGTGTGTTGTTGGTATGTTGATTGCATATGTGCATGCGTGTGGATGTGTGTAAGTTTCTATATATGTCCCATATTACTTTTAATGTATTGTATGTACACTACCATCGTTTAGTTCGTGGATAATATTGTTGGATAAGCACTGATGTAACTCGTATATAGCAGTATCAAAATGAAATAACTCCATGGGAGTGATAGATATAACAAGTAGCTGTAATTTCCATCACCAATTAAATTAAGAATGCTCGACTGAAAAAGCTATTAGCAAAAAACAAGAACACTTGTAAGAACGAGAAATAAAGGGCAGCACCGACTGTGCTACAAATAAGATTTTACCTCCAACATAAGCGGCGTCCAAAAAAACCTAGACACTTGTCATATCACACATATGCGTGTCCCCAAATACACTAGTTGGGGCGTCGACGCCGTCGCCCCACGATTAGGGAGCGTGCACACATGCTAGCGGACACGCTACGTTTCTTTTAGCTAAAATTGACATGCTAGAACCACAACGGAATCATTACCTTGATTAGAGCACTCAACTGGTGTGCTACTAACCTTGCCTCGGTATCAAATAGCTAAACTTAAGTTATCATGCTTCGTACTATGAGTCAGACAAGTGAACTGCCTCTTTTTTATTCCCCTGATTCTGTCTCTTGTCTCTCATCTCTGTTTTTTTAACGAGAGGAAACCCGGATTGAAGACCATCAACTGCGCAGTGGATTGGAAAAATCGTGGCCGGTGTATGGGAATCGCCAGATCGTGGTGGCACCAATATCTCTAGACAAAACAAAAGATGCTATTGCCATGCTACGGGTAGGGATATCCGCTAAAAAAATTTTTGATATTCCATCCTTCGCTCTTAGTAACAGGACTACAGATATATGGCCTAGCTATTCCGCTAGCCCTCGCAAGCAGTGGCCCATCGGCTTCATGCACTGCCGGGGAACTACTTTCCCCCGGCGACATCATGCTCTCTTATGCGAGGGATGGTCAGTAACGCGCCTCAAGTTAGCACAGGTGAGCACGCGCGGAATACGTCACATCGCCATCTCGACTATATAAAAACCTATAGGCATATTGCGGGTGGGAAGCCATTTCCCCCACCCGCGCAGCCCGCTTGCGGTTGCCGAAGGTCTAGACTAGTCCTCCAGCGTCCGCCTTTGTCGGGAGCGTAGCAAGGATGTCCAATCACACTCTCGTGTATCTCATCTTCCATTTCTCATCACAAAGTCTGGCAAGGCATTAGCATTAGCCCTAGTGTTACAAACTTCAATATGCGACGGTAACTCTTTTATGTTTCTTTGCCAGCTTTAACCAATAAAAAAAAAACAATTTTTATCATGGTATAGGTTCACGGCGGTCGGTAATATATTTGATATCAACTGACGACGCCATCTACATTAGAGTGTATAAGCATGGATAAAAATACTCATTTGATTCCTATTCACGAGGCCAGCTCCCAGTCTCCTTTTAGAGGGCGGTAGCACATTGGCAACACCTTTGGGGTCACAAATGTTTATAGGATAGTCACCGCTTTCCAACAAGTGGTCCTCCTGCTGTATTCATGGAATAAAAAAAATTATGCCTCTCGAGAATGATGCGCAAAAGTAAGATTTCTTGAATAGCTTCATAAGGTATTAATAAATTGAGAAATCTTTTAGGCAAAGTACATATAGTAGTTATTTAAAAAATATTGTAATCATTAATAAAAAAAACAGTTTTTCAGATTATTTCATCGGAATTTTTTTTCTTCTTACAAAACGACAGAGCCTTCTCTTCTTTGTATAGTGTAGAAAGTTATGATATTATAATTCTAACAAGTTGTATGACGATTAATGATTAATTAAAAAGTAATTCATATTATTCTAACATGAAAATAATGATAACAGTGTTTTAACGTAGACTTTTTTATGTTAATTATTTTAGAATTTAGAATGCGTCAAATACAAAATTTGAATTTAATTTACACAAATAACGGCGTATTAATTAATATGTAGGTATAATTTAAATATGAATCTTTATAAATAAATCTGTGCAATTTGTAAAATGTAATTATTTTTAACCGACTTCCAAAAGTTCTCAACTTAGTCGGTATTCTTTTTTCGATTTGTAATCCGACTTACGTGATTATTTTTTAGTTTGATGCGGAATAGTTACCATTTGGTACCCTAAACATTTGACTTAGTTTGGCCCAGTAGTTTTCATTTTGTGATTTTTTTTCCGTTCCCATTTCTTGTGACCTATATTTTTTAAGGCGAGCGGCACCTTTTTGAAATTAAGACGTCACTCACAAGTGATTCATCAAATTGTCTATATTTATTTTTTGCTGAATACATTCTTTTGACAACATGATTTTTTGTTTAATACGCTACGCGATTTAAAAATTGCACCTTTGTCAACGTCTCGATAGTTAATTAGAAATTACACACACAGTGACAAATTGAAACCTGACAGATCACAAACATATAATACATTTTCATGTGATAGTTATGTCTAAATTTTTGTTATCTGTCATACCAGTAAAAACACAGTTTTTGAACAATTTATGGCTTTGACAGTGCTATAGTTATTGAACCCTTCACGTAGATACAGTGATTAGTTTAATGCGTTATTTGTAACGTAAGTATACACACTAATTCAGCTATTTGTTAACGGCGTTATGTTTAAACAAGACACATTTGACCACAGTCAATAACATTAACATTATACTGCATAGAGCCCGAACATTATACATCGTACTTATTTCTTGAAGTATTATTTCTGTAAGAAGTGTTGAACAATAACTAATGATTTCGTAGTACAGTTGATAAATCGTCAAATTGCAAAGTGCAAGGGTTTTGTTCAGTTTTTAGTCTTTAGTAATATTGCAACAAGTTAAGTGTCATAGAACAATATAAAAGGTCCGGGTTTACATTCAAACATGTAGGATAAGGTATTTGACTAATTCTAAAAATCACACAAAAAACGCAGCGACTAAAAGCCTAATCTGTTATCTCCTTTACCGTGTAATGCTGACAAATCGCCGGTGGTTTGCGCCGCATGCGATGATTCATGTTTATTGGCGGACTGCCAGACACCCTTCCCCATAATGTTGGGCAAATATTTGTCAAATGATAGCCAACAATTTGTTGCTATTGGTAATAATAGAAATAAATGATTAAACATTATTCGTTACGCTGCTTACACCCACACCCAGAGATTAGGCGCAATTAATTTAAACACAAAATATTTGTAACAAAACCTAAATTAATAATCGATCTATTTATTTACTTACTATTAAAATTTACATACCAATTTTAAAAAACGTAAAATTAAATCAACTTAAGTAAGTCAGTATTCACAACTTATTCTTTAATATCCTTACTAACTTATATGGAATACAGACTTACTTGATGAAAGTGGAGAAATGAAAACTTTAAATGTTATTATTAAAGTTATATTAAATATATTATTTATTATCCGACGTTATTAGTGCAGACGTTAAATAATATTTATACTTAGCATACGCTTTAAACACAGTTTTTTTAACAAATACTTTTTGTAATTTTTTATTGCACGAAATGTTTTGCGATTGAAAGGGATGTCATAAAAAATAACACATTGCCTAATAAATTATTGGAATAACGTAATACTTGTTTGCTTTTTTTATCCAACTGATTTCATCCAAAATTCGAGTTGGCCTTATGAGTATTGGCCACATGTTGGTCATAACTAACGACTCGAGTTTGTCAACGCATGACGATTGTTTGTCAAATGCTACTTTGATTGTTGTTACGTTCTGAGGTTGTTTGCAGGGTAGGAAACTGTTGAAGTGAGGTTAATGTACTCTGAGGTATTGTTTACAGTCTATTGATCAATTATTGTGGCTGCCGCTTTTAAATACTTGACCCAAAATTAACATTGTTCTAATAAAATTGTTTAAGGTAAATATGTTTGGTAAAATAAACAATATTTGACAGTTCAATGGACTTTTTCTTTATTGCAGAGTTCAGTAGTCAGGCAGACGGCCCACTTGGTGGAAAGCGCCTACCATCGCCTGTGGAGATTTGCAACACCAAGGGTTCTACAAACGCGCTGCTGGTCACTTAATGGAGATTGGAACCTGATCACTAATGCTGGAACACAACTCAAAGTTGTTATGGCGCCATACTTTAGACCAGAGCTGGTAGCCATCTAGTCGGGCAAATGCACTACCACCTGCCTGTGGGTTTTGCTGACTGAAATTGTATTCTTTCTCCGTTCCTGCACGGATAATATGTTAGTATTAATTGTAAATTTTCAATTATTCGCATTTACTTATTTTTGTTATAAATCGTTATAATACATGAATTCGTTCAAGCTATAGACAATGTAACCAATTAGCCACTTTTTAAGCCGACATGTAACGTTTTGGAATATACAGCGTCAGCAGATCGGCGTTGCAAACGCTATGTAATTGGGGCTCTGTTAACCCTATAGCGGCTGAGACTCGGCAGAATGTCCGCAAGCATGTCATTCAAAGAAAGTGCGATCGCACTATGACAGACTAACCAAAAAACTAGCTAGCAACATGTCTAGCAAAAAATCTTTTTCTTTATATTTCTAATATTTTCTTTCCTTCTTTAATATCCCTGTTTAAGCAAGATACTTCACTGAGTTTCATACTGTTCCGTTGTCCGAGGTAGGCACCTGCCCTCTAATTACCCGAAGTCTTCTTTTTACTACAAATACACTGCTACTCGTAGAATGAAATAAAATTACGATACAAAACAGGACTCGTGCACGCGAGTTCGTCACTCTGATGTGTAACAAAAATAGGCATCCAAAAATAAACACCGTTCGTAAAGGATTTCTGATTAGTGCGATGCGTGTTCCTTTTTCGAAGAAACTTTTATTGCTTTGAGTTCTTGAGCGACATTCAGTTTTTGAGAGTTACTCTGTTTTACAAAATTCTAATAATGATGACAGTTGCTTCTTTTTCAGAAATTAAACTCTATAAAAGAGAAGAAACCAGAACGAATGCAAGGATAATGGTCGATGATGAGACTGCGTTTTTGAATAAAAGTATATTTTGTATAGCACCAAAACTGTATAATCACCTCCCAGAAGAATTTCAATTAATACAATCAAACGCCATTTTTAGAAAACGTGTAAAAAAGATGTTAACCGATAAGGCATATTACAGTATCGATGAATATTTAAATGACAAAACTGTAATATAAATTGTATGAATTTTAATTGACATCATTATAACTTAATACACAATTTGATAATTTATTGGTTGACATTTTATTAGGTAAATAATTAAAAAAATATTAAGATAAATATATTATAACAAAATATTGTAATGTTGTAAGCAGGATACTTATATATATGCATGCCGAAAGGCGGAATTTGGAGAGCTTTACTATGTTAAATTTAACACCTTTTGTATGCCCATTTTGGCATTAAATAAATTGAATTGAATTGAATTGAATTGATTATGCTGGAACAAGTGAATAAGTTTGTATATCTTGGATGTGCTTTTAGCAGTGATGGAAGGTACACCGCTGTCATAGAAAGAAGAGTTAATTTGGGGAATAGTGTGCATGGAGCGTTAGGTAAACTTCTAGGCGCTAAGAACCTCATCCAGAAGGCCTAGCTCCCAAATTAGCGGAGTGACACTCGCGGTCCGTATTCGTAATACCGAAGTAAGAAAGAGAGTTGGTCTGAAAGAGAGTGTCGGGGAGAAGGTAAGGAAAGGAATGCTCCGGTGGTTCGGGCATGTGGAAAGAATGTATGATGAAAAAATGACTAAACAGATATACAATGCAAAAGTGGATGGAAGCAGAAGTCGCGGAAGGCCACGACACACCTTCCATGATCAAATTGATCGTGTACTAGCAAAAGGTGATGTCAGGAGCCTTAAGAACAGACAAGCGTGCATGACAAGAGCTATGAATGTAAAAGAAGCAAGTGAGGTGTGTATGAATAAACCTGAATGGCGCTCTGTTGTTCGTGCCTACCCCGCAAGGGACCTGGCGTGAAGTTATGTATGTATGTAAACTCTATAAAAACTGGACTGTATGATTATTATTAAGCTATTTACGTAAATTAAATTGGACATATAGTGATTGTGCGAGAGAGTCGAGTGAGAATAATGTAAGAGTGGCAAGTATTAGGAAAAATCAACCTTCAAACTCCTTCCTAAAATTAAAAAAAACCAAACAAACTTCTTTCTAATCTCGATTGAATTTGATTTTATATATAAAAACCATCTAAAGAAAATACAATAGAAATAACCCATTTCAAAAAATTAGCATACTCGTTATAAGATAAGGCTATTGTTTGCACAAGATCATTGTAATTGCTTAGCAAAATATATATCTCAAATTCAGCCTCAATTTTGCTTTTATCCACTAAAATTTTCAAAGGTAACACCGTAATATGAAATTACGTCCAAGGCTATTCTAAATTTTCAGGGCTAAGGTCTCACTGTAAGCGACAATTGATTATTATAAGAACATACCGTATCCCGTTTATATACAATTAGATAATGACTTATGTATTCTATCGAGCCCAGCGAACGTTGACCTGCCCTTAAAAACTAAAATTTACAACCAATTTATAGCGCTAGCTACTGGTTGCAATTGTTAATACAATCTATCCTGGGAACCACTTGAACACACAAAACATTTCAACAAAATTGGTTCCACCGTTTAGGAGGTCCGTAACATATAAATATGACGTACTCTAGACCAGCGGTGTTAGCCCTCCAGGCGGGCAAATACCCTACCACCTGGCTGTAGGTTGTTTGTCGCCTCTTACGACAGGCTGCCTGGCCGTAGGAAATTGTAGACTCTCTTCGTTTCGTCTCTTGCACGGATAAAGATCTTAGGTTGACCCGGTGAGATGCGGTACAGCCGTGCTGGATAGCTTGTTGTTTGGTTCTGGTGGTTCGGGCATGTGGAAAGAATGATTTATGGAAGAATGACTAAACAGATATACAATGCAAAAGTGAATGGATGCAGAAGTCGCGGAAGGCGACCTCTACCTTACACCTTCCATGATCAAATTGATCGTGTGCTAGCAGAAGGTGATGTCAGGAGCCTTAAGAACAGACGAGCGTGAATGACAAGAGCTATGAATGTCAAAGAAGCAAGTGAGGCGTGTAAGAATAAGCCTAAATGGCGCTCTGTTGTTCGTGCCTACTCCGCAAGGGACCTGGCGTGAAGTTATGTATGTATGTATGTTTCGATCGGTATGATGTCTACCACTTTATAGCGGCATATCAGCAAGGATTAGCCTCCCCCTATCTTTTCACCCTATTCCATTCTTCTACATTATCTATCGTCGCATCTCCTCTATCCTGTCTCTCTATCCCATTCCCTTTACCTTATCTTAAAGCTGGTAATATGTTTCCCACGCCGTTGGTGTTGCAAACGTCTACAAGATGACAATCATTTTCCATTACGTGAGCCGTCTGCGTGTTTGGGCAATTTGAAATAAAAAATAGACATTTTAGATTAAGCGATGTGATGAGGAACACTGTGATAAGTGACACTGTGATAAGTTATAAAGAACACTGTTAAGTGATAAGGAATATTGTGATAAGTGATAAGGAATACTGTGATACGTGATAAGAAACACTGTGATAAGTGATAAGGAACCCTGATATGGAATAAGGATCTTTGTGAATTGAAAGAATATGTTGTGGCAAGAGTTGAAAAATAAATGTTTACATGGCTTAGGTATCTAGAGAGAATTACTGAAAGTAAAATCGGAGTACAAGACAGCAATGTGAATGATTGAGTTTGGGACGGTACTCTTCGACATACACACACCATGATTAAATAACGGAAGTGTTATAAAGGTCCAGTATAAACCATTAATGAAAGTGGATGAAGCGTAAGATATTTTTGTTAGCAGTAGGTAGGTAAAAGGTGAGTTCGAATACTGACCGGGAAATATGCATCATTGGGCAAATTTTCTGATAATAATATGTAATACGTATTAAAACTACCACGTAGTGGCGGTGAAGTTAAAAAGACTTAAAAACCTGCATATCTATATAACTGATGTCTGACGGATATACTGTCCGATTACGTTAAAGATCGACTTAATCCCAGCGGTTGAATATTTATAGGCTGGCATTATCATATTATTTTCCGCTACCCGCTCGCAGTGTAACCTCTGCCTACCTGTGCTAGCAAATTATACGAATCCAAGTAAAACAAGACAAAGATTTGTTCAGGTTGAGACTTCATAATTTAGTTTCACAAACGACCAGCTTGGCAGATGTTGTGACATAGAATCCAAAACCAACGTAAATTAAACCTCGTACTTTATCACTTTCATACATTTTATAAAGATATTAACAAACCGCGAGTGTCCTTTTATGATGGTTTTGTTTTCTAAAGTTATGAAAAGGTAACTTGTTAACAAGTTGGTATTTTGTTAAAACCATAACGATTGTTAGGTATTCCAGAAATTTAATTAAATTATTTTATTAAAAAAATTCTATAAGCAGGACCTGCGACGTTTCGCTCTAGGGCTTCGTCTGTAGGCATTGTGGACGAAGCTTACCGAAGTGTTTTGTACATTACTTATATACCATTTTAATATATAGACAACTTAATACGGATTTTTTTAGAACTAAATAAAGAATAATTTATTCAGTAAAAAGACAGACATGAAAAAGTAACAATATAAAAGACAAATAAACTTTGATCCAAAACTAATAAATGGGGGCTTCAACACCTAAAACTAGGTAAAAACCTGTATTAATTAGGTGTTGATGCTCTTCCAATGCTCAATTACTTATTTGTGTGTGTGTGTGTGTGTGTGTGTGTGTGTGTGTGTATGTGTTTATATAATTATAACTTAAATTACCATTTTCAGTAAATTTTCAGTCTCTATACTATGTCTAATATTATCCATATTTTTTTATTGCAGGAGTTCAGCAGACAGGCAGACGGCCCACTTGCTGGAAACCTAACTTAAGGGAGACTGGAACCTGGCTACTAATGCCGGAACACAGCTCAAGGTTGTTATGGCGACATACTCTAGACCAGGGGTGGTAGCCAACCAGGCGGTTTTTACGTGATTCGGATTCACCTGAAAGCTACTGGGCCGATTTCAATGCAGTGTACGCTGATCGACAGCAACTATTTAAATTTAAAATCTGCACTACTTTTTATCCCGACAATTAACTGGGAATTTCCTCAGGAGCGTTTTATATTTGTTCAAGTGCAAACGTATTTTGTGAGTGTTACGGCGACATACTTCCAGCCATCTAGTCGGAGAAATGCCCAGCACCTGGCCATACTGAAACTTTACCTAAATATACCTCTTTGAAATTTCACAATCGACAAATAAATAATAATTATATTATTGTATTCTAGTGACCCTAAATGATGCTCTGTTGTTCGTGCCTACCCCGCAAGGGACATGTTAAGACTATACATATAATACTAAACCTACGTTTTAAAATGCCTAGATGGCTGATTCTATTCGTCCTGGGGCCCAATTCTGCTATTTCAATACAATGGCGTTGCAAACATATTCAAAGTCAATTTAATTACGACTGTGTAAAATTTCATATTCAACTAACTCCACAGAATCTTCTCGACATTGTCTCTAAAAGGAAAATGGAACCTGGCCACTAAGTCGGAACAGAACTCAATATTGTTATACTGGTATACCCTAGACCAGAGGTGGTAACCATCCAATCGGGTGTATTTTTGGCTTGCTTTATCGCCTTGTATTCATTCTCCGTTCCTACACGTATTAAACGTTCAATACCAATAATCTGATAACATAATAGTATATAAAGGTATATACCTACATTTTCGTACTGTTACACGCTGACAAAAGTGCACACCTGCAATTTATTACCTCTCGGCATTTGGACTTCTTTTGTTTACTTTGTGTTTAAAGTTTGTAATTAGAAAAATATTCCTATGGTGTATTGTAATCGTTTCTGATTATCATTAACCAGGTGTGATTTTTAGTTGCTATTGTTATGCGGTCGAGCATTGTGTCTAGACATATTGTATAGCTTAGTATAAAACAATGCCCGAAAGGAGGGGTGAGGCAGTCAAGTGACGATTACGATACGAGCAAGACGTGTCTACATTCGATAAGCTATATAGCGACAGACTTTGCGCGTGTTATTGGATCGTGCAGTTTGTACTGGTTGTGTCTAATTATATTTGTAGCTGTGTTATATGTGTTTGTATAGCTCTAATAAATTCTATAGTAATTCCAACGGCATTTTAATTCGAGTCCCGTATCTTATAACAATACTTTTTTTTAAACCAATCATAACCTCGTCATGTCACATTTTAGCAAATATTTTCAATTGTATTTAATTTAGGCACCAACTTGATTTTAATAAAATGACCATTAAGCAATTTTCTAGGAAGCAAAAATATAACTACGGAGATCTATCTTCCCCTAACTATAAATGTTCACTTATTCATTAGGTACTCAAATCATTGAACTATAACAAACCCATATACACACAATCCGATAACTTCCGAAACCCCTAATTAAATAGATCATAAAGCAAAGGTCTTGCAGATCAAAGGTCCAAGAGTAAGACCATATGACCCCGGATTTATAGCATTATCCTGTTTATGGTCCAGTAAATTTGCTGCTTGGCTGAACGGTGTTTCAACCTTCGGCTCATTTCTGTCCGATGGCAAAAGTGACAAAAGCTCGTTTTGAATTTCGAAGTCCCCTCAGTTGCTCTCTAACCGCGGTTAGGGGTGGATGTGCGCGCTGTTTCAGATTATCGTATGAGTAAAATACGAAAATAGTAACGGTAACGTCGCGAACAATAATCATGATGCATGTGTGGTGATTGTGTAAACAGTATTGTGACTAATTCATTATATTGTGTGTTTTTGGTAGTTTTCAAAGTTGTTGTTGTGAGGAAGGATTTTCCATGTCATGTACGTATTGTTTTTTCGACTTCTATTTCTAATTTACTTTAATGATAGTTCTATACGTAAATACATGTTATGTATATATCGAGGGGTGAAAAGTTATTTGTTCCAAGTGACATTTTAAAATTTTATGTTTCAATTAACTTAAAAAAAAACAATAAATAAACTTATACTAATAGGAAACTAATAATAAACTAAATAGGAAACCTATTAAATCTTAGATTTTATTGAGGACTGTATATTTTCTTAAATTGAGACATTACCATGGAATAATGCCTATCATGTTAAAACCTCAAAAATGTCGTTTAAAACAATCAGAATTTGAACAGGAATATTATAACACTAGCTGTGCCCGCGGTTTCACACGCGTGGTGACGGAAAATCGTTATACTTTTGTTAATGTACACTATATCTCTATATATTATAGCCTGTGTTATTCTGATGTGTAAGCTAAGAAACATATTATTATTGTTTTATCAAAATTTATAATATTTATAGGATAATAATATTCCTCGTACATTTTCAAAAGGGAAGAGTTAGTCAGGGCTGGTAATTGTTTATCTTGGCATAAAATATAACTTATAACATTCAGAAGCGAAAAATAATATTATAATAAACTATTTAAATGATTATAATAAACTAGCTGACCCGGCAAACTTCGTTTCGCATTAGAAGAAATAAACATTTGATGTTCGTCCCTTCGTTCAGAAATCAAATTAAATTAAACATAATACTTTTGTTTTATTTTTCATTTGTTTCCTGAACGAATTTTAAAATTGATTCCTAAACGGCGGGACTAACATCAAATGTTTGACAGGTAGGAATAGTTTCTAAGGGAAAGCGAAATTGTTGTTTTTACTATATTCCTAGTATTTTTTTATAATTACTCGCCTTTTAAACCATCTGAGGACTTCCACAACTCATTCAAAACCAAAATTAGCCAAATCGGTCAGCCGTTCTCGAGTTTTAGCGAGACTAACGAACGGCAATTGATTTTGAAGTGATAACTTCTTATGGGAGGGTAAACCGCTTCGTTACGTAACGCGCTACGGCGCCAGTTCTCTCACGCATACGGCAGTGGTTTGCGAATTTCTTCTAATATACATATTCAAGAATTGTAAATAAGAATAAAATATATATTATAATCAATAAAAAAATATTAATAAATGACCTTTCCTTACATTGTCATATTAATATACATAAAATTTAAGTAATAAGCTGAGCTTTTCTCAACTTAAACAATTTCAATATTACATAGTTCAACTAAAATTAAGTTATCACTTCAGTCTGGCGTCCCGAGACGCACATATTTTTATATACATACATACATACATACATACATAACTTCACGCCAGGTCCCTTGCGGGGTAGGCTCGAACAACAGAGCGCCACACAGGCCCATTCTTACATACCTTACTTGCTTCTTTGACATTCATAGCTCTTGTCATGCAAGCTCGCCTGTTCTTAAGGCTCCTGACATCACCTTCTGCTAGTACATGATCAATTTGATCATGGAAGGTGTGTCGTGGCCCTCCGCGACTTCTGCATCCATCCACTTTTGCATTGTATATATATATATATATATATATATATATATATATATATATTCTAAAGATGATTACTGAACAATTTCTTATTAATTTCGGCCATAGCGTGGGATGAGTTCCCGCAAATGTTTACGTAATTGTTCCATTTAATTGATAACTCAAAAGGAAGTCGGCTAATAACGACCAGTCCCGAAATTGGTTTAATTTTCTACTAAGAAATGTTTTTCTGGTATACAATTTTCTTTCAAGAAAAAACAAGTCTAATTTTTACCGCCATTTTATAGTACGCGAAATTTGGACCTTAATATATTTTTTGTTGCAAATGATATTTTAAAATATTATTTTGATTTCAGACTTACAGTTTTTGTTAGATTAGATCCTGATGAACAACACTTGAAACTAGAAATATGGTTCAAATGTCGCTTACGATAAAATGGCAGGGTCATGCATTTCTTTAATTATTTTGTTTATTTAATAATCCCATCTTTAATTGCCGGTTTCTATACTACCCTTCGTTCACTTGTGTTACCATCGGTTGAATTTTGGTATTAGTTATATTTGCCGGGTGGTAGGGTATTTGCCTGACTGGAGAGCTACCACCTCTGGTCTAGAATATGTCGCCTTAAAAACCTTGAGTTGTGTTCCGGCATTAGTGACCAGGTTCCAGTCTCCCTTAAGAGAGCAGCAGCGCTTTTGTTGCACGTTTGGTGTTGCAAATGTCCATAGGCGATTGTAACTGCTTTCCATTAAGTGGGCCGTCAACTTATCTACGGAACTCATGCAATAAAAGTAAAACTTCAACGGACAAGTGGAAAAACGAATCGCAACGGACAAGTGGAAAAATAAATGGCAACGGACAAGTGACAAAACGAATCGCAACAAAATTTTAACTTTAAGTCTTACGTGCAGGTTTTCAAATTGAACAGGTACATTAACAATCTGCCGGTAAAAGTTAAAATTTTGTTGCCATTCGTTTTTCCACTTGTCCGTTGACTACTATGTGTCCCAGCACACATTTCGGTTCTTCGCAGGTTTACTTCTAATTATGATTTGGTTAGGTTAGATATATTTTAATGAATGCATTTTTTTTAAATAATTTATTTTATCAAACAAAAAAGAATCTGAATTCGATTCAGAACCAATAAAAATATTAATAGTCTACTCTAACATTATGCCGCCTTTCACAACGGCCATAATGCTTTTTCATGACAGGCAAAAATTCTAATACAATACAGAAGTGCCCTTAAAAATGACAACTAAAATAAAATTAATAAAATCCCGTAATAGCACTACAATTCGACAAACG
Organism: Dendrolimus punctatus; assembly: GCA_012273795.1. Taxonomy (NCBI): domain Eukaryota; kingdom Metazoa; phylum Arthropoda; class Insecta; order Lepidoptera; family Lasiocampidae; genus Dendrolimus; species Dendrolimus punctatus. Next base: position 651,435 of record JAABVI010000033.1, on the reverse strand, counting down.
GTCTAGACCTTTGTCGATACGTGTTCCCGAGTCCAAATTTATCGCCCCTTTGATCCCAGTTTCATGAATATTTTCATTTCCATTTGCATCTCAGATGAGGCTTATTTATCATCATGCATATCACACGAGCGGTGTTTTTTTATACGATGAGAGAAAATCACCGTATTTCATCACGTCGGCTAAATTTTCGGCGCGTGCTTTGGGAATATTATGTGAGGACGTTTTGTTTTAGCGAACAAACAAGGTGAAATATATAAACAAGAGGTCAGAACGACGGCTGAGAGTGAACGAAGATTTTGTGTTGGGATTTTCTTAGTAGCTTCTATAACGTATTGATGTTTTTTAGTCCGGTGGATTTCAATTTTTAGCCATTAAATAGCCACCTGCAAACAAAGCACATTTATTACCCGCCGGCGTCTTTCAAGCTAATAACGTTGTAGCGCTTTTATCACCGTCTTCTTTTGTTTACTTTGTGTTTCAAATTTGTAATTAGAAAAACATGCTAATTAAAATTGCTACCATTATTCTCTGTACATACTCATCTATGTTTAAATTAATTGTAAACATCGAAATAATGTTATACACTTCACATCGAGTTTTGATTGGAAAAAGCGCCACCAACCAATACAGGCAAAACCCTAAACAGAAAAATATTAATATAATACAGTGGCCGTGAAGACAATAATTAATATTAAACATTCAGACAGATAGGTGTTCCTCAAGCTAAAATTTCATTAAATAGGCCAATTCATTAAATAACACTTTGCGAAGCGGTGTACATAGACTAGGAAGCAAAATTAAATTTTAACCTATATGTATGACCTTCAAAAAGTGTCTCCAGTGGAACTTATTTTGAATAAAAACTTTTGAATTTGATATAGTGTCAATAATTGCAAAAATAATTTCAAAATTATCTTGTAAGGAAAAACAATTTTTACAAGGTCGTGTTATGAATGCAAAATTATTATTCTGTATGAACTTATACATAATAGACATCAATATAAAAAGTATTTCTAGTTTGAAACTAAACAAATTATGTATGTTAGAGTAATATTAATAGTGCTGCACCCAATACCACACAGACCAGAGTAAATGTCGAAAAATGAATTTAAGCAATCAAATACCTACACTTTGACCGATGTCCAACTGTTCCTCTAGGACCTAGAGTCTAGGTCATAGAGAGCTAAAAAGATCAATACTCATACTACTTGATAGTGGATACCGTCTTTACATTAGTAGTGCGCATAGCTTACTCATAATGTTGATTGAAAGGGTAATGACTTAATAAGTCGTGTCAACAAAGTCCTGGAACTAAGGTTGCCATACGTCCGCAACGTTTTGGACATTTCCAATAATATAAATCTTAATTAGTAAATCCAATATTATGAAACAAAGGTTATGGTGTTTGAAAGCGAAACAATCAGAACGAATGCAAGGATAATAGTCGATGATGTTATGCTGGAATAAGTGAATGAGTTTGTATATCTTGGATGTGCTTTTAGCAGGGATGGAAGGTACACCGCTGACATAGAAAGAAGAGTAAATTTGGGGAATAGTGTGAATGGAGCGTTAGGTAAACTTCTAGGCGCTAAAAACCTCAGCCAGAAGGCCCAGCTTACCATACACAACGCGGTTCTGGTACCCACGCTCACGTATGGAAGCGAGAGTTGGATATGGAATAGAGAGCATGAAAGTAGAGTAAACGCGGTCGAGATGCGAGCAGTGCGCAAAATCTGCGGAGTGCTCGCGGACCACGTTCGTAATACCGAAGTAAGAAAGAGAGTTGGTCTGAAAGAGAGTGTCGGGGTGAAGGTAAGGAAAGGAATGCTCCGGTGGTTCGGGCACGTGGAAAGAATGTATGATGAAAGAATGACTAAACACATATACAATGCAAAAGTGGATGGATGCAGAAGTCACGGAGGGCCACGACACACCTTCCATGATCAAGTTGATCGTGTACTAGCAAAAGGTGGTGTCAGGAGCCTTAAGAATAGACGAGCGTGCATGACGAGAGCTATGAATGTCAAAGAAGCAAGTGAGGTGTGTAAGAATGGGCCTGTGTGGCGCTCTGTTGTTCGTGCCTACCCCGCAAGGGACCTGGCGTGAAGTTATGTATGTATGTATGTATGTAATATTATGAATCCATAAAATTACACACCTGAGTATAAGGTGGATTTTTGTCAATAAATTAAATAAATTTTATATAAAGTTATTTTGCTTTCGGTTCCCACCCGAAATTTTGTTGAATATGTCGGAAAATCAATTCCATGAATATTAATTTTAAGTACTTTCCCTGATCGTGAAAATTCTCCATATAAAATACACGTAGATCAAGATTTTTTTCCTATAACTCGGCCGCATTTCATGCTATCACAAGGGACTTTTTCTTGAGTTACTCATAATTAAACAATCTACAATAGTGTTTACTGTGGTGAAATTGTAACTTATATTGGTGAGTTGGTACACGTTCAGAAATTGATTTTCATCTAAAATTCTACTATTTTTACTTTTGTCTCCGGAGCAATGGACTATACAAAAAATGCAAATAGGGAATTTGCTGCAAATAATATAATTTTTTGTAGGAAATTAATCCTACAAAAAATTATAGCTGTATCATATAGCTAATTGCTAAATATCAATAATTTCTGTGATATTGAACTTTATAGATTATATTATGTGTATATATACGCAAAAAAGTCATTTATTTGTTGTTTACTAAAAACTATGCATGTTATAATTTAAACTAGGGTTGTAACGGAACTTCGCTTCCGCCTCCGTTACTGCGGAAGTTCCGCAAGAAAACGTCATTTGTCAAATGAATGATACGCTACAGGAATCAACCTGTCCATTTGCTTAGACGCGTTAGACGTACGTACGAAGTTTTACCGACGCGATGTAATGTATAAACCAAAAACTTCTATTTTTTCTACATCCAATTTCACTTCCGCCTCCGCTTCCGTTATTCCGTTTCACTTCCGCATCCGCGGAGGTGAAACCCGTCGCCTCCGCCTCCGCTAAGAAGGCCTCCGTTACAACCCTAATTTAAACAGTCTTTCCAGTATGCCAGTGAAACAGTTGTTTGCGATACCAAATTGTTTCTGTACACGATGTTAATGATTTTGAATAATTTTTTAAAGAAATTAAATCCCTTGCCATGCCGTTCCGTTCTGCGTTGGCCCTTAGTGTTACAAATGTCCATAGGCGATGGTAACCGCTTTCATCAATAGTCTTCGCAATTAACAAGTTACTCATGTGTCGTAACATGTGAATGAGAATGTTCTGGTACGATCAATAAAGAAAAATTACTGTATCGATAATACTCCTGTTTACAGGTGTTTTATTACCCTTTCGAATTTCAATGATCCATTGTTCGCGTGAATTCCTTTGTATGCATCCCAGTAAGACATTATAAATCCTTTCTTCTTTTGTTTGCATTTCGTTGTACATTTTTAGAAGTCATTAAGCTTGCAAGTTGAGAATTAAGAGAATTTGTGGGCTTGTTGCTGGGAGGCCGTGTCTCCGTCTGTCGGAGCGAATATATTATTATAATGATGGACTTTGCGTGACTTATGTCATTTTGGTTTGGAATTTTTGACGGTTTTGTTTTTAAAAAATGTAAACTATGTGTGTGTACTTCTTTTTTTTTTTTTTTTTTAAATAAATGATGCACCTTAGTGATACAACATTAAAATTACAATCTAATCTAGGAAAAAAGACTAATGAGTAATTTAAATCTGACCTAAAATAACTAGATATAACTTAAACTAAGAATGTGTCCAATAACACGTTTCTTATTGTCTTTATTAAGGAGAAGACACTTTGTTCATGTGTTCTTTGTTAATGTTTAGCACATAGCACTACACTTTATTATTATAAGAGTATTATAACACTAACTCAAATGGTTTTGTCCTCATGAGTCTTCTTAATAAATCTGTATTATCAAGGAGCTGGATGGCCTCGACATTTACATGGTGATGAAGCCGTTTCTGATGGGCTTCAGCGTATTTTTTTATTACGTTAATGACGATATCCACTTTTAAATCTCGATGGAGATCGTCTGATCTTATGTACCAAGGAGCATTAACCATGTCCTTGAGTACTTTATTTTGGAACCTTTGTATTATGTTTAAATTGGTTGGCTTGGTGCAGCCCCATAGTTGTATTCCATAGGTCCATACTGGCATTAGAATCTGTTTGTACAGGAGTATCTTATTAGGTACTGACAAAGCAGAATATTTGCCGAGAAGCCAGTACATTTTTTTGTAGCGTAACTCTAACTCTTGACGTTTCTTTTTGACGTGGGCTTTCCAGCGAAGCTTAGCGTCTAATGTCATGCCCAAATATTTGGCTGTATTTTCGTATGGTATAATTTGGTCATTTATATATACCGGATGATAGTTAGGCTGTTTGTTTGTAAAATCAATGTGAATAGACTTAGATTCGTTAAGTTTTATCCGCCATTTTTTGGTCCAATTATATATTGCACTAACGGCATTTTGTACCTTTTCCACAGCTTCCTCGTGTGTGACTCCTGTGGCCATTATGGCAGTGTCATCTGCAAAGGTAGCGATGGTGTTATTTTCCAATTCTGGAATATCACATGTGTATAATAGGTATAGGACCGGGCCTAGAACACTTCCTTGTGGTACTCCAGCTTTGATTTCTTTAAGATTTGAATAAGAATCTTCTTGTCTTACTCGAAACATTCTGTCAGAAATGTATGACTCTAAGATATCTGTATATTGTATAGGTAACATTTTCTTTAGTTTATGTTTCAGTCCTTCATGCCATACTTTATCAAAAGCTTGTGCTACGTCTAGGAAAACTGTAGTACACACTTTTTTTTCCTCTAAAGCTTTTTCTATAATACTTGTTATTCTATGAACTTGATCAATGGTAGAGTGTTTTTCCCTGAACCCAAACTGATAGTCAGGAATTAGCTTTTTATCTTCTATGATTGGTTTAAGACGTTGCAGTAACAACTTCTCAAATAGTTTGGACATAATTGGAAGAAGAGAAATCGGTCTATATGACGATGCTTCATGGGGTAGTTTACCAGGTTTAGGTACCATTATGACTTCTGCTACTTTCCATACATCAGGGACATATTTAAGTCTAAACGCAGCATTAATAATGGTGGTTAATTTTACTAACGCTTTTCTAGGCAAGTTTCGGAGGACTTCTGCAGTTATAAGGTCATATCCTGGACTTTTTTTCAGTTTTAGGTTGTTTATTTCTTTCTTTACTTCACTTGGAGTAACCAGCTTAATTTCTTTATTTTCTTGTAATATTGGTTCAACAATATTTGGATCTTCAACGTCAGCTATATTAGGTTGAAATATTTGTTCCAGATGATGTGCAAATCGATTTGCTTTTTGGTAATTATTAATTGCCCAGTTTCCATTTTCTTCCTTGATTGGAGGAACATGTGTAACAGGTTGTTTTAATGATTTAGTTGCTTTCCATAGTGAGTAATCTGTTTTTCGGTCACTACTTAGCTCGCTGAGGTAAGAATACATAGATTGATCTTTAAATTTTTGGATTTCTCTACTAATTTTTTGTGTTAGGTTGTTTAGCAGAGTTTTATCTGGTGGATATCTTGTTAGTTGCCATTTTTTCCTAAGTTTTCTTTTCTCATATATGAGTTTTAGAATGTCATTAGGATAACTATTAGTCCTAACCTTTCTTTTTATATCACGCGTGTTTGTCCAAGCGCATTTCTGAATATTGTTTATCAATATTCTCGCTTCTAATTCTAATTCCTCGGGTGTTTTTAATGACGTTTTCAAGTTTACAAACGAATCTAAATCTTGCCTAAAGCTGTCCCAGTCCGTATTTTTATTGACTAGAGTTAAGTGTCTTTCTTTGAAAACTATATCCTCGTTCAGCGTTAATATTATTGGTGAGTGGTCTGAACTCATATCGTAGCCTTCTTCAATATTTATAAAATCTCGTGATATTTTCTTGTATATGAAAAAGTCTATAAGATCGGGAATTTTATTAGGATCTGTTGGCCAATAAGTAGGCTTACCTGTTGATATAACATCGCAATGATTTTGTCTTATTGCACACAGAAGTTCTCGTCCTTTTGTGGTTGTAAGTCTCGATCCCCAATATGTATTTTTCGCATTAAAATCTCCACCTAGGATAAACCTGTTACCAAGTTGTTTGAGAAGGCTCTGATATTGAGTGACTTTTAATGCATATCTTGGAGGGCAATATATGGCTGATATGATTACTGGATAACGTTTGGTTTTAACAGATAAAGCAATAGCTTGTATTTCCCTCTCTTCATACTTAAGTACTTGAAAATGGTTTATGTTTTCTTTAATAAGTATTGTACTACCACCTCTGGATGTGTTATCTGGGTGCAAAGAGTGATATGCTTTATACCCTTTAATTTTAATGTAAGATTCCCTTGTGAAATGAGATTCGGATATCAAGCATACGTCGATATTTTCTGTGTTAAGGACTACCTGCAATTCATTTTGATGTCGAAGGAGTCCATTAGCGTTCCATGAAAATATTCTTATTGAAGGTTTCATTTTTATTATATTTTAACGTTATGTTCGAGCTTCTTTAATCTTTCATCAAAAGATGTCATTAAATTTAATATGCTGCTCAACTTTTCATCTATACTAGCTGTTTTGTGGGTACTTTGCAGTACTTTTGTTTGGGGTTTGTCACCTCTTGTGATTTGAGCAAAAGATATACTGTCCGTGACAGCTTGACTTGAAGTATACTTTTTATCTTCATGAGTCAGGTTCCTGGGGACTTGTTTTTTCTTTAGTGTTTTATTTTTTATTTGTTGTAACTCTTTAGCTACCATACAACCTCTATAGTTTGCTGGGTGGGAATTACCACAGTGAACACACTTTGGTTTGGTTTCTGCAGGTTTTTCACAGTCTTTTGTCAGATGCTTTCCAGTACATTTCACGCATCTGGGCTCCTTACGACAATATCTTTGTGTGTGGCCATATGCTTGACATCTCTTGCATTGTGGGATTAGCTTAGATGTTTTTAGCGGCTCAATAGTTACTTGGCATCCAAGGATTGATTTAATATTATATATTTTGTTTATATCTTCATCCTTATCGAACGAAAGTATAAACATATTTAGCGGTACCTTTTTTTTCCAGCTGAGCTTGTTTACAGCTTCCTGGACTTTATACCCTTTGATAGATAGATCTTCTACTATTCTACTGGGCACACAAGATGCATATAACTTTTTAGCAATTACTCTTATCGGCCTATCCTGCTTGTTCTCATAAGAGTACCAAGTACAATTGTTTTCTAACAATAGCGAGGTAATACTTCTGTATGTCTCTTCATTATTGACATTAATCTTAACACTATCACCATTTTTCATTTTGATCAGAAATGAATCTTTTGGTAGATTTGCTGAAAGAAAATCATAAAACTGTTGGTAGTTTATTATGTTTTCCACAATAACTGGTGGTGGTTGTGGAATTTTTTTAACTTTCGATGTATGTTTTTTTTCTTGAGAAGAGCTTGTCCCGGCTTCTCTGTCTTGTGGAGGGGTTAGTGATAAATTCAGCTTTCTTTTTTTGCGGCTCTGCTGACGTACCCATTCCGTTTCTTTAGCCAATTCCTCTTCATCCGTCTCATAATCGACACATTCGGAGGATCTTTCACCACTCAGAGATTCTTTAGGTGGATCTTTTTTCTTTGGGTTTTGAACGGTTTTTAATTCTCTCTGAAGTTCTTGAATACAAGACTTCAAGTCTTTTACTAAATTCTCTAGCTTTTTCCGTTCAGCGCGTTCATCCAGTAAACTCTGATATAACAATTGTTCTGTTTTTGTTTTAATTTTAACAGTTTGCGTGGCCATATTTAATAATAAAATATGACTTCGCCTTAATAATGTTCACACAAACACATGATGCACACGTGTAAAAATCTGGGTCATCGCGGTGACCGTGAGCGGCTCGCGCGGCGTTGATTTCGCTGCGTCAGCGCTTTACCCGAGCACGTACTAGAGCAAGTGCAACACACCCGTTCACGATGGATGCTGATCGATCACTAACTGTGTAACTGTGTGTGTACTTCTAATCAACTTTGTGATAATTCCAACGGAATTTTAAATTGTATCCCTGAAATACGTAATGCTATTTTTGAACCTGGATTAGCGGCGACACAATAGTTTCTTTCGTTATTTTTTTGCTACTCTTATGTTGCGTGGCCTCTGTTGGGCAGTGGTAAAATCCTGAATTTTGATACTGGTTACGTTTCTTGTGAAACATAATTGAAGAGTTCAATAGAAAAGTTTTTGAACTGAAACTTCTTTAGAATTGATTTGAAACTTGATGAAACTAAAAAGTGACACTAAACGTGATAAACACAAATCTATAGGACTAAGTCCGCGAGATAATGAGATGCGAGTATTACATTGCGCAGAGCAGATTAGAGAGTCAATAAGACCGATGAATAAACATAGGTCCAATTTGGACCGAAATAAAACCGATAGTAATATTTTTAGACTAAAACAGTGAAGCATTAAAAATGACACTTAATAAGTTTATTTTAAATTACAATCTGTGAGTATATTCTCTGAAGTTTCACTTCTAATGCATGTGAACTGCACACACACACACACATAAATGTATTTATTTATAAAAAAATATTTATACTATTTTTATTGCCAGGTGGTATGGCAATTGCCCAACTAGGTGGCTACCACTCCTGGTCTAGAGTATGCCCCCATAATAACTTTGAGTTGTGATGAATTGGCCGGGTTCCAGTCTCCCTTAAAAAAGCAGCAGCGTATTTGTAGCACCTTTGGTGTTGCAAATGTCCATAGGCGATGGTAACCGCTTCCTATTTAGAGGACCGTCTGCCTGTCTGCTGAACAATTGCAATTTAAAAAAAAACTTATTTTATGAAAAATATGTCCGGCATTCCAGAGGTCGAAAAATATACGCAAGGATCTATAACGTTTAGCATAATCTTATTGGCACACTGATCTGTTTGGCAGCATATTTGAAGAAAACAATATTATAAGCGTAACAGCGTACTCCACCATCATGTATCCACATGCCATATTGTCAGTCACTTTGTCTTTATTGACGTACTGAATGTGAGAGCACTCAAATGCTTAAGGAATCGACGTGAAATGGAGCAAAATAAATGAATGTGGTTAAGTTAAGTAATGCGTGTAACCAAAAGGTTCTGTAGCATATTCAAAAGTGCATGGAAGCACAATACGGAAACAGGCCTTAAATTAAAAAAAAAACTCATTTCGGAACTTTAGCAGATATATGTTTTATCCCTGCAGGAACGGCGAAAGGATATACTTTTATGCGACGGGGCAGCCTAACGTATGAGGCGACAAAACAACCCACAGCCAGGTGGTATTTACTCCACTGGATGGCGACCAACCCTGGTCTAGAGTATGCCGCCATAACAACCTTTTATTGTGTTCCGGTCAGGTTCCAGTCTCCCTTAAGAGAGCAGCAGCGCATTTGTAGCCTTTAGTGTTGCAAATGTCCCTAAGCGATGGTAACCCGTTTTCCATCAAGTGGGCCGTCTGCCTGTCTGCTCAACTCCTGCAATAATGAAAAAAAGATATGATAATAAAACTTTATAAATATTAATAAGAGTATTTACTGAATAGTAAACGAAGATCATCAATATCTTGTATGTCCAAGATATTATTTGATCTACGTTTTACTTGCATAATAAAGCAATAGCGAGCAAGTATTCCCTGCTTGCTATTCCTTTTTAGAAGCTTATATTTAACTTGCAATGGATGTACCTATGTATATAAGTTCGGGTGGAATTTTGCAAGTTAAATTTGACCAACTATCCGGTTTCCGATTGAGCTAAAATTTTGCACGCATATGTATGTCCCGTAACAATGCAATAATATGGTACCATGGAGCTGATCTGATGATGGAGTCGGAAGGTGGCAATAGGAACTCCTATTCTAAACAATATAGACCCGTCGTGTTTCGGCTCGTGTTACATGTCTTGCACTCTGCTGCTACATGATATCCAGGATCTCAAAAGCTTGTATTTAAAAACCTTTTTAAAGAACACGACAAAATACTAAAGTTTAATGAAATGTTTTACAAAAAGTATCATATTTAAAATTATATTTTCGATGTACAGAACCCTAAAATAAAGAAGGTAAACGTAGTAACCGTGGATTTAAAGGATATTACGGAATCGTGTAACGCTTTTTTGTTAATGGAATGTGAATTTACGTTACGGTTAAAGGTTTGAAAATAAAGAAAGCTAATGTTGATCTAAAATTCCTTGTAAGACATAATTCTTAAGTAGTTTACTAGTAATTTTACACTAGTAGTTCATTCATTCAGTTACGTAGACGAATTGTAAACCCATACATACTTACATTTGCTGTCAACGTTTGACCAAAAAACACCGCGTCCTGCGTACATATTTTTTTATAAACCTTTTATGAGTACTGACTGTGGCAAGAAGAATACTTAAGACCTTGTGAGAAATGTTAGCTCTAAAGTGCAATTTAGTCCCGTGTGTCATTCCTTGATCTACTCCACGGTCTACCAAAAACGGTTCGCTTAGCCGATTTCGGTTACTACAATCGCTTTGCTGAAGTAGGCAGCACAGCTAGCAAATGTTCATATAATTCGCGTTTAATTAAAGTTTTTGGGTTGCTATAAAAATCGTCATATATTACGCACGTGCAGTTTTCATTTATAATTCAAATATCTACAGTCCACAAAGAATTCATATTTAAAGAAGTGTTTAACATATTCTTTTTGGATATTTTTATTATTTATTAAAGTTATTATTAAAAGTTTAAATACTCGCAGTGCTCACTTCCCTTCTTGCTGTACACTTGCCTTCCCACCCCTTGCTTGTTGCGGAGAACGGGGACTATAAACGAGGCATTAGAGCTCTGATTTTCGACCCGGAGTCTCTATAGGGAAACGTTAATCCGTTTTGGACAGCTCCCACAGTAATCGGGATATAGCGGCTGCGAACTGCAAATTTTCGCTTCCTTCACAAATCAGGCTTAGTCTGACAGGCATGTAGACCGAGGTCTAATTGTATATACGTATGTGAATCGTGAATTTTGGCCTATTCATAGTAGTCATCTTAACGGCAGCAGCGCATTTGTAGCACCTTTAGAGTTGCAAATGTCCATAGGCGATGGTAACCACTTCCCATCAAGTGGGCCGTCTGCCCGTCTGCTGAACTCCTGCAATAAAAAAAATGAACAAAATTGTAATGATAAGCAAGGACAAACCATTAGTAAGCTTCTCATATTTCTTTTTATTTTATGAAAGTATAGATTTGCGTTCGACCACTGTCTCACCTGATGTTGAGTGATGACGCAGTCTAAGATGGGGTAAGGTTATCTAGAAGATACCTATTCACTCGTGACTTGAAGACTTCAAGATTATATTTGTCAGGAAATACAGACTCCGGCAAATTATTCCACTCTTCGGGAGTGCGAACCAGAAAAGATGAAGCAAAACGCTTGGTTCTGACTGGTGGTATATATACATAAAATCTATTAGTGGATGGATATGCACGACGAGCATTGCTCGTTGAGATATCAATATCCCTCACGTTGATAACCTCGTGAAAAAAAAACCAAGAAAATACGTAGATCTTCGTTACCGCCATGTGGCGTCTGGAGCCAATGATCATTGTGATTATAGTTGCCATTGTCTTATAGCAAAGAGCTTCAACTTCATTTTGGGTCTAACAAAGAAAGGGGCTGGCAGCTAGAGGGACCGAACCAACCTTGAAATTGAGAATCTCGTGGCTGAGCCCAACACGTTAAGAGATTAAAACTCCACTGCGTCCGCTGGCTCGGTCACGATAGGAGAGGATAGCAGCGTGAAAAAATCATATTGGCGATGTCCGATAGGTCAGTGTCCGATCGGCCGTTCCAAATATCGCTGGATAGACATAGTGGAGACTGACCCTCGGGGCGATGGCGGGGGCAAGAAACACAGGACAGGGAAAAATGGCATGTTCTCGTTTTGGAGGTCAATACCCACTTTGGATCGCTGAGCCAACGAAGTAAGTACAGATAAATTAGCTTCGAGACGTTTTTGCGTTTGTAGTAGTGTACAGTCAGCACATAAATAAACAAACTAATATTTTTGAAATGATAACTTCTTATAAGAGGGTAAACCGCTTCGTTACGTAACTCGTTACGTCACCAGTCTGTCTTACTTCCCTTTCTCTCACGCGTACGGCAGTGGCACTCTAACCCACAGTGCAAGCCGTATTTAGGCAATTAGATTAAATAATGATACTAATAATGTACATTCACAAAATTCTAATGTACATATTCAAGAGTTGTAACTAAGGATAAAATATATTTTATAATAAATAAAAGATTTTATTAATAAATAATCTTTCCTTAGGTTATCATATTAGTATACATACAATTTAAGAATAGTGGGGAATAGTGTGAATGGAGCGTTAGGTAAACTTCTAGGCGCTAAGAACCTCAGCCAGAAGGCCCAGCTTGGCATGCACAACGCGGTGCTGGTACCTACGCTCACGTATGGAAGCGAGAGTTGGGTATGGAACAGAGAGCATGAAAGTAGAGTAAACGCAAACGAGATGCGAGCACTACGCAAAATCTGCGGAGTGACGCTCGCGGACCGCGTTCGTAATACCGAAGTAAGAAAGAGAGTTGGTCTGAAAGAGAGTGTCGGGGTAAAGGTAAGGAAAGGAATGCTCCGGTGGTTCGGGCATGTGGAAAGAATGTATGATGAAAGAATGACTAAACAGATATACAATGCAAAAGTGGATGGATGCAGAAGTCGCGGAAGGCCACGACACACCTTCCATGATCAAATTGATCATGTATTAGCAGAAGGTGATGTCAGGAGCCTTAAGAATAGACGAGCGTGCATGACAAGAGCTATGAATGTCAAAGAAGCAAGTGAGGTGTGTAAGAATAAGCCTGTATGGCACTCTGTTGTTCGTGCCTACCCCGCAAGGGACCTGGCGTGAAATTATGTATGTATGTATGTATGTACAATTTAAGTAATAATCTAAGCTTTTCTAAAGTTAAACAATTTCATTTTTTTATTTATTTTTATTGACAAGTGCTTAATATAAAACTAATAATTTTAAAAGATATTAAAATTATAAATATCAAACATAATTTTCAATACTAAAGTTCAAGTTTAGAAGACCTGTAAATATACAAATATCTGCCCTGCACTCCTCCATAAAATGAGTTTTGAACGGTGACTAAAAGTCGCTGTAATAAAGTCTGTTCTTTATTTCAATATCATATTCGAATGAACCGTGGCAACGGATGCTAGTACACGCTTCGTCTACTGTAAGAATTATATTCTTATAAAGAAAAACAGACAAAGCATATAGCAATATATTTTGTTATAGAGAAATTTATGGATCCATTTCCGCCGTACGTATGACGCTTCCGATTCAAGGTTTCTCTCTCGTAACAAAGTTACACGATTTCTGCTGTCTGTATTATTGTAATTTCTTTCTTTAAGATACGCTACATTAATGTATCATTTAGATTTTCCGATTTTCCAATCGTTTTGAATAAAATTATTTAACCAGCCGAACATATATTCACTATAGTATTGCTAAATTAAACGGAAAGTTGCTAGGCTCGGAGATCAAAGAGTTTTGATTTTAGTTACATAGATTGATAACACTTTATTGCTCACTAATATAAATAAAATGTGTCAGGTGGTAGGGCTACCCGACTGGATTGCTACCTAACCTGGTCTAGAGTATGCCGTCATAGCAACCTTGAGTTGTGTACCGGCATTAGTGGCCAGTATCCCTTAAGAGAGCAGCAGCACATTTGAAGCACCTTGGTTGTTGTAAATGTCGGCGACGGCACCCGCTTTCCATCAAGTAGGCCGTCTGCCTGTCTGGTGAAATCATGCAATAAAAAAAAACCCATAATTACAATACTTGTTGGCAAAACAATAGGCGCTAAAATATCGCTAAACCCGATATCTTCCAGGCAACTTAGTTTAAAAAGAAATGCTTAACTAATCTGGCGATTTAGGTGGAGCAGAAAGAAGATAGGATAGGATTTTCGTTTATAATAATTATTTATTTATTTCAGATACAAAGATCCATAATAATCATTTGAACAATTAAATTAAAAATTAAAATGAATCTATATCCATCAGTCAGTCAGACAGTTCTTAATTGAACCATTTAATTTACATATTTTCAATTAAATTAATTATTCTACGCAGCAATCTACAACCAGCCTGCTAGCAATGACAATGATATAATATTTATTTTCTACAAAATCTTAAACATCTGTCTTACAGCTTAGCTGTTTTTATTGCTTATTATTTATTTATTTTATCCGTGCAGGAACGGAGAAAAAGAAAAATTACCTGCGGCCGGGCGGCCTGTCGTAAGAGGCAACAAAACAACCTACAGCCAGATGATAGGGTATTCGCTCGATTGGATGCCGACCACCCTAGTCTCGAGCATGCCGCCATAACAACCTTGTGTTGTGTTCCGGCATTAGCGAGCAGGTTCCAGTCTCCCTTAAGAGAGTGTTGGTGTTGCAATGCCTAAAAAAAATACAAAATTTTATGAGTTACTATGGCATCTTCTGAACCCTAAAATATATTGAACTAATAAACATAGACGAAAGATTGAATTAAAAATCCTGTTTCAGTTCTTAAGATTTTCATTGTTATACAAGACTAGATTTGTATACTGACGGACAAAAAATTGTAAAAACTGTAATTTATGAATAGCTGTTTTCTTTATCTTTATGTTTATATTAGTAGTAATTAGTTATGTATTAGTTATACAATAAGTGTAACTAATAAATTGTATAACTAATAAAGGTTTTAGTCATATTGAGTTAGATCGATAGACAACACTTTAATGTACACCATTACAGAAAACTTACGAACTAGTATTTATTATTTTAATTGTGTACAAAGGCCGGTCTTATCGCAAAAAAGCCGACTAGCCGTGGCAAGAATATTTCTGATTAGGAGGACCAATGGTGGTATACATAATTATTGTACAATTGCTTTTATTTGAGCTAGTTCTTTAATAACCTGAAAGAAACTTACAAACGCACTCTAGATTAACATGAATAAGACTGATAGTAAATTAGTTACACTTACTGTATAACTAATAAACTATATTGTTACATACCGAGAAAGACCGCACACTTGCATGTTGTAAAAACGAATTCTTTTGTTTACTTCGTGTTTAAACTTTAAAATCATTTACTGTGATTGTAGGTACTTGTTTACGGCCGTTCGCAGGCATAATTATGCAGGTGGGCAGGATTATGTTTTTCTGGGAATTGTGCCGACAGAGACGCAGGTGTGAGTCGTAGAAATCATTGTTAGCACGGTCGTAAGCTGAGTATAAAGGGGTGTCCGAACGGAGAGATCGGGCAGTCAAGCGACGACTACGATACAACTACAAAGTGTGTAGTACTTTCGATTAGCGATATAGTGACGGACTTTGCGCGTGTTGAATGCAATGAATCGTGCAGTGTGAACTGGTTGCATTCACTTTTAGTTGGACTTGTTTTATACGTGTTTGTATAATTCTAATCAACTCTATAGTAATTCCAAAGGCATTTATTCTAATTCGAGTCCTGTATATAATTATATAATAATATAGTTATACAATAAGTAACAGTACAATGCGTAGCAACGTTTGTGTTACGCACTGTATTTAAATCCTTATACCACTTATACAGTGCTGAAACACCCATGGTGTTTACATGAATAGCTTTTAAAAAAAGAGTCTTTCAACTCAAGATCGCACCTCGATATCTCTACTTGAGCAAAAACAGCTCAAACGTTATTGTGAAAGCGAAGCCCTTTTGAACTGAAACGTTCCGCTTTACTCAGCCAAGTGAACAATAAACGAGCAAGATATCCATAGCTATTATGCGGATTATGAATAAAGTACTTTGTGTACTGTGTAAAGGAATTTTATTCGTTATAGAACATTGCTTTTGACTTAAAAATATTGTGTGTGCAGTTCACACGCAGAAGATGTGAAACTAAGTGTGACAAGGGGTGGGAGGGATTCTAATTTCATGACCTTGAATTTCATATAATATATCGTTATTGTATATATATATATATATATATATATATATATATATATATATATATATTCGGGTTATAATATATATATATTTGTCGATTTTTGATTTTCGGCTACAGTCCGACTCACGCCTTCATTACAAACGCACGACATACGTGCTCGTGTACAAACGCTAGTTTTCGCGCTCGCTGCTTGCCTTCAAATAAATCCTTCTGAACTGTATTACATTTGACAAAAACAAATTATCCTTATTTTGACACAGAAACCAACAGTTTCGGTGTAATTTATAAAATTCGATAAAATTTTTGAACAATTGAACTTTGATCTTGAATAACTTTTGAAGGCGTGGACAAATCAAAAAATATTATCAGACCGTTTTTGTAGAGCGTTCAATTCTCTATAAAGATTGGAACAGCGATTTATCAGTCAACCAGTCGTTTGAACGGTACAAAAATCAGAAGAAGCAAAAAAAAAATTACTGTGTTATTCTTATGGGAATTAAAAAAATGCGATGAGGACAATTTTAATATTAATATTATGGGCTCATCTTTTCACAGAAATTTTTGAGCCTGTTTGGAAAAAAAATATTTTTTTTTTTTGGATCACCCTAATATATATATATATTATAACCCGAAATTTGAGGTATTAACGAAAAACTTCAAAACATTACCAACTCTATCTCTCGAAAGCTTAGTGCTATATATACGTTTATGTGTTTATCTCTATTAAGTGTCGCTTTTTCGTTTCATCTAGTTTCAAATCACAACGATTCCAAAGAAGTTTCACTTCAAAAGTTCTTGTTTTTACGTAGAACCTATATGAACTTACAGTTTCAATGATTTAGCTTTCCATGTGTGCCTGTCTCTCTCTGCTGACTTTCAAACAATGCAACTGGTTTTTAAGCGCTTTTCACGACCTGTTAGATAATGTTTCAAGGCATGTTTGTTTATATAGGTCCGAAGGTGAGCACACTTGGGACTGTGTAGCGCTGTGTCCTCGACGCTACTAGACTGGCAGAGGACCCACTTGATGGAAAGCGGTTACCATCGCCTATGGACATTTGCAATAACAAAGGTGCTACAAAGGCGCTGCTGCTCTCTTAAGGGAGACTGGAACCTCGTCATTAATGCCGGAACACAACTCAAGGTTGTTATGGCGGCATACTCTAGAACAGAGGTGGTAGCCATCCAATCTATACTTCGACGGTCTCTATGGTTGAGTGGGCCTTAGCCGCAAAGCGGGCCGGCAAAGTCTTGACTGACCTCACCTTGACCTCACTGCAACGCAGAGGCTCCGGGTTCGATTACTGGTATGGTGAATTTCGGAAACGTATTTTCTCCGTTATTTACTATGGTCTGGGTGTCTGTGATCGGCTCCAGAGTAGTTTGTTGTAAATAATCCATAACTCAAGCATAACTTGCTTAATTTGGGGATATACAATAAGTGTGTTTGACTGCCGATTAAAAAAAAACGGCAAATACCCTACCACCTGGCTGTGGATTGTTTTGTTTTGTTGCCTCTTACGACAGGCCGCTCGGCAGCAAGAGATTGTATTCTTTCTCCGTTCCTGCACGGATAAAACTGAATGTAAACCAACCTGCTTAAATTTAATCAAATAAATTATAAATCCTGTCTAGTTAAATTGCAGATATGATATCAAAATTTCAATCTCGAAACAGTTGTGTAAATCTTTAATTATTTCAAGGGAGGCGTAGTGTTCTGCTGTCAACCCATGTCACAAGTATATCTGCGGCTTAAGTTATAAGATAGGGGTTGATATGTTGATTCCATTATTATTTTCTAGAGCTTTCCAGCTAAACTTCATTCGAGTTATAATGACGAAATGTTTGGTGGTGAGTTTCAAAAACATCAAAAAAAATCCAACTGCATCGCCATCTTTTTTGAAACTATTGATGTGGGATTGTGAATATTTCCGAACGTATTCATGGTTTTGCATAGAGTAATAATTGAGAGTGTTTCCGAACGATGTGCGACCGAGAAAGATAGAAGAACGAAATAAAAGATAAACAATAGATGATGGTGGAGAAATACAAGTGTCGATCGAATGAGTTGAGACCCAGTCTTGGACGAAAGATGATGGTGGGTAATATATAAATAGTAAGATCTGATAATCAAACACATCACATCCGTGCAGGAACGGAGAAAGAATACAATTTCCTGCGGCCCGGCGGCCTGTCGTAAGAGGCGACAAAACAACCCACCGCCAGGTGGTAGGGCATTTGCCCGACTGGATGGCTACCACCCCTGGTCTAGAGTATGTCGCCATAACAACCTTGAGTTGTGTTCCGGCATTAGTGACCAGGTTCCAGGCTCCCTAAAGAGAGCAGCAGCGCATTCGTAGCACCTTTGGTGTTGCAAATGTCCATAGGCGATGGTAACCGCTGTCCATCAAGTGGGCCGTCTGCCTGTCTGCTGAACTCCTGCAATAAAAAAAAAAATAAAAAAAAAACGTAAATATAAATACTATTTGTTATCTATTTCCATTTATAGGTTTTCTTGGAAATTAAATAATTATCATAATATAAAGTGTTTATTAGCGTCGCTGCTTTCCTTAAATAAGTAAAATCAAGTATAGACAAAACAAATTTTCTCCTGCTACGTGCCACGTGCCAATAATAAAATTAAACCATTAATGAAGGTTATGAAGAACAGTAATTGAAATAGTATTGAAAATGGAAGCCCCTCAAGTGCTCCACCTTATTTTATCCTTAGCTTTGAGTGCGGATTTGCTTGCGGTAATATTAATTTTGAAGACAGTGCCAAACTGGCCCTCGGGAGACCTACAGTAGAATTCTTAAGGATGTAGGAGTCCTACATAAAAATGTAAAGCTTATTTTTATGTCATAGCTGTAACGCCATCTAGAGAAGCTGGACCTAATCTTACCGTGACAGTTTTATACTCCGGTCCAAATAGACATCCAAGCTTAAAAAAATCTATAAATACGTCTATACTCGTAGTGTCAGTAGGAATTGTTACAATTTTAGGAGGCTCTATATCTCTAAAATGGGGCTTCTTAGGAAAGAAACAAATGAGGTGTCCTCCGGACACTAGGTTTGGGCAAAATATCAAAGACTATCGAAGGCCATCGAGGACAATCGGAGACCATCGGAGGTACTCGAAGTAATTGCACAGTAATAAGTACAATTACAAGACCTTTATTTTCATAAAGGCGTATATTACGAGTACACTAATGGATATTATTTTTATGCGACCTGCGTAGACACGTTGTCCGCATCCCATTTACCAAACATGTCTAGATCAGCCGGTTCAGTGGCGGAAACAGCTGAATCACTCAAGCGGCGCAAATATGCGACCCTCAGTGAGAGTTATATGTTTGTACCGTTTGCTGTCGAAACGCTTGGGGTCTTGAGGCCATGAGCCTCTACCAAAATTTATCAAAACGCCTCCTTGACTCTTCAGGCGATCAGACGGCTGGTGCTTACCTTATTTTTAACAGGGGTAATCCGCTTGAGAACTAAGTCGGGACAGATGTAGAAGCCTGGGGGGATAATTCGCGATCCGTGTGTGGGTTTCGCCAAATCGGGGGTGGCACTAGCATGCCCAGTCAAAACTGGTGCCATGCTATTGCAACTCGCCAGTTACCCACACACTAAAACTCCTAGGTGTTCCGTCCTGCGCTTTATGCCAGGGCTACGGGTATATGACTTAGCCTCTTCGCAGCCCTGGCAGGCGTGGGCCTCTTAAGGCCTCTTCCAGGATGGTGCTTACCTCGGGTAACGGATCAGTATAACGATCCAACGAGGAAACGTAGCCAGCCTTCTGGGCACCTTCACCATAGAAGACGGTGATCTAGGCTCAGTATTCAAAAGTCTTAAGATCCTGAATATAATACAATACAAATAAGTTAGTTTTCTTTTATTGTATTAGATTATTTATAAATCTCTTCTCTGTACTAACTTCTAATTTATTTATAATGTTATTAAATATAAAATCAATGGATACTATTTTAAATCTTATATCATTGCATTAAAGTTTGAAAATGTATAAGTTTTTGAGTGGAGTTATACAAAGACATTGAAACTAAAATATATTATGTAGCAGATCACTGCCAACGGGGAGCGTGCCCAGAAGGCTGGCTGCATTACCACGTTGTATGGCAATACTTATTTGTTGTGCAAAATAGGAGCAAGCCTTCTGATCACGGGTAGTGTCAAAGAGTTTGTTACATATGTCTTTAAACAAACTCTTTGCCGACGGACCCCACGGGCCTAATGTTTCAACCCCAAGCGGCACAAATATGTACCCCTTCCTAAGGCTCCATATTTGCGCCGTTTGACGTCTTCAGCTGAAGCGGCAGCGCTGCTAGCCCCTGACTCGGTCATTGGAAGATGTGACGGGGCCAGTGTGTCAACACAGGTCGCATCCCACACTAGCGGCCGCCCCATCTTCCAAGGGACGAGTGACATTCCGTCCGGTCTCTTGCCATCGTCACGCATCAGGCCATTCGGTTCTAGAATGGCCGGTACGCCAACGCTGACAAGAGCTCGGCGGATGATGTCGTTGAGGCTAGCATGATGAGAAATATATGTATAATAATATACAATGGTCAGCATTTTGTCTTTCGATTAATACTGTTTTTTGTCTAGCCCCCATATATCCGTCCAGGGCCCGTACCAATGTTTCAGCAATCCGCTCCCCGCTTAAAACTAATACGCTATCCCAGTATTCAATAACACGGGTCGAAAGGCAAAAAGTTCGTCACGAAATACCTTCTAACCGTTAGAAGTCGTTGAAAGGGTAAAGCGTAACTTTGTGAGTGTCGCCGTTTGAGATTCTACTCCTACTTGGTTTTACTCTTATTTGTGGGTATGAAGCTTAATTATTGCTGTTTGATATACGACGATGTCTCTTCAAAATTTAAAATTTGATTATATTATATTAACCGCTTTTAATCTGTTATCACTGGCTATATTGCGTTCGAAGTGTAAACGAAAAAAAAAATATACAAACCTGCATTAACCGGTTTATTCCGCGAGAATTATTTTCAAATCAAATCAAATAATTTATCTGCTTAAAATCATTGTTATCAAAAACATAAAATGATAATATGTTATTTACATCATACTTTGATTTAAATAACATATTGCCATCTTATGTCACATATTTTTGCCCTTTCAGGCATGCAAATAGTAATTTAAATTTGAAAATCAACTAATAAGCAAAAACAGCCTGTAATCCACTCAATCCACAGACATTAATTTTACTTTTTTTTTCTAGAATCATACAGTAATCTTCTGCTAGCGATACCTAAACTCACTTCGTCCTTTGTAGGAAACTCTTTTGGCCTAGAGGCTATTCGCCTGTGGAAGTCCGTGAAAGAATATACAATTACACATATATATAGATAAATTATTTATTAATAAAAAATGTACATGTCATAGGTACACAGATGTTGTTGAAAATAGAGAGCACCCCCCTGACCCGCCCGCCGGAGCACACCTACTCTCCGCGCCCCGCATACCGCCGACGCCCATAGCTGGCACAATTCGCAACTAGGCGTCGGACGGTACGCGAATATACGAGCGGCCTTGGAGGCAAAAAATGTTCATTCTTCATTCTTGTTCATAATTCTACTCTGTCACATAATCTGTACTTATTCTGTGTATATTTCAATTCATGTAAAAAGTTCAATAATAATAATTATACAGTACATTATATCGATTTTGATTTCCAAACAAGAAGCAACTGCCACCAATAGATATCATCAGTCTTTATCAAGCAGACTCTGTAATACATTTCTCAAGAATATAGTCATTGTTCCAAAAAAGGGTCAATATCGTTGATATCAGTAACAGTGAACAGTAATAGAGTAATTTATATTACTATCTTACTGTAAGCATGTTCGGAATAAGTAGGCCGTTAAATAACTTAAATTACCCTCCAGGAAAAATATGATTACAGAACAAAATTACATTGGGTACTTGTGCGTAATAAGTTAATATCTTGTGGGAGTTTTGTTTCCTAAGATATTGTAGGGACCAATTTAAATTAATGTATGAAAGCTCAAGTGTAAAATAAACATTTTAACGGCCTTTTAATGTTATTACGAGCTATTTGAAATGAAATATGAGGACATTATCGTCCGTTTTCTACGAGAAAAATATGTAAGAATTTTTCGTTGTATTATTTTTATGTCCATTTCTGGAGTTCAGGGGTTGCTAGATCCTACACTACTTTTTCTTAAATAATTATGCCTAATTCTTATACTAAAGACTAATTAATGTAATATATATATATATATATATATGTCGCAGAACGGCCTCATTCTCACGACATCATCTTTAGTTATTGCAGGTTTAGTGGGCGTCATCAGGATAAAATGCGAGCATAAAACACAATAGCCACGATTTATACACTTTTAATTTAGATTTGATCAACATTATGACATAGTTTAGACCGAGCAGCGGGTTCAGGGCACCCGCTCATACTTCTAACTTAAAACACTTTCTTTAAAAATACTCTAAGGTCCAACTCGACTTGCTGCCATCAACCAAATGTGTCACAAAAACTCCTCAGTCTACCGAAGTAGATACTACCAAAGTATAGAGGGCGTCCTTGACCCCGCTCCGCTATATGCTCTGCTCTGATTGGTCGTTTATTAAATTACAATATTCATAACTTTGATTAGGTTAGAACGATCTTTAAGTTATAGAAACATTTAACAAATCTAATTAAATTAAATTAAGAATTTTAGAAGTAATTAAAATGTAAAACAAATGATATTGTGCGTTATACGTCCAGTTAACAATACATCCAATAATTATAGCTTCCCTCCGACATATATATATATATATGTCTCTCTGAGAAGGCCTCGTTCTTGTGATATCTTCTTTATTGTTTGCAGGTTTAGTGGGCGTTATCAGGGTAAAATGCAAGCATAAAACACAATGGCCACGGCTTATACACTTTTAATTTAGATTTAAACAACATTTTGACCACTCATACTTCCAACTTCAATACTTTCTTTAAAATTCTCAATGGTCCAACTCGACCTATTGCCATCAACCAAATGTGCCACAAAAACTTCTCCGTCTACCGAAGTAGATACTACTAAATTATAGAGGGCGTCTGGACCCCGCTCACGACATGCTCTGCTCTCATTGCTCGTTTATTAAATTACAATATTCATACCTTTTATTAGGTAAGAACGATCTTTAAGTTATAGTAACATTTAACAAATCAAATTAAATTAAATTAAGAATTTTTAAAGTAGTTAAAATGTAAACAAAAAATATTGTGTGTTATAGATCCAAACAACAATCAATCCGATTCATAGCTTCCCTCCGATATATATATATATATATATATATATATATATATATATATATATATATATATATATATATATATATATATATATATATATATATATAAAATATATATATATATATATATATATATATATATATATATCGGAGGGAAGCTATGAATCGGATATATATATATATCTAATATATAAAATTCTCGTGTCACAGTTTGCGTTGCCATACTCCTCCGAAACGGCTTGACCAATTTTGATGAAATTTTTTGTGCTTATCCGGTATCTATGAGAATCGGCCAACATCTATTTTTCATCCCCCTAAATGTTAGGGGTAGTCCACCCCTAAATTTTTTTATAATTATTTTTTAGACAAAATTTTTAATTTCTATTTTTTTATGATACAACATACAAAAATACATACAACCCTAGATTTTCAACCCTCTACGATCAACCCCTATTTTTTACCGGGCAGGACGACGTCTGCCGGGACAGCTAGTATATAGGAATGTTAATAATGGTTTAATATGTGACGGAACGCAAGTGTTGATTGAATGATAAAGATTTGAATGAATGGTGAGCAGAGAGTCGTTAGTCAAGAGCGTAAGAGGTTGGTTGGTTGCGTGTGTGAGACGAAGTTGATTTTTAGGTGTATTTCCAGGGTAAATTTAGGGCCAGTAGACTTGTTGAGGAGCAATTCACACCGAATCTCACTGGCAGGGACCTCTTTTTGTGAGTCATTTTAATGATTTAGAGAAAGGGGTCGCCAGAGAGCGACGGAGAGGACGGTGCAGACAGTTTTCGACTGTCGTCTATTTAATTAGACTGGGGTTTGAAAACATAGTTTTGTATCCGGTTTCCCATTATCCGTGGTAGAGGGCCACTGTTTACATGGGTATCGGTGGAATCACCTCTACTGTACGAAGTGGTATGGCCCTGCTTCCCGGGGCTTAGTACCAAATCGGCGCACTAGGATGTCAGAAGAGTTTAACTACTTTATACATCCCTGGTATTCTAGATATATACTCTCATAGGGACCCAGGTAGGTTTAGTGGGTAGTTTGTTCGGCCTCCTCCTTTAATGGAGGAGATCCCATTTGCTGTTTGGTGCAAGAGACCCACACGCACATGAAGCGCGTGGCACTAGGCGGCGCTTTTGGTCTTCCCCTGTATCCAACACCTGTGTGTATGTCACAAGAAATGACATTCTCCCTAATTTAACAAAAAAAGGTGTTTTTCCAGGGTATATAATTTAAAGAAGATTAAAATATTTATTCGAAGAAAATCTGTTTTATTCAAACGAGCCAATTTTCATCAATCACGCAGCTCGGTCACATATATACCACCAAAAGGTCGAGTGTCATGAATTTCTTGCAGCTTAGGTTTTCTATTCGTGAATATGACTGATGATGACTGTATTACTATCTCTTACGCTCTTCGACTTTCGTATACGTAAAAGTCATACGTATTGGATGAAATAGCAACTCATAATCCGATCGGGCACCGGTTTTGTTTCAAAATATGCACTCAGATTGTATAATTAAAAATACAATAAATACCTGCCAAGCAGCCTCGGAAAAGCGTGGTGGTTGCACTGGTAGCCCAGAATTGGGAAATTTATTTGCTGTTCTTATATATTCTTACGTGTTTAGCGGGACTCGAATTAAAATGCTGTTGGAATTATTATAGAGTTTATTATAACTATACAAACACGTATAACACAGGTAGAAATAAAGCCAATCACAACAAATCCAAACGTAATGCAGAAAGTCGTAATTCAATAAAACGCGCAAACTCCGTCACTATTAGATCTCCGATTGTACACACGTCACGACTTAATCGTAGTTGTGGCTGAACTGCCCCCTCTCTCTCCATCAGGCCATCGTTTTATATCTCACAAATACAAATGTTCCCGTATCCTAGTCGACGAAATCCGCAACACCTGACTAATGATTACAGCCTCAAGCGGCCGTAAACGAGTAAAATATAACAATAGGCGTATGCCTTAAGGATTACAACTAGTTCAAATGCCGACAGGTAATAAAATGTGTTTTTTTAGAGATTACGAGTGGAATTTGTTTTTGTCGGAAGCTAAGTTGTAACAATATTATATATAAAATAAAAAATAAAAAAATAAAAATAGCCTTTATTGCTGAAACAACAAGAAAACTTAATCCGCTAATTGGTATCTAGTTTTGTCTCCCTCTCAGCTTGTCCTTCGACAAAGGCCTCCCTCAAGCTGCTTCCTGCCCATTTATTCTTGTCTTTGCAGGTTCTGGACCACACTGTTCCTGCTGTTCGTTTAAGATCGTCCTCCCATCTCTTGTATTGTCTTCCTCTTCGCCTTTTACCGTCCCTGGGGTACCACTCAGTTATTTTTCGTGCCCATTTGTTTTTATTATCTCTCATTATGTGTCCGGCCCAGTCCCAGTTCAGTTGTTTTATTAATCTTGATGCGTTTTTGAACTTGGTAAATTTATTGATTTTCGATAAATTAATTTTGTCTTTCAACTTGACTCCTATAACACTTCTTTCGATGCTGTTCTGACAAACTTTAACTTTACCAAGTTCTTTTTCTGTGAGTGACCAAGTCTGACATCCATATGTTAAAATTGGAAGTAGACAGAGATTAAAAACTTTTCTTTTATGTGTTATATTTAGGTCTGAATTTTTCATAATTTCACGCATAGCCCAGTATCTTTTCCAAGTATTAGCTACCATTCGTTCTCTCTTTAGTCATGCAGTCTTTAAATGACAACAACTGTCCCAAATACACATATTCCTTAACATATTCTATTTCATCTCCATCTACTTCAATATGGTAATGTTCAGAATTGGTCATTATCTTTGTCTTTTTAGTGTTCATAGTAAGGCTTGCTTTTGCACTTTCTTTTGATAGTTCGTGGATCATTTTTCTTAATAACCATACTATATAATGGAATATAAATAAATCTATATATCCATTTACGTCTTCAAATTAAAAACTGCCGTAATCTGTGACAACCCTAGAAACTTTTGTTAAAATTTTACTCATAAACCTTTGCATTCCGCAAGTTCTATCTCAGGGGGGTTATTAATTAGTAAATTAAAGCGTGCGCTAAATTAATTTCCTACTTTATATCTCCAAGTTCCCGGAAGTAGGAACAGTGGAAATTATTACTCTGTGTTAATGTTAAGATTATTCCAGAAAGCTCTCGAAGGTTTGCATTGTGTCTAATCATAATCTGAAAGACAGAAAGAAAATTTTTATTGTTGCAAATGTATGTACACACAGATTTTTTTTTTTTTAACAACTATACATTGAACATTTAAGGCATGAATACATAATAATTATAAGAAAAACATACACCACATTAACGGCAACAAGGCCAGCGTTATACTGCGACAAGAGATGACGCAGCGCTGATTTTCAGTCCCAGCCTTTATTAACTTATGAATGATTGACCCACTTTCATTTAACTTCTTACAGAAATATATACACAGATAATTAATTAACTTTAAAGTGCATTACATATATACTAATATAATAAAAAAAAAAACATAAATATAAATCTCTTAATAAGTGTGAAATAACTGATATTGCCCAAAGGCTAACTTTAGATTAAAAGAGAAGTATCCACTTTTGTATTATAACTAGCTGACCCCGCGAACTTCGTACCGCCTTATTCAAATAAATTAATAAACAAACAAATTGAGAAAACATGGCAAAGGGCTCATAGAATTTGAAAATATATAGCCTATTACCATCTACGATTAATTCCGCGTCGAATGGTTGTAGTTTCATGCCGATCGTTCCAGTAGTTTTTGAGTTTACCTCGGACAAAAAAACAAATTTTGCTTATATATATATATAGTTTACAAAGATGCACAACAAGACAATAGCTACTTGGTAAAACAAAAATTCTTATTTGGATATCATCATAATCGTTCCAGACGATTAAGATGATACTAGAAAGCAATCTCAATGCCACCAGGTTCCATTTGTGAATTTAAACAGTACTGGGACCCACCTAAACACACAAAAAAAATCAAAATAAGTAAAGTCATTCTCAAGTTATGCGCGTACGTACATTTTTACGTCAAATTTTATTTATTCAGATTATTATAAAAAAAAGAGCAGATTACAGATTATAGCAAACTAGGCCCATCATACATTATTGCGTAAGACGAACATAATGTTATCTGAGTGAATTTTTAAATATGGCAAAGTATTTACCATTACTATCACAATTCTATTATTCATAAGCGATAGGGTCCATAAAAGATGCTGAGCCAAGCGATCTTATCTTTGCACGAGATATTCAGTTGCCCCACGTTGGGCAGAGTGGGACGCCGGAGGTCATGCTTCCCTGCGCAGTGGATGTGGCCCTAAGAGCCTCCAGCTGCCAAGGCTCGCGGAGTTGGTCGAGCTTCCGCATTCTCGTAACCCTGGCATTTATGGTGAAACATTTATTTGGTCGAACGTGGTTTAAGAACACCAAAGTGTTTATTTAAGTGGGTGTCTCTGACTGTGGTGTGGGTATTAGCATTTCTTATTCGCGTTTCACCCTCTGGCGAGGCAACGCTGAGTTATCGCATTACGATGTCATAGCGAAATACTGTACAGGCTGTAATGTACCTCTCAAAGACACCGACGGTACATAAAGCTTCATTTAGGGAGTAGATTAGATGCTTTATTTTCCAAGTTCCCCAACCATCGAGGCCTTCGCCGGGCTGCGAGTCACCTGCATATCAATGCGTAGCTGCATTTTTATTACTTTTTAAGGTCCCAAAAAGTAACTGTTAGGTCACCCTGTTAAGCCAAAGTACTGATTTACGTATAGTTTAAAATATGATGTTCATTAAACTAGTGTTTATTTAACGCAAAAATATTTTGTGAAATCAGTTTTGTGCACACAAAACTCTTTAGTTTATACTATAATACATATGTTTGCTACTAACGCAAATCTTCATTTCATAAAACCTCATTACATCAAAACATTATATTATTAAAAATCACTCGTGTCACTCGCCTTACATACGTCTAAACATCATTACAAACATTAATTGTATAAAATCTAAAAATACATATAAAGCTATAAAAACATTAAATATATATCTATAATCGCAACAAACGTTTCAATTTAATATATCAACAAAACAACATACATTATATATGTACATATATTATCTATATAAGTCGTGAAAACTTAAATAAGTATTATATATATATACTACATATGTTGTAATCAAACATCATGTTAAACTACGAGATGGATGGGTACAAATCTTAAGGTAGACCAAAAAAAGATGGATGGATTGTGTGAAGGATGTTATGATATGTGGTGTGACAGAAGATGTATGTCAGAACAGAAGAGTGTGGAAGGCAAATATATATTGCGCCGACCCCAATTATTTGGAGATATGGTAAAAGAAAAAAAGAGATGTTGATATCAAACAAAATTCATAATTCCATTTGAAATACGTATTTATAACAATATCATTCAAAAACCCAAACGTAATTAAGAATCCTGTTGTTTCAAAAGCTTAACGTTGTAATTCTCTAGAAGAAAACTTCAAAGCTTAGTCTTCAACGGAGGCAAGCGCTTAATTATTATTAACTTCATCTTACACAAACTGAGAAACACTTAGCTGATTTAATGAGCGCGAATATTCCGTATATTATCAAAGAGAAACTTTTAGACTCTCAGATCTAGGTAAATAGGGTTGTCAACACTTAGATAGGAATTTGACAATAAATACAAGTTCAATCAATACAATTGATTTATTTGCTCAGAAACATAGTGGATAAAAACTCTTAACCGTTAAAAGGGGCCTTTAATTATATTTTTGTCCATAATCACTAGCTGGCATAAAAATTGCCGCGCCAAAACCAAGAGGATTATATCGTCTCTTTTACTCTAATACAAATTCTATGTAGTTAGAGTAAGAAAGCATCAGTTAAACGTTTCGTTCAATTATCTGTATTTGACCACAAATTTGTGGTGTTTCTTTTTAAAAGGGTACATATTATATACCTATTAATTCGTATACTTAATTCGTATACGTTTATACGCCATTTTACCACCGCACTGCTCGCCGCCGACTGATTGTTCACCCACACTTCCTTGACACCTGGAAGTTATACTCTACGTTGTTATGGACTGAGCTATGGAATGAGCTCTCTATAAGTTATAAGTTTTTCTGTGTTTTCTACTATGGTGTACAAAAAAGTGTTATCTCTCTCTCTCTCTATAATTAACAATAGTTACATGAAATAGTAAAGGCAGTTATACTCGTATAAGCAGCATATAAAATATTTGATTTGATTTTCAGTGGATAATCATTATTATTTACTCGTTATAATTCTGGCAACCCTAGCCGAACATGTACAGCACATGTTGTAAGTAAAGTTATTATTTGTATAAACAGGATTTACTGTGTACTATTTGGTTAAGTTTGTAATTTTGAGTTTAATTTAATATTTGTTTAATTGTAAAATACGTAATAGATTAAACGTCATGCTTAGATTAGAGATGGTGTTGATGAAACCCTAATGACTAGGATATGCTCGTGACTTCGTCCCCTCTTGATTTGAAATTTGAAATTCCCGCGGGATTCCCGGGCCACAATGTGCCGTGGCATTTAAAAAATAATGTAAGCTATCATTTTAGTGAAAACCGTGTCGCAATGACCTAATTTTTACGCACTCGAATAAACGAACCGCTCTCGGGAAATTTTCGCGGGAGTCCCGGTATAAAAAATATCACACATTTTGTTACGTAAAATTTGTTATCGATTAGTGAAAAAATCGTATTGGAATTCGTTTTTTTTTATCTAGGCATTTTAAATGAATCCCAGGAAAATTCCCGCGGGATACCCGGGATGAAAAGTAGTGCAGATTTTAGGTCTAAGATTTGCTGTCGATCTGCGTAAACCGCGTCGAAATCTGCCCAGTAGTTTTTACGTGAATCCCGAGCAAATCGACAAACATTTGTCTATTTAAAAAATGCGTCGTGTTCTCGACTGTTTTTCTTGTTGTTTTTTTAATAGCTTAGAACATGTTTAGAATTCTATAATATTATAGATTATTTTAAAACTATGTAAATTAAGAGTAACTACATTTGATGTGAATTTGGCGCGCATAATCATACGTCAAGTGTCAATGTAATGTCACTTGTACATCACTCTTGTCAGAGCTTTTTGTCAGTTAGGACGATAGAACAAATTAAGTGTTATTTTAAATTCCTTAACTTACTAGATTAATTGAAATTGTGAATTAATTAGCTTTAAATGTTGCTTCTATTCTCAGGTGAAAACAGTGTATTGTATTTAATAATAAAAACTCTCTTTTCAGAGCAACCGTTAGTTTTTTAATTTACGAATCAAAAGTAAAACTCATATTATAACTATAAAACTGGAAAGCTTCATAGATTTATTCACACAAAATCAGCCAAGTGCGTGTGGCCAACTTTTCTTATGCTTTGCCACGAGCAAACCATTCTATATTTATAAGCGAAAGCTTAAGAAATAAATGTTTAAAAATTTGGTGGCTTATCAATGTTCATTTTGGCTGATGCCGTTTTTGTTACTAATCGAAATAATATTTTTCTACTATTATACCGCGGCGAACAATATCGAGTTGATATTGTGGATTTATTAGAAAACGAATATTTGACAATGTCCGTACTTAAATACCATCTTAATTATATATAAGCTTATACTAATATATAAAGCTGAAGTTTGTTTGTTTGTTTGAACGCGCTAATCTCAGAAACTGCTGGTCTTATTTCAAATATTATTTAAGTGTTAGGTAGCTCATTTATCGAGGAAGGGTATAGACTATATATAATCACGTCTGCGGGTTTTTTAACTTACTTTTTTCAACTATTCCACGCTGATGAAGTAGCGGGCAGAAACTAGTAAATAATATCATGTAACGCCAAGATATTGAAAGAGCAGAATAGGTCCCAAGTCAGCCATAAAATTACAAATACAAGAGTAGCCAATACAAGAGGCAAATATTGCTTTTAAAACAACATAAAACTGTATTGATAATTGCAACGACATCTAGTTTCCTTGCAATACGTATACTCCAAGCTATTGTAGTCCGCAACAAAAGAGTTTAATATAACACCGGGTAAACTGCAATATTGTATGGAGGCTGGAACTCGAAGTTCAATGAACATGGACGGAAAATGTTATAATGAGACCGCCATTATGTGTTTAATTCAATACATATATGAGTTCTAATTTATTATAAAAAGCGATATTATATTGTTGTTTATAATTAAAAGGAGTACCCCCTTGACCTGCCCGTCAGGGCACACATCTCCACGCCCCGCATACCGCCGATGCCCATAGCTCGCACAGTTAGCAGCTAGGCGTTGGACGAAATGTGCGAAATAGCAGCGGCCTTGGAAGCCGGAAATACTCCTCTATCCGATGATATGCAAGAAGAGTAAGATGAGCCTTAGAAATAAGGTGACTCTTTACAAAACTTGCATCCGCCCCATATTGACCTATGCGAGTGTGGTCTTCGGCCACGCCAGCGACGTTAACATCTGAAGACTGCAAAGAATTCAGAATCACTTTCTACGTGCTGCAGTCGACGGCCCGGGCTATATGCGGCTCGCCGACTTGCATCGTGACCTGGAGCTTCCCTCCATCAAAGACTATATAATCACATTATCGCGCAGATTCTTTAACCTTGACCCCATCACCCGAACCTTCTGGTGACGGAAACGGTTAAACCCACACCAAACGCTCCCACGAGTAAACGTCGGCTTCGCAATGTACTCATTGACGAGCCTGACCAAATCACACGTCTACTCGCGATCACGAACCCCCCGAGGCTCAGAACATCAGCCTGGCATAACAGACGCCGGAGAGCCCCCGGCTCAGTTCCTCTTACACAATCGTAAGACCCACCAATCCAAATCACTCATTACTGATACCAGTAGCCATACATGATTAGCCTAGGCGTGTTGCTGGAGAGTGTCTTCCGCCGCTTCTTCTCCTCCAGCTATAACACGTTGCGAAGCGGTAGTAATGATAGACTAGGATCGGCTCCGCCGGCGGAGTCGATTACGAGTCTCCAAATAATCACTTCAGCCTGTTGGCTTAGCTCATTCAGCCTTTTCCGGCTTGTTCCTAAAATAGAGTCAATCCCCCGCAGCGGTCGAGCCGAGTTAGAACCTCACAGGAGGTGCCTCCTCGAGCGTGCTGCATCCGTGCTGAACGCCTCCGCTCCCACGGAGTCGGGAAGCCCCCAAAGCCCGGTATCGCTGAAACAGCCATCTGCGGCTATTCAGCTGAGTCAGCTCCAAAAAAAAAACCGGAAATACTCACTCACTTGCTCATTCGCTGCAAATTGTTCACATACAATAGCACCAATACGCACTCTGTATTTTCTTCTGTATAATTTAATTGTAAATAACGCAAATAATAAATCATACAGTCCACATCGAGTGTTATTTGAAAGAAGCAACTGCTACCAATAGTTATATTCTAGAACCACAATCACCCGATAATAAAGAATGATTATAATTATGCCGGCACACAACCTATGACTGTACCCAATTTGGCTGGTCGTCAGCCAAACGTTGTCTACTACTGGTGGTCTAGGTCCCAAATTTGCGCTATGTGTCCAAGTTTAAGCCTGTGTCCAAGTTTGCGCCATGTGTCCAAGTTTCCGCCATGTGTCCCAGTCCTCCGCTGTTCTCAACCAGCTCCCACCGGCAACCTTGCGAAGGTCGTCGGTCCATCCAGGATTTGTCTGCTCCATCGGCCATAAGTCCCGCGACAGACGCGGCCGGCCCACTGCCATTTCAACTTGCTAATTTTGCGAGCTATGTCTGTAACTTTGGTTTCCTTACGGATATCCTCATTTCTGAGCTTACCCATAAGAGAAACTGTCAACATAGCTCGCTGAGCAACCTTAAATTTGTGAACTAAACCCACGGTGAGCTCGTTTACCCTCAAAATTCAAAACGGCGAAAATCCGTTAAAATAGCTTATTTTTTCATTTTTCTCACATTGTTCAGAATTCAGGTCAGTCTGGCTTGTGCACGAACTCAACTGATCCCAGGTTCAGATTAACTGCGTCGAAATACATATAGGTTAGTTGGTGTGGTCAAATGGACAGGTGTTATTATATATAGTATTTCGTTTATAGTCTACAATATACATATCTACAATATAGTAAATCTGTTATATATTATTCAAGCGTACAAAGATAGTCGAATAAATATGATATTATTACAAATGTTCTGTTTTTGACATAATTACCAAGTAAACCAAAAAAAAACACAGTAAAACGTAATCTAGATAAGACAAACTGACAGCTAGTGAGTCAAGTACGCTCTGTGTTTAAAATTAGAACAGTGAACCGCTAGCTGTCGCGACTTTCGCTTTATTAAACCACGCTCAGCTGGAAACGGCTAACGTGAACAGAGGATACTTTAAAAACTGCATTTTTCTAGATGCGTCTTCATATTTCGTTTTGCAATGAAAATTTTAATCATTGCTTTCGTCACTCGTATTTACTGGAACACATTTTTAACGTAGTAAAGCTAAGCTGAAAACATTATCTTGAATGCTCGTAGGGCCAGCTCGATCAGTATCATACCAAACCCTCACAGAATATCGGTATGAAACAGCTGGTCATGAGCTAATCGTTTTGCGTTGTCTTGTGACGAGTTATTATTCCGATGATAGGCCACTTTCCCCTTCGTCTATTCCATCTTCTTTATCCCATATTCCTATTACAATCTCATATCCCACCCTGATGCTTCTATTTTATCTCCCAATCACATACTAAAGGCTGGCAACACGTTGGCTTTTTGCCAACTTTACAATTAAAAAAAAACACGATACTCAACTAAGGTACTAACACTAACTAACATAACAAAAATAGCTTCTTCTTGATGTTTTTGATTAATACAAAGACTTGTCAAAAATTTTCGTATGTTTTTTTTAATTAGGGTAACAAACAGATATACACCAAAATTGCATACAAATTGGTGTAATACACTATATGCCATTTTCTTATAGTGAAAATATTTAAAACAGTTTAAAACAAAAGCATTGAAGATTGATATCTTCAGTCTATTTGTAAAATAAATTGAATATCTAATAAAGAAAGATTAAGTTTTATAACTCAGTCGATGCTATTTACCTTAAATTTCATAGATAATAGCTTTTATTTGATTTGAATTTATATTTCGTTGAAATTTTTACTGCCATAATTGGGTTTTATAAACTTTTTTTTTCAATTATTTTGTCAAATTATTCTACTCATCTCATTTCATAGCGATCTTAAGCAGGTCGTCAATTTAGGCGAAGGGTATTCGACAGTGATGATAAACATACCAAAACACGATTTCCACAACGGAATTTTTCTGGTCTAGCGATCGAGCTTTAGGAATAGCCCCACTGGGTGGAGAAACGAAGTGATATGCTTATCCGGTTCAAATGAAAGATCTTCAGCTGATGCTACTGTTGCGCCTCGCAGGCCTAGCACAAATGATTGTAGTTAGGAATTTGTATATATTCTTTGTGCATACCTGTCGGAAATGTCTTGGCGTCTGCAATTATTGAAGAGCAATAGCACTCACGCATATCCATATAGGTTGACGGCGATTTGAAATTTGTAGACCAATCCTGTAATCGGCCCCTTATATCAGAACAGGAAGGACACACTGCATACTACTAAAGTAATGAACTTGCGAAGCGGGGTACATAGGCTAGGAAGTAAAATTTAAATACTAACCTGATGACCTGCATGACCTCCAAAAAGTGTTTCCCAGTGGAACTTATTTTGAATAAAAACTTTTGTATTTGAATATACAAATCCGGCACAAATTCATCCGTTAGCTCTAGATCCATGGCACAGCGTTCTCGCGCAATTTCAAACATGTTGAGTTGAATGTAGCTAGGAACTACTTTTATCATGTTTTTGTGCTGTGACATTTCTTTATAAAGATCGTACGTCGTTGGAAATTGGGTTGGCGATGCTTCTTTTGTGGTCGGATCTCGGAAGTATGTAATTTATTATGGTAAGAAAGTGCACTTTTATCATTCGATTTATATTCCGAGTTTTAGATTGTTACGAGTTACAGGACTCGAATTAAAATGCTATTGGAATTACTATAGAATTTATTGGAACTATACAGACACGTATAACACAGGTACAAATATAACTGAACACAACCAGTGCAAACTGCACGATTCAATAACACGCGCAAAATCCACAATTATCGCAATCGTCGCTTGACTGCTTCATCGTTTTATACTAAACTGTACAATAGAACAATAGACCACGTGGATTGAAGTTTTGGTTACATTGGGTTTTTATATTCAGATGATTAGGAATTTTCAGGAAGGCGGATTTTTGTAACCTTGGGGTGCGTTTCTCTGAAATCTTTGAGCTTTTTCGGTATATGAGTTATTTTGTCCCTTTCAAGTAAAGTGACTAAAACATTGATATGCGGATAGCATGCCATCGCATCCCATTGGTTCATGCTCAATACTCAGATCGATGCCTAATATTAAGATCACTGCCGGGGACTGCAATAGTCAATGATGTTATGTTGCCACAAGTATTATTAACAAGTAAGTATCGATTGTGTTATAATGGAAGTTGTTGTCGACTAGTGAAGGGATTAGCCCTTTGAAAATAGTAATAAAAGGAAAAAATAATAGTAGGATGAAACCCATTTGAAAAAGAAGAGAATATAACAAAAATGAAAGTAAAAATAATTTACGGGCTATCTGAGGTCGGGAAGTGGAAGGGGGTGAGTTTTAATGGTGAAAAACGGTTTATTTCGATTACCGCCAAAATTATAAGTCGTATGGAAAAAAATTAAATGACAATAAGTAATCAGCAAAAAAACAATCCACAGCCAGGTGGTAGGGTATTTACCCGTCTGGATGGGTACCAGCATGGTTCACAGTATGCCACCATAACAACTTTAGGCTGTGTTCCGACACAACGTCCATGTTCCTCTTTAAAGAGCGGCAGCACATCGGTGGCACCTTTATGGTAACCGCTTTCCATCCGATGAGTCGCCTGCCTATCTGCTGAATAATAATATACTTAAAATTCAAAATTTTACGATAACTAAACATAATAGAAAATAAGTGATTACGACTTTTACTATCATCATGATTTTCAATTGGTTTGAAACTACCCTCCCAATAATGAAAATTTTGAAGTAAACTTGAAAATGTTTTACATTCATCTATAAAGTTACATTGTATGAGATACTCCGATATCCAAACTGGAAGTGCTTGGGATTCAATTGCATGACCCAGCACGTTTTGCCCGTTCTATTTGTCCAGGAAACTTTTGTGCTGTTACAGACGTTTCGCTTGCTATATATTAACTTAGTTTTATTCGGGGAATCGAATTTTCTGGAATGCATTCCCTGAGTTATAGTTTTATACTGTTGGTTCTTTTAAATTGTTTCTGTGTAAATGTTTTAAAGTTTCAGTCAATATTTTCAAAGTGAAACTTCTTTAGAATAGTTGTGATTTGAAACTCGATCAAACGAAAAAGCGACACTAAATTCCTAGGTATTTTTTTGTGATTGGCCATCTTTGCCATCAATATTAGATTTTTAATGATATTTAATTTTTTAGTTTTCTCCTTTATGATCTATCTGACCGGAACGCATGCATCACTTAGGCAGTTTTTTGACCTGATGTGCATATTGTTACAATTACCACGCTAATTGCTGACAACGGTGATGGAAAAGATCGTAAAGAAACCTGCACATCGTGATAACCGAACTGTCTAATCTGCCAAGCCGCCTTGGACAAGCGTGGCGGGTATACTGTCCGTCCCTCTATAATGGTAGGCCTGAGCCCAGCAGTGGAACATTTATTGGCTGATATTATATTTATATTATACTAGCGACCCGCCCCGGCTTCGCACGGGTGCAATGCTGATACAAAATTAAATACACTACAGAAAAACTATGAACGTTGTATATAAAAACATAGCGGCCCGCTCCGACTTTGCACGGGCATCACTACATAGAAACCTCTAAAATTAGCAATGTTGCCTTAGTATATGATGCATGTATTATACATATAAACCTTCCTCTTGAATCACTCTATCTATTGGAAAAAACCACATCAAAATTCGTTGGGTAGTTTTAAAGATTTAAGCGCACATAGGGATATAGGGACAGAAAAGGCGACTTTGTTTTATACTATGTAGTGATAGTGATAGTGATGATGATGATGTGCCAATTGAATGGTGAAAGAATATACAAAAACACAAACCTTTCCTCTTTATAATATTAGTTTAGAAAACAGTATTTTTTTACTTTTACAAAATTCAATTACCGCACTTGACCTTTAAATACGTAAATGATGATGTAAGAAAACATTTAAGCTACCGAATAGAAAAACAAGGCAGTTATTTAATTTAACTTTGTAAGGACCGTAATAGCTTTCCTTAAATACGGATAAACTTTTTCTTTGAATTACAATTTGATAACAATTTTGGAGGTTTGGTGGATAATGAAACAAGCTATAGTTTTATAACTTTAGTTATTTTATATAGTAAATCGACTTTACCTTACTAATAACATAAACAGCCAGGTGCTAGAGTATTTTCCCGTCTGGATGGTTACCACACCTGGTTTAGAATGTATATTTATAACGACCTTGAGTTGTGTTCCGGCATTTGCCAGGATCCAGTATCCCTTAAGAGAGAGAGAGAGAGAGAGCATTCGTAAATCCTTCGGTGTTGCAAATGTCTATAGACGATGGTAACCGCTTTCCATCAGGTGAGCCGTCTGCCTGTCTGCTGAACTCATTAAAAAAATGCGAATGTTTCTTTGTCAAGTTTTCATACCTTAACTACGAAACAGATCGTATCAAACGTTGCAGAAGTCTTACAAAAGTACATAATAGTGTCCATCCAGAAAAATATTATTCTCAAACGACTTCGAAAAAGGAGGATTATAAGAACAGCATTATAAAATTTATTAAAGGTCGACAGCGCGTCTGCTGCATTCCTGATGTTGCAAAGGTCTATAGGAGAAAATAACCGCTTTCCATCAGGTGGACTGTCTGCGTGTTCACCTACTTCAGGTAATAGAAAAATAATAAAAAAGACAGCGCAATTCTACTATTTCATATCTTGGCGTTCCAAAAATATACAAAGTACAATTTCATTGCGATATTGTCAAAATGGTATTCTTTTAAATTCAATACAAATACAATATGTTCTTGATATCCTCGCGGCAGAATAACAGTAGAAAAAGAATTGGTATTACCATTAAAAGAAACGGCGTTAGACGAAATTAATTTTGAAAAATTATGAAATTTTTTGACATTATTCGCTAGCTTTCGCTTATTTATATTATTATATATATTATTTATAAAAATATAAATAAAAATATAAAATTACGATTAAGGCGATAGTGTTCTGCGATTTTGTTGAGATACTGATAGCAGAAATGGACCCCAGAGCGCTTTTTATTGGTGCCATGTTTGCAATTATCTAACAAGATCGACATGGCAACGATAATCACAAGGTAACTTTATAATATTGCTCTCATGGTTAGTTCCAGCTTCGCTTGATAGTGTTACGGGTATCAGTACGTACTTTGAATTAAATATTATGTTCGTCATTTCTAGGAATAAGTAACATGCCCATTTTAATAATAATATCAGCCCATAAATATCCCACTGCTAGGTTCGGGCCTTCCATTATAGGAAGAACGAACAGTATACCCGCCACGTTTGACACATCGGTTATCTCGATGTGCAGGTTGCATAACGACGTTTTCCTTCACCGTTGTTAGCACGTGGTAATTGAAACAATATGCACATTAGGTCAGAAGACAGCCCAAGTGTTGCATGCGTTCCGGATAGGCTTAGAAACTGTGTCGTTTAGAGTTTGGGATGCGTGTGCTAGCCATTACGCTACGACGACTTATGCTCACTTTATAACATACATATTTGTATTAACGAGAGTGATGCTTCTAGCAAAAGCCGAGATTAACCATGAATCTCTTACGCTAAAATAAACATTTATAAAAACAAAGCACGATTACTTACCAAAACGTTAAGCGGTGTTTTATCCGATACAAGGCTTGAGCCTAATGTATTTGCTCTCACGTAAAAGGTGTCTAGTAAGCTTTTATGATTTTACATATTTATTACACAAAGACAAGAAAAATTGGTTTTTTTTACGGTGACTTCGAAAACAGTTTTTGAGTGCTTAGGGTATCGAGAAATTGAAGTGCCATTATTGTTTAATATTAAATTTCAATATATTAATACATACATACATAACTTCACGCCAGGTCCCTTGCGGGGTAGGCACGAACAACAGAGCGCCATACAGGCTTCTTCTTACACACCTCACTTGCTTCTTTAACATTCATAGCTCTTGTCATGCACGCTCGTCTGTTCTTAAGGCTCCTGACATCACCTTCTGCTAATACAAGATCAATTTGATCATGGAAGGTGTGTCGTGGCCTTCCACGACTTCTGCATCCATCCACTTTTGCATTGTATATCTGTTTAGTCATTCTTTCATCATAAATTCTTTCCACATGCCCGAACCACCGGAGCATTCCTTTCCTTACCTTCACCCCGACACTCTCTTTTAGACCAACTCTCTTTCCTACTTCGGTATTACGAACGCGGTCCGCGAGCGTCACTCCGCAGATTTTGCGCAGTGCTCGCATCTCGACCGCGTTTACTCGACTTTCATGCTCTCTATTCCATATATTAATACGTAAAGTAAAAACTTTGTACCCCTTTTTACGAAAATTGCGCCGACGGAGGAGTATGAATTTTTCACATTTATAGTGTATATAGAAAAGGCGAAGAGTGCAAAATACTATTTTTTTAAATTTACGTATTAAAATACATACTTTATTAATAATAAAAAAATTCATTACATATACTACCATGGTATTTGACACACACACGTATATATACTCTTTTATTTATTGTTAAAGTCAAATTAACAGTGTAGCTTTGGGAAATCTGTGGTTATAGAAATGTAGTGTCAACAAAACCTTAATAATATTCGTCGTCAGCCATTCACAGTCCACTGCTGGACGTAGGCCTCCCCAAGACGGCGCCACTATTACTTATCCGCTGCCTTTCTCATCCAGCGCCTACCGGCGACCTTGCGTAGGTCGTCGGTCCATCGGGCTGGAGGGCGTCCGACACTACGTTTACTGAGACGCGGTCTCCACTCCAGGACTCGTCTGCTCCAACGGCCATCGGTCCTGCGACAGACGTGACCGGCCCACTGCCACTTCACTTGCTAATTTTGCGAGCTATGTCGGTTACTTTGATTCTCTTACGGATATCCTCATTTCTAATTTTATCCATAAGAGAAACACCCAACATAGCTCGCTCCATAGCCCGTTGAGTGACTTAAAATAAATGAATAATATTCAACCTTTAATTAATTATTATGGTCGAATTTTGGTTTTTATTATAACTTTAACGGGTTTTGTAGACATTATGAAAGTTCATTGTTTTTTAATCTGGCTAAGGAATTCTGAAAAGCAAATAAAAAACACCACATAATTATACTAATTTAATCTTATTTAAAAATAATCTTGAATGTAGTCATGTAAGTTCTACCAACATAGTATAATAGTTGACAATAAAATCAATTGTGAAACTGATTATCGTTTTACAAAACGACAAAGATTCTTGGATTTTATACTGCTCTGATTGTTTTTGTATGTTTATTTTAAAGTACCATAAATTTATTTTGAGTCAAAATCATCCAGCATTATTATCACCGTACTATCTACTAGTATTTCAAGACCATAGGCAAAGTTTCATAGCGTTTTTAAATAAAATTGCCGTTAATTTGTGCGCTGTATTCTGGCAAGAAAACCTGTGTCCATTATTTGGTTGGCCATCAGCCTCTTAAGGCTCCTTTTGCCGCAAAAGTTCTTAAATGCAAATAAAACAAGTTTTTGTTGGTAATTACTAATCAATAATTTGACAAAAAATTACCTTAGATCTTCATGAGATGAGACGAAACGTGGCTTTGTATTTTTTCTATAGTTATTTTAAGCTAGGAAATAAATTCACCAAATCATCTCTAAATTATTGTCTTTTTTGCAGGAGTTCAGCAGACAGGCAGACGGCCTACTAGATGGAAAGCGATTACCATCGCCTATGGACATTTGCAACACCAAAGGTGCTACAAATGCGCTACTGCTCTCTTAAGGGAGACTGGAACATGGTCACTAATGCTGGAACACAACTCAAGGTTGTTATGGCGACATACTTTAGACCAGGGGCGGTAGCCATCCAGTCCGGACAAATGCCCTACCACCTGGCTGTGGGTTATTTTGTCGCCTCTAACGACAGGCCGCCCGGCCGCAGGTAATTGTATTTATCTCCGTTCCTACACGGATAGAAACCATTTTACACCTTCAATTATTATCAAAACAGGATACAAAAACATATCTACGTCTTTAGAAAAAGAGACAAATATATTGCTTTTTTAAATACTATTTTATTTTATTCAAAATAAAATAATAATGCATTTTTAAATGCCAAGGCTATTGATTC
This sequence comes from Dendrolimus punctatus, assembly GCA_012273795.1. NCBI lineage: Eukaryota > Metazoa > Arthropoda > Insecta > Lepidoptera > Lasiocampidae > Dendrolimus > Dendrolimus punctatus. Next base: position 609,506 of record JAABVI010000033.1, on the reverse strand, counting down.
TTATCTCACTTCTCGTGCAGGAACGGAGAATGAATATATTTCCTGCGTTGGGGCGGTCTGTCGTAAGAGACAGAAAACAATCCACATTGTGGTGGTGAAAAACTTGCCCGACTGGATGGCTGGTCTAGAGTATGCCCCCAAAACAATCTTGATTTGTGTTCTGGCATTAGTGACCAGGTTACAGCCTCCCTTAAGAGAGCAGCAGCGCATTTGTAGCACCTTTGGTGTTGCAAATGTCCATAGGCGATAGTAATCGCTTTCCATCTATTGTGCCGTCTGCCTGTCTGCTAAACTCATGCGATTAAAAAAAAAAGAACATCTTTCGACAAGCCACATAAATTACTATTTCTTCCTGTTCCTGCACGAATCAAATGAAATACTTTAATGTGGTTACAATATACGACAAATACACATTCCCCTCTGTGAAAATAAACAACCCCATCTATGATATTGATAATAAAACTCCCCCTCGACCGCAAGGGTGACTTCGGAGATCCAGATAGTCAACAATGGAAAATATTGTAAGCGTTCACAATAAAATTCGCTCTTTTATATCGCCTCAGCGCGATTACACCGTCTAAGTTATTGTTTAACCATTATTCCTTGGAGCATACCTTGAAAGGTTGGTGTAATACACAATACTATTTCACGATTCCCTTAAACTGTAATGTACTTAAAAATACATGTGCTTTGACATTATTCTCTCCGTTAATTCTTCAAGTCACAACACGTAGGGGTCACCCCTGTGGGGTGATCCTTATTAATCAAAAAGTTTGTCATCAGAAGGTGTTCTTGCTGTGTGAGAGAAATCAAACTAAGTCTTTTGGATTTAAACTGTTATATTTTTCACACACAATATGTATTCTATAATATATGGACCGATGTACTCCGCGAGACAAGACCGGTCTGTCGCAATTTTCACAATTCTTACAACTATAGCCGAATACAATAAAACCAAACCATAGGGCAGTCAATCGTTATGATATAACTCATGCAAAGTTCGTGATACTCGATCCGAGAGTGCTCTTAGTAAATCCTCGTTCGCAACCAGAACACACTGGTGTTTTTCCCAACTGACCGACTCTTATTTATTTTTAAATTAGACACGGCCTTCTAGCAACAGGCCACCCACTGGTTCTTGAAATCGTTAAATGATTTGCTTAATGACTTCCAAGAATTCGCATGAAATACCAGCAGAGGAAAGAAGGTTTTATGACATTTTACGGTGGCGTACACAAAGAGATTAGATAACTCAAATTCAAAGAGGTAATAATATAAAAGAGGAAAACCTATCCAACGTAACAAAAACACTGATAATTTAATTCACAAAATTTCTCTTTCGAAACTCCTGCCTACCTGAAAAATGTTTTGCATCCTGCATACCAAAGTAAGTAGATTAACACCCAAAGATTTAATTTAACACCTCAATTTCCACCGTCGATAAAACCATTATTATGTAAACGCCAATGGGCTCTGTTCTGAGCGAGCGAATTAATTACCTATATTAAAGATCGTTATTTTTGCGTAACCTCTTACATCTTTTGGACGCCTAGTAAACATAAAACGGGAGTTCATCTAATAAAGAATAAGGACACAGTAACAACACATTCTAACTGGCATGAAAAGAACAGACGTTAAAAATAACCTTTTTGTCGTCTAACTTTTGATTATTTAATATATCCTACCAGAAATAATTTTAATTACTTTTCAAACAATCATTATCGCGTTATTTGGCTCTTTTTACATGTACAGTCGGCCCAATTCCTCTTTGATCAGTTTTCTAATATTTTGCTTTGAATGGGTCATAAAGTTTCGACATTTACGCACACACTCAAATTTCATCTACACCATTCCAAACGTTGCTGAAATGTTGAGACCAAAAAATACAATTAGTTTTAGTTGCATTATGCACATTGCCGATTGACGACGCTCTTTTCCTTTTGTATTCTGCTCTCGCTTTGTTTACGGACTTCGATTTTATATCAATTAGCAATCAACCAGCGATATTCTTTATGTTTGTAAAAAGTATCTCAATTGCTTTGTATATATTTTTTTTAATATAAGCGAGTGAAACACACATGAGGTATGAATCTACTTATTTTAAGGTACTCTTAGAAAATCTGTCGTAAGAAGAGAATAAAAGAAAGAAAAAACCACTAAGGCCGCAAATTCGGAACCGGCGTCTCATGCAGAGGCGCGTTGCTTTGAGCGTGTACGCTCGACTACTGAACGTATGGATTTCTGTCTTGGTATATTCGTAGCATCGTTTTTAGCGTGTAGTTAAGCGGCGTGATCAGCCTTTTTTGCGTTTTAACCAGCGTTTACACGTAATATTTGTTTCAGTGTGTCAAGATTTGCCAGTAAAAGAAGTGGTGTGTTCGTAGCTATTTCATACCATTTATTTTCTTCTTTGACACAATCCTATTTTTGAACAATGGATGACTTGAAAGCAATAACTCCAGCCGTGATTGCACTTCGCTAATTAGCATTTCGAATAACATTATGTTGACATTAATACTGTCCCGGAAGGATCGCATTCGTAGATTAAACAAAACAAACAACAACAATTATACACGAATATCACGTAATATCGTTCTTTTGACGTGATGACACTTGCCCTTGAATGACGGCCTCCGATTGGTCAACGTACTTGGACGCCCCGCTCGCACGCACGCTCTAGCGAACACTTATAGCGATGCGCACACCAAATCACCAATGAGATCAGTGATTTATAAATCTTTTTCTTTGAAAGAATTAAATCACTCTTTTAAATTTTTAAATCTTTGATTTCGAATGAGATAATTCATTCAGTTGACCGGTTTTAAGCTTTAAACTAACCATAGAGAGTCTAATTTACTGTGTATCATCATTGTATTTCTTAGAGTGCGCATGTTATCTCATTTCAATTCGCAATATCCTGTATCTACTGTCTCAAACTACATCCAAGTATCTGAGTTGTTAGTTTTCATCATTCCATGTGACTAGAATCAATCTTAACGTAGTGAGTTAAAGATGTATTTTTAAAATCAAAGATTTAAAGAGTGATTTCGAATTTTGAAAGATTATACATATTTTAAATCAATCACTCCTGAGTTACACATCTGTAGAACACTAGTTGCGTACACGCTAAACGCGACGCTACACGCGACAACACACGCTGAAACGCTCCGCTGCACGCCCCGCCGTTCCGAATTTGCGGCCTAAGAGTAAATTAAATGTAAAGTTTCAAATAATCCACATCACGATATTACATGAAAATTGTTTTTTTTTATTTTTTTTTATTGCTTATGTTCAGCAGACAGGTAGCTCGATGGAAAGCGGTAACCATCGCTTATGGAGATTATATATATATTAATGTGCCGACATGCTCTAAAGGGAAAATGGAACCTGGTCATTCATGACGGAACACAATTCAAGGTTGTTATGGTGGCCTACTTTAGACCAGGGCTTGTAGCAATTCAGACGGACAAATGCCCTACCAACTGGCTGTGAGTTGTTTTGTCGCCTCTTACGATAGACTGCCCAGCCGCAGGAAATTGTATTATTTCCCATTCCTGCACGGCTACCAAGCAGTTGTCTTTGACAGTAAAAACGTACCACTGTTGGGCTTGAGATTTCCCTATCTTCGGTGAGGTAGGATGCTAGGTATACCAGCTATGCTTCTCTTAGGCGGAAAATTAACAAACTGACTAATATTTTTGAAAATAAAAACATGTATTATATTATATAATATTTTAATTTAAAAAAAAAGATCCCGACGAATTGAAAACCTGCTCCTTTTTTTGAAGTCGGTTAAAAATCAGCTTCTTAACATTTTCTTAAATTAGTTTCTAATTTAAGGTAATGTTATGAAGCTGATACAAGACAAAAAAACTATTTATGTCAAATCTGCCACAGAAAGTCGCTTAAAACAAATAGCATTACACCTCTCGAAATAAGTCTTGATGAGAATCTAAAGTGTGACTTTTGTCATACAGCTTTTTTTTTTAAATCAGGCAAATGCTTAAGAATATGAATAACCTATGAAGGGTTTTGAAGAGGTGACAAACGTCAACTGTTTTCGTTATTTAGCAAACATAAAAGCAGTTTTTGCCGAGAATGCCTTCAGAACTTTAATAAAAGCGTAACACACAGAATTCTACTTAATAATAATAACTATCCGAAGTTAGTGCTTCGAATTTGTTCTCTAAAATTTTTAAATCCAAAAAACAAGAGGAAAATTTCCTTCAAAATATAACTGGAAAATATGACTCGAGAAGCAATAAAAAATGCTTTCGCATTCGCAAAATACCTTTTCTAACATAAAATCTTACCCTTTCTATTTTTTCTAGAGGGGAATTTGCTCTAGTACACCTTCCAAGGTCTTGCCTCGATTTCTGAACGTTATTAAATTCCGAAGCAACCGGCTTTAAGCTCAAACATTTATATAATATAATATCTTCTGCCTTATCTGTAGTATTGAAAAATATTTCTCAAGTATATTCTGAGTTTTCATACCTCAGATAAAAATACTATCTCAATCTTGATGAATATGTATGTCTCGAGTGTCTAAAAGCATGTAGTCTTGAATTTGCTACAGTACTTTTTCGAATATTAAATACGACGTATGAAAGACAAAATTGAAATTTAAAATATGGACAATATTGTCGAATACTGACGCTCTATCTTGTCACGTAGTGATTTGGCATCTCTCGCCTGGCAACACATGCAAAGCGACATTTTAAATCATTCGCATTATACCATAGTCGTACGATAGTCGATGAACTTTCATAATTTGGCCATATAAAATCACGCCACTTTCGAGTTAACCACACAAACATTTTTAAAATATTTTTCAACATTAAATGTTAATGAACATTTATCCGTTTCTGAGTGCGGAAATTAGTCTTTCATATTAATTACTGGAATTTAGACATAAAGAAATAACGCCAAAAACATGAAAAGCGTAACCATATCTAAAGTAACATTGAACTCCCATGCAGTGATAGCCGTAGGCGAGTATAAGGACCGACTCTTAAACCCTCGAAATTTAAAGCAAAATTAAATACGACTTTAAATTTCCGTTGAACATTTTATAGAGGAAGAAAGTGAGTCTTACACGGGCCTTCGCTTAAATGTTTTAACAAAAATAGAACCAGCATCAAACTATAATTAAAAACAAAAATGTGACAAATTTCTTTTAACAACATTTTGAAGTTGGCGGCAATAAAAAATGTACAAAATATAGTAAAATCTCACCTTCTCCGCTGGCACGGTCATGTAGAGCGGATGGAGGAGGATCGGGGAGTGAAGAAAGCATATTTGGGGTAACCCATCGGTCGGCGCCCGGTTGGTCATCCCAAGTATTGCTGGAAGGGTAGAGTGGAAGCTGACCTGACCGCACTACAAGCCCACAATTGACAAGACACTGCGCAGGGCAGAGGTGGCGTGTTTTAGTTTCGGAGGTCAAGACTCACTTTGGGTCGCTGAGCCAACGGAATTAGTTAATTACAAAATATAGTAATCTTTAATATTTTCTTAAGTTTTAAACTACGTTTTTTTTCCTTCCACCATTTTAATATTATATAAAAAAATTTAGAACTAGGCATGTTTGCTGAAGAGTTTCTTGCGCTGCTTCTTCTCTTCAGCCACAACATGTTATGAGCGGTGGTAAAATTAGATTAGGCTCCCATAGAGTAAATAATATCCATAAACAAAATTATTAAAATGAACAAGTTGGCGGTAGGCTGAATAAAAACTTTGACAATACACGTTAGACAAATGTCACCTTTGTCTTCCGTGACCACGGCCACTGAAAAGGGGCCGAAACGTCGGATAAACTAAAATAAAATAAATTACCGCGCTTAAAACCGTTAAAACGTAGTTTTATTATATAGTAATTTTTGTTTTTGTTTCAGAAGAAGTCGGTTATATATTTGTTTATTGCTTTTTAGTTTTGATTTTGTTAAAAAAATACTTTTTAGTTGCGCAAATATATGAATAGTTTTAGAAATAATATATTAAGCACCTATATTAATTGTACTACTGCCAAGTGTATGCAAGGTAGCTAGTTATGTTACTCTTCAGTGTAGACAGCTCGTCAACAAGGTGCTCTCGATGTCCCTGAGATTCACTCATCAGATCCTGACTTAGTGACAATAGGAATATCTCGAGAGTATACTCGTTATAAAAAAATCGGTTGACAATTGACTGCGAAATTTCTTAACTAACAATTTTCGAGGCTTTCTCACGATTTCCTTGGGATCCACTCGAACTTATGACTATGGACCATTTCGGGAGTATATAATTAAAAATAAAGAAAAAAATGAGAATCGGTACACAATTATCCGTGCAGGAACGGAGAAATAATACAATTTCTTCGGCCTGGCGGCCTGTCGTAAGGGGTGACAAAACAACCCACAGCCAGGTGTTGTTTGTTGCATTTGCCCGACTGGATGGCTACCACCCCTGGTCTAAAGTATACCGCAATAACAACCTTGGTTTGTGTTCCGAAATTAGTTACCAGGTTCCAGTCTCCCTTAAGAAAGCAGCAGCGCATTTGTAGCATCTATGATGTTGCAACTATCCATAGGCGATGGTAACCGCTTTCCATCAACGGAACATCCTTTTGTAAATGGGTTAAAAACAGTCCTTGTCTCTTTCAGCATATGTAACAAACAAAATCAAATGGGAAATACTTTAGACAGTGCCGTAAATAATGCAAGGGGCAATCGCAAAACATTTTAGTGTCACCAATAAAAGCTAGTGACTCATGGAACAATGGGTGGTTCGTTTTATTGCAAAAGTATATATGATGCAATAATTCAAGCGGAGACTGCAAGTGTTAGGAAAAGTTAGTGAAGTGCTTCCTGTTGAACTTTTGGAGTTGAGCGTTCGCTCGTTGGAGCAAATTTCAAGGCGGGATGAAGCAGTTTCCAAGTTCTGTAACAGTTTTAAGTCTCGCCTCATTGCTGCCGAATATTGGGGAAAAGTGTTCGGATTTTTAATTATATTACTTTACGAGCTTTGTCTCTGTTCATGCTTCTAGTTCTAGAAGGTACTGAGTATTGGATAAAATATTTAGCAAAATTAAATTTTTATATTTTTTTGTAGCATAGGTTGACGTGATACTAAATCGTCTAAATCCTATAATTTCTCAAAAAGAGTCTCATAGGTTTTCTTAGAGGCCAGCAGAAGCAGACGGATTATCTCTGTCTTTCCATTTGGATGAAATACGCTCACTAGACGGAAAGCTAAATTTTATGTATATGGGGTTGATAACTGACATTAGATTATATTCATGTACTCTGTGTTAGAGACAGAGATAAAGGCGTCGTAAAAAAGTTACATTTTAATCTGTATACATCTTACGATAACTTATTTTTTTTTTGTATTGCTTAAGTCCATGGCCTACTTAATAGAAAATGGTTACCATCGCCTATGGACATTTGCAACACCAAAAGTGCTACAAATGTGCTGCTGTTCTCTTAATGGAGACTGGAACCTGGACACTAATGCCGGAACACAACTCAAGGTTGTTGTGGTGACATACCACGATACAGGGGTGGTAGCCATACAGTCAAGCAAATGCTCTACCACCTGGCAATCCCTATCCCTTTATATCCCTATATTATTTATAATGTTGCAGGGTTATTTAATTTCCTTCTTATCAATGAATGTGACATTGAAGCCTCTAAAGTATGTTAGCAAAGCAAATTAATTTCACGTTTACAAGTACTTTTATATTGTTATACATTATTAAAGTATTTGATGATTTTTTTCCTTTTAACATTCTGAATTGTCATAAAGTCGATTTAACAAAAGTAAAAGAAAAAGAAAGAATGTAACTTTATTTACAAAAATAGCGACGCAATTACATTTCTCGTACATTTTTATAGAGAGAGCATATTTTGAAAATCTGTACGCCGCATCTTCAACAAACAAGGTTTGCACTCAGCATATTGCTGTGCCGGAACTATATCCGACACAACGCTGATTTTCAGTGCAAACCCTCCCTTTGACGTAAGACGAAAAACGACCCAATTCGGTTAATAAAATAAAATTAATAAAGTGCTATTGTTAATTTTTACAAATTATCGACATTCCTTCCTGAATTATTTTTGTCCGAATTGGTCATCAATAAATTTCCTTCCAACCGTATAAACATGGATGCAGCGGTGCATTCAGCTTTATGTCCTCAACAAAGATACACTCTACACTTTATTTCATGGAAATACTTCAATGGCGTCGGAATGTGCGCATTGGAGCACAATTCGAATTGCAGTTTTTTGTGCCTTTTAACTGATTTGGTTTCAACTATATCTCTCTCTTTTCCTTCACCATCTTTATTGGTGGTGGTGGCAGTTGCTCCTTTTAAAATAAAACTTGATGTGAACTGGATTTTATGACTAATATTTTTGGCGTTGTTTTAAACTAAACTATATATAGAAGAAATAAATACAAAGTGCTTATAGGTGCTATTGTATGTGAACAAGGTGCAGCGAATGAGCAAGTAAGTCAAGTGAGTAATCGAGTCTTTCGGTCTCCAAGGCCGTTTCTATATCCCACGTTCCCACTGACGCCTAGCTGCTAACTGTGCGAGTTGTGGGCGCCGGCGGTGTGCGGGGCGTAGAGAAGTGTGCTCCGGCAGGCGGATCAAGGGGGTGCTTTCTATCTGCAACATAGATGCTTTAATTCCAGTCTAGAACTTCAGTCTTCATAAATTTCTTTGAAGATACTCTTTATTAAGTTCAATTTCAGTGTATTATTATTCACGTAATAATTCATCTGCAAAGAACAATGCACGAAATCAGAATCGCTTTATAATAAAACAGTATAGGCACAAAGTATACTCATAAATTATAAAATACTTCTTTAACTTTTATTAGTTCACTTGATTGAAATCGCATATGAGGTTGATATTTTGTGATTAATTCGTTATTTATTCGATTTTATAAATGGCTGAAAGCAGTGTTGCCAATTTTAAAAGCCCCCTCATAATCGGTTTTTACCGATAGTGTAAGAGCAGACGTTAACTTTTAAAAATAATTTCAACTATGACATTTTTCCCTGTGAATGTTTTTATTTTTAATACACAAACTTTGTAGAAACTTCGGTCTTAAACAATCCTTAAAACATTTAGAACATCCGAATCTAATTTAAAAATTTAACGGCATCGTTTAGACGGTCACGTTTTGGTGCTTTAGTGTAAAAACCTGTGAAATTTAATCTTTAATGGATCACGTACAATGAAAATTATACCCTTGATAGTACTAGACGCTGAAGAGGATCTTCAATGGACTTTAAACTTAATATTAAAACGTTATTTGTTTTCTTTGTGGTGTTAATAAAACTCTTGCAATTCGAATTCATTTATTTGCAAGATGCATTACAAGATGTTAAAAAATGTAAAAAAATATATCCGTGCAGGAACGGAGAAAGAATACAATTTCCTGCGGCCGGGCGGCCTGTCGTAAGAGGCGACAAAACAACCCACAGCCAGGTGGTAGGGCATTTGCCCGACTGGA
>JAABVI010000059.1:0-229023 GCA_012273795.1 Dendrolimus punctatus | reverse complement strand
GCCACAAGACCCGCTTCGAAATGACCATCTGGAAGCCGTTTTACAGTTTGGTTTAAAATATTTAATGCATGAGTATCAGAATTACCACGATAGTCATTTTTAGCTATACCGATTGACTCTAACTTGAAGTATTCTTTAATCAATTCATCAGTAGTACAATTTTCGCTAGTTTCAATATTACGACTGACTAATTCGTGTGACTCAACATTACTATCAATTGAAATAGGTCCACAAACAACCCAACCTAAAGCTGTTTGAATAGCTATCGGTTCCGAAATTGTCCCCACTCTAGCGGTAATCGGAACTAGTAAATGGTAATTATCAACACCTAATACGATCGTAGGTTTTGCATTTTCATAACATAAACTATCAATAATATCTGAGAGATGACTATACATACTTAAGTCTTCAGTGCGGACTACACTTTGACATCTGACGCCTAAGTTTTCAATCGAGTGTGCACCATGTATTTGAAATGCGTCTGAAGAATGCAAACCTTGTATAGAAAAATTTACCGAGTGAAACTCACTAATCTTTGATAGTCCACCCATACAATTAATATTCACCATGCCTTTAGGCCCTACAGCACCGATTCTTTTCGAAATATTCGAATCTATCAGTGTCGTAGTGCAACCGTCATCTAGCAGCGCAAAGGTGTTCACAGAGGCGGTAGGACCGGTAACTTTCACAGCAATAATTTTTAATAAAGAACGAAAAGGCTTTCTATTACTCTGAAACGTTGAAGCATTGTGCGCAGCTTCTTCTTTAACAGCTTCTTCGCCTGAACTTCTCGTCTCCGTCATTTGAATTGGCATGCTAGATACAGTTGGTTCTAACTCGGCGATGTCCGTATGCGCGACTACATTAATATCACTACGGTGTAAAAGTTTATGATGTTTATATACACATCCTTCTTTACTACATAAGGATTTATTTTTACAAAACTTAAACCTATGCGCTCTTTTTTGTAAACAACGATGACAAACCTTGTTTGATTTTACCCACTTCCATCTATTGTCCATAGGCAACGATAAAAAGTCGTCACAGTTGGCAATGTCATGTTGATTTTTACAAAATATGCATAATTTTTCCGATTTTGTGTTTTCAGAAGATTTAGAATGCATGCTAACATTATTTATCCCGATCCTATTAAACTTTTGCGTGTCATGCCCAGGTCTACTGTAATTTTGTGACCTAAAAGGTTGTTGTCCAAATGTTAACGGGAGGCAATAAGTTTCGACACATATACCAAATTTATTTTGTAATTGTACCTCTCGACATAAAAATTCGGCAAGCAATTCAAGTTTGCTTTGTCCACAATCGTAACTTACAGCATAATCCATCCATCTGGCACGTAATAAAGGGCTTAGTTTACCTATAAGTGCGTTGAATAACTCTGGAGAGCGTAGGTAATCTGGTTGATCCAACAGACGAATAATTTCCACACAATTCTGTACGCGACACACAAACACGGCTAGATCCTTACCTTCCGTACTCACTTTAGGTAAAGCACGTACAGAGTTTATTTCTTGTAGGACAATTCTTTCAGGACAACCAAACCTGTTTTCTAACGCGCTTATAACCTGTAGAGGGTCACGCGCGGAGACCAGAAGGACGTAGACTGCTTCACGCGCAGCACCCTTTAACGCAGTACTAAGGCGTGCCAGGTTCTCACCTGCTGAATACAATTTTTGTGTATCAATAAAAATACGTTTAAAAGAAAGCCATTCAGGCGCTGACCTGCCATCAAAGGTGGGTAGGTTTACACTAACTGAATTCGGTTTATTAGACAATACGTTTGTTAAACCTGCTAAGGCTTTGGTTAAATTTATACTATTTTTATAGTCGTCATTGGGAAGGTAAAAGGAGTTACCGTTACATGGCATTTCTTTGGACGGTGGCACAGCGAGCACAGGAGTGCTAACCTTGGACTGCCGGCTAACCGGCCTCATTACGGAATCACCATCAAAGTTATCATGGCTTTGAAGCCACGACTCAACCCTACGGCTCCGTGAACTGCCGCTTCTACTTTTTTTTATAGCAAGCTCAGCCCGTAACTCTGCCTCCACGACTTTTTTATCTAAAGCTAACTTGGCTTCAGCTGCTTTCAACTCTATTTGCCGGCGTTCTATGTCGGCTAAACGGCGAATACGCTCAGCTTCAGCTACTGCTTTAGCGATAGAAATTTTAGTACTCCCTGTATTGTGCGATCCATTTGTATAATGCGACGCAGTGTGACGTCCATTCCTCGGCGATGGCTCTTCGTGGGTTCCCGGCGACGCGTCGATATTTGTGGTCGACGACGAATGGGCCGCCCGAGAATCCTGAGCCTCACCCAACGGGAGGTTGGAGTCGGTCGTTATTTTATGTGATCGCGTATTCACCATCGTTGTTGTTAAAAACGGTAGAAGGACCAAAATGTTAGGGACTGTATGAATTTAGTAAGAATATATTGAAATAATACGCTGGTCAACGATGGTGAAAAATACATGTATAATTGGTAACTAAGGTAAACAGAAACGTCACTTTCCTAACTAACAAAACATATTTAAAAATAAATACGAAAGAGTTCGTAACACCATGCATGTTTGTTCTCATGTTTTACATTGAAGTATAATTATTAACATTGGTACTGTATAAACAAACTTCGTATCCGACACGTTGGTTTTCGTATAAATGATCTGTATACTATTATATTTTTTAGTCTTGTCCGGAAGTTTATTATAATTTTAAAATAGACTAAACAAATATAAACAAAAAGTAATAATTGTTAAATAAACATCAACTCCATAGCATCGAATGGAATTGCATGAATTCCTTGTAATGTACTACAAAGTATATTACAAGAAGTATTATTTACAAGGATATGCCCGCCACTTCATCCACCATTGACTTGAAATTTCTACGGGGTTCTCAGGCCACTAAGTACCGTAGTATTGAAAAATGCTGAATAACCGTTTTTTATATTAAATTTGGTTATTGTATTCTTACTATTACTTAGACTTACTTAATTAGACTTATTACTCCTATTCATAATACAATGTCCTCCAATAATTCTTAGACGGTTAAGGCAGTCCAACTTTGGAATACATTACCTGTTGGTGTCAAACAAGCAACATATCTAATAACATTTAAGAACTTGGTCAAGAAATTCCATTTTTCAACATAATAGCTTAAGCGCCAGTGATCGGATACCTGTATGTATTTGACCAGACCTGAGGTTTTGTACACTGAGGCCCCTATGCCTACCATGTATGGTACGGGGACTCACTAAGCTCAAAGTGGTGGACGCGTTAAGGTAAGACAGTATCGGTTTTTGACGAATTTTAAATCCATTTGACCAGGGCTGCCGTTTTGTTATTTGAAAATATAGGTTTATTATTATCGGAAAATAAGAATGACAGACCATTATCGCGCGGTTTTACTTTATGGCGGACAATTTTGAATATACTAAAAAAAATGAAAGTAATTGACCAGATCTGCCATTGATATATTTTGTTTATTATAGTCTTAAAAACTTATATTGATCGCGACAGACGTCTACTTTGCGTATACACATCAATAAATAATAAAATCTTAGCTACTACCCAGTCAGATGTAAATGTTTTCCCTTCGCTGTTTTACATCAATATAATTTACTTGCGATTTACTTTATCACTGTATTTACAGAAATTAATATTTTTTTATATTCTATAAAGTAAACTTCATTAGCTATTAGTAAATAATCGTAGAATAATTAGATAGATAGATAACTCTTTTTGCTAGAATATGTGCTGAGAAGAGTAATAACACTCGAGATAGGCGTGCAGCTAAACGGAAGGCATAAGGTGATAGGGTACGCCGATGACTTAGCACTATTAGGGGAAAGCCGCGAAGAAATTATAAAAGCAGCTAAGATTTTAGAGCAAGAGGCAAAAAAGGTTGGACTCAAGATCAGCACGGATAAGACGGAATATCTTCATATGAAACGGTACAAAAACACTCGCATTGCGTGTACAAACCTTCAAGTTGGAGATAAACTGTATAAAGGGGCGAGCAAGTTCAAATACCTAGGATGCACGATCACAGACACGAACTCCCGAGAGGAAGAAATACACATCCGTGTCCAAAATGCCCTCAGGTGCAGTGCCGCCCTACATAAGGTGTTAGTGTCCAGGCTCCTAAGCAGGAAAACCAAAATTCGCGTCTATAAAACTGTCATTAGACCAATTTTGATGTACGGCTGTGAGGCCTGGACACTGACACTGAAGGAGGAGAACCAATTGTTGGTCACAGAGCGGAAGGTTCTCCGAAAAATCTTGGGCCCAACAATAAAAGAAGATGGCAGCTGGAGGGTCCGAACAAACTCCGAAATAGAAGACCTCATGGCCGAGCCTAACATAATTGGAGAGATAAAATCTCACCGTCTCCGCTGGCTCGGTCATGTAGAGCGGATGGAAGAGGATCGGGGAGTGAAGAAAGCATACTTGGGACAACCAATCGGTCGGCGCCCGGTTGGTCGTCCCAAGTATCGCTGGAGGGATAGAGTGGAAGCTGACCTGACCGCACTGCAAGCCCACAATTGGCAGGACACTGCGCAGGACAGAGGGAAATGGCGTGCTCTCGTCTCGGAGGCCAGGACTCATTTTGGGTCGTTGAGCCAACGGAGTTAGTTAGTTAGATAACTCTTTATTGCACACCAAAACATACAATTACAAAATAGACAATATTTACAATATTTTCTAGGCAATACAATAGGCGGCCTTATCGCTCAAAGCGATCTCTTCCAGGCAACCTAAATGAAAAACAAATTTGAATCAGGCAATGTAGGTGGTGCAGGAAAAAAGCAATGGACACATAAATACTCAAACTAATTTAACAAAAAATATACAAATACATACATATATACATAGTTATAAATATAATATACAATAATATACGTATACAATAATATATTACAAAACACATAATAATATGTTATTATAATAAATGTATTAGCATGATTATATTGTGTTAATCAGACATAGCTATTTATGGATAAATAGTGTTTTCTGAGTAATGTAATAATTATGCAGGAGTACTACCATCGCCACTCGTAATCAGCAATATAATTACCACGGGTTGTCTGGAAGAGATCGCTTTTTAGCGATAAGACCGCCCTTAGTACCTAATTAGAATAATACTAGTTCGTAAGTTTTCTGCAATGGTATACAGTAAAGTGTTATCTATCTTATTTTGAAAATGGGCACGACCATAGGATTTTACACCGAAATCTGTGATAGTTTATGCATATGGATATAAAGTTTACAGAGACAAACAAGCTCTAATAAACTCATGATTAACAAAGAAAAATTTAAATAAGGAAATAATGAGATATTTTTTATAGTAGTCAAATAAAAATATGGTTCTTCAGATAACATAAAAAATATAATTCATTAAACTTCCGTGTAATTTATCGCCAGTTATTATATAGTCTATATCTATACGATGACTTCGTAACAAAATATAAATCCGATCAAAGATAAATATAGTTTATTAAATCATTTGTAGATTACGAAGTTCGTTATTACAACAATGGTACCTATAATTTTTTTAGTTATTAATATTAGGTATATTGATTTTTTTTATTCATTTTGCAGAATTTTTGCTCCTATACAACTTTGGAAGTGAATATTTCCTTTAAATTAATGAAAACGTCATTATAATTTGATTTGAATTTGAGAAGTGACTATGATATCTATAGACTACCATAGAAACCGTATTTTTTACAACATTAATACCTATAGTACTCTGTAGGACCTTTTATATAATAGACCAGTTATTAAGAACATATACCAAATGCGCAGGAGTACAGACAAAGAAACATAGAAAATATGAGTCGTTCCCAATAGGCCTTTACACGACAACATCATGGTTTCGCAAATAGTGTTACGCCTGGTCTTTTCGAATTCGAATTTCGAAAAGAAAGATCTTACCTCAGAATTGAATATCGATAAAGTATTTATAATAGGAAATTAAAAAATAAAGAATAGGTTTAGTTATTCGCCTGAATCTGCTATCAAAATGAGACTTTTTTTATCGGTGCAAATATAATAATATGTTCAGCTATTATAAAATTCAAGATCAGCAGCAAGTCCCTAGTATAATTTTGATATCAAAACCAGTAGTAATTAATAGTTACGTCCAAACTATGCAATAAAAAACAACATATTTCAATCACACATTGTGTACCCCTATTATTTGCTATTCATTGCGATCAAATTAAACTGTTTTGATTTGATAGATCATATTAAACTGCTAATTTGCCGATCAGAGTTCAAAGAACTCACGGGATGATTTTATCATCTTACATCGTTAATAGTCTTGTAGTTTCCATAAAAAAATACTAGTAAAACGCTATAAGTCATTAAAGATTATTTTGAGTCCACTGATACTTTGATACATACGATTCTGTCATGACTTGTTTTCTATCATGAACGCGTTGTCATCGTTGTCAGCCAATAACAGTCCAATGTTGGATAGTGGCCCTCAAGTTTGAAGTACATATGCTGGTTCTCCAGACTCTTTACCTAGTCCGTACCGACAACCTTGCGCAGGACCTTGGTCTACCAGATCGGAGGGCGTGTTACAATACTTTGCCAAGACGTGATCTTAGAACTTGTCTGCCACTGTCAGCATCAGCCCATTGTCAGCTTTCAGATTTTGCTAGCTGTGTCAGTAACGTTGATTCTCTTATGGAAGATGTATATACAGTTTCTAAAATGTATTTTTTAGCGGTATGTCATATCAGCCCGCAAGTTTTACTGCCAAGCTTGGTGCTCCTCATTTTAATGAATCGGGCTGTACCTAATTCTATAAACGTCATGCTTGTCCAAGTAGGATTGGCCATTTTCACACATTAGCAATTAGGCACTAGAGGGAGAAACTATGCCTAATCGACTTCTATATTTAAAAAAACAAAAATAAAATGATATCGAATAATAAACCACTCCTTGATAAGAACCTTGTAATGGTAAGAGTTACGTTTTAAGTAAATTTGTATTTGAATTTCAAATATTTTAACAGAAACCTCCTTTTAAACTTAATTAAATCTTGAATTTCCTAACATTGAGAAGGAGTGAATTAAGACTTACAATTTATAATTGACATTGATAGAATTTGCCCCGCGGTGTATTGTTTAAAGAGCAGGCAGTACAGGTTACATTGTATTATTTTTTATCGGAAGATTCACTTCATTTTATCCCATCCCCCGTATATCTGTAAATTAACATAAATGACAATGACGCGGCGGACATTCACCATAGTGCCCATGTCTAATACCAAAGTTACAAAATTTTTCTGCTATCAAAATTTTAAAAATACAGTTCTATAGAGACCAAATATACTGAAATGAAAATGTACTTATTAGATATGCAATTTTCACTAGCAATAAGTAGGTAAGGTACGTAATATCAAAGCACATTGTTGTACTCTTTGGCATATAAACAAGGCATTGCATTATCTGCAGTCAATCGTGGGGTAGCAACAAGAATGTAACCATACCTGACCACCACAGCTGGAAAGGGAATCTTTGTGAACCTGTTCCATAAATTATTATAACCCTCAATGCGAGCTAGTAATAAACCATCAACAAGACGACTGGTCTTGCAAGTATGCACTTGCGATTTTATCCGAATGTTGAAAGTGAAACTTTACCTGTTACCGAGTCCTATTAATATTATAAAAGAGAAAGATTGTGTCGATGATGTTTCAAACGCAAAAATATTTAAATGCAAAAAGTACTAAACTTATTTTCATGACATTTTACTGTAAATTAGAATACATTATATATTACTTAATACATTAGAATAACAAAAACTTCAATACAATTTATGAAAATATTGCTTAAATTGGCCAAGACATAACGATCACTGTCAAGCTCGCGTGACACGCTCGTATCACGGTGTTTGTGGTTGTACTCCTCTGAAACTGCTTAACCCATTTTAATATTTTGTTTTTGTTATTTTAGTAGGTACGAGAATAGGTCGTAGAATCTTTTTGACCCTTCTATTGTGTTTTTTTAATAAGTGTGTCATAATTGCTTTTCCATTCCACTTATTAGGCCAGTATTATAGAAAAGTAAGTTTCAGGGTGTGGAACACATCATTATAAAATATTTGCAACAGGTTACTCTTCATTTGATTGGTTGCCTCCTGTTAAATGCCTCTCTGGCATTTTATAGTGCACACGGGTAAGTAAGCTCGAGGTCCTCCACAGGGCCACTGTTAATTTCCCTTTGCTCCATGACAGTGGTGCCCCCCCTTCTCCTCATCCTAGTGTCTTTCATCTTTACTTCTTCCCACATACCACTATCATTATCAAATCCTGGTTTCCTTATACGGATTGCGAAGGTCGGGCGGCAGCCGCTACACTTAAAACCATAATTCGCCGTATTATTTACGGATAGATTTATGAGGACGCTGGGTATGGCTAGGGCGTCGCCGTAAAGCGACGTGCAGGCACATCTCCTTACACCTGCGACATGTGGGCAAGGGCTGCCGTGTCAAGGGCGGGCACGACGCCAGTCCACACCCAGACCAGGGAAATCTCTTCATTTGATTATTCTGTCACTAGATATTTTTAATTTAAAGAATACTTTGTCACTACAAATCACTAAGGTATCATAGTTGTATTTGGCCGATTTTTATTATAAAGGGCTCGCATATTAAAAGAAACTCATTGCTGAGCTCGCCTCCCATCTTCACATTTTAGAAGAATAAATATATACCCACTCTCACTCATTCAAGATAGACGTTTTTACACATTGATAATTTGACGTGCAGGTTTTATAAGATAATATAAAGATAATATTACGTTATTAGAATGATAGGCGTGTTCCTCAGCAACTACACCATGAATTCGGTAGTACATTACTTATTCGACGTTATATTTAGATGGATATTGTTGCTTCATCCAAGTGGAATTATAAAAGTGTATGTGTAATATCAGCATTAGTTATTGAGTTATCAACATTATTCCCTAATTTATTTCTAAAAAATGTTACGCAAACTGTAAAAACGCAAGTATCATATTGAATAACTGAAATATGTAAAAAGATAATTATGATAAGTATCTACTCTCGCATAAAACCAAAAGAAAAAGAGTCCCAAAACAGGCTTCCTTGCACAATTACGTTGTTACTTGTATCTTCTCAACAAGGTAATATTACGCTTAAGGATTCTCGCATAATATGCATCATAATCTATGCTAGCGATGACAGTGTATCACTTGGATGTAAAAATAAACTGGATCCCACAAGTCATTTTTGTTTTGCCTTATTCTCGACTCGAAGATGTAATTATTCGTGGCAATGAACTTGGGCTATGAGTCGATTTGTTGGGATGAAGGCTAGCTGGTTATTCACATGTGACCTTTAGAAACATACCTTAAGGAATCACTGAGAATCCTGTTGACTAACAGGCGACAGTATCTGGGGTCCAAGTCTGCAGCTCAATGACAACCCCGTGATCTTAAATTTTTTCGAAGGGGAGCTGACAACAACAACGCGAAAAGCAATTTACGTGGTTAAAGTACTGGACGTCTCAGTGGTCAAAGTTTCATTAATGATGAGCTGTGTACTTGGTGTGCTATGTATAGTTTAAGGCTTTTTAAAAACCTTAAAGAACAAGACCTTGTAATTAAATTTATTTGACATTATTTTTTCGTCAATATTGTTACATGTTACATGTTACATACATATATCACAATGATAACAAAAAATAATTTAAAAAATTTATTACGAGGTTCTTCGCTGACTCCAACTATACCTATGTTATAGATTTTAAAAAATGTTGACAATAAAACTGCGTTTTAATGGTTTTGTGTGCGGTAATTAAATTGATTTTTATTATTCCGACGTTTCGGCCACTTTTCAGTAGCCGTGATCACGGAAGACAAAGATGTTAAGTGTCAATGAGTATTATTCAGTCTACCAACATGTTCATTTTAATGATTTAGTTTTAATTTTGTTTATTATTTTAGTTATATTATAGTTATTATTTACTCTGTGGGAGCCTAATCTAATTTACCACCGTTTTGCAACATGTTACGGCTTGAAGAGAAAAGGCGGTGAAATTCTTCAACAAACATGCCTAGCTCAATGGCTAAATATTTGAGATTGTATAGATTGAAATTGTTACTCTATTAATTTTAAGGTATAAGATATTTATTTCTCAAAAGAATTTACAATTCACTTACAGAGAAATAACTTGTCACATTTAATTCACATTTACCCCTATTAGTGCATCGGTCCATTTATTATTGCAATATTTAAAATATTTTGTTTTCGAGTAAATTTAGTTAATTATTTATGATATATGAGGGTAGTCTTGAGACGAATATAAAATTTATTTTACTTTAATTGCATAATACGAATTAAAATCTAAACGTTTTAGAGTTACTATAATTTAAGCGGTAAAAAGTGAAATTTAATTAACTTATAAATGTAAATATTTATACGACCATAGGTCAGATACGGTGATATTCTAGTCATATACTGTTTTACCAACTATTGTCACCATGCCTGTATCTCTCTGAATAAATATTTATTCATTAATTCATTCTCTGTTACAGGCAAGAGGCACAATAATGTAATTGATGCAAGTTTAAAGAAAAAAATATGGACAAGCAATTAATAAACTACTGTATGGTAATTTTTTTATTAACATTAGTTAAAGCAGATGAAAATGATAAAAATGGTGAGTAATTACTGTTTATGTGTTAGATATCTTGTTTTTGTGGAATATACTTATATTAAATTTAAGCGATTTCATTTCCTTGTCAGAACAAGACCGTCATCCTAGAAAGAACGGTCGCATTGTAAAAGTATATTCTGGCTCTAGACCAGAGCCAGTACATTGTACAAATGAAGGATTTCAAGCGGACCCCCATGACTGTGCAGTATTCTATCGATGTATGAAGTCCGGGAGGGGAAAATATACCGTATTTAGAGTAAGTAAAGTACCGTATTTACCCATTCAAATCACTTTATTAAAAAAAAACTAAAACTGTCTTCTGGATCTTCATCGTTTATACTTGGCATGAGAATTCAGTGGGAATTTTGAACTTTTTCGGAATGAACTTTGCGTCTACTTTCGGTCTCTAAAGCTATGTCTCCACTAACGAAGAATCGCCAACTTCTGTGTTGCCAACACGTGTTGGTGACAAATGTTTCTGAGCCTACCTTGTGTTACCAACAAAAATTGTAGACAAATATCGGGATTAGTGTTATGATTTTTAGTTTATATTGATTTAATTGTATACTTGTTATATTATATACAGTGTCTCACCAATCCGGCACTTCAGTAGACCGGTACGTCCAGTAACCCGGCACCCCCTAGTTTTTATTAATGCCCAGATTAGTGAGACTCTCTGTACTGTATTTTTTGGTTCTAATTTAGATCTTCGTTTAATTTCTTAAATAATGGTCGAACCACTGCTCTTTTCAGTTTCAATGTGGACCAGGAACAGTTTACGACCCTGAAACTGAAGTTTGTAACCATCCACGCAACACTAAACGTTCAGAATGTGGTGGTCTTAGCAAACCCCTGGACCATTCAAATGGCAACGAAATTGATGAAGCCGTACAAGAGTTACCTTCTCCTATTACCACAAAACGACCAGTTCATACCGAGAGACCTTTCACATCTAAATCAACACCATCAGCCTCGACAACAACAAATTCGTTTTCCGAAAATGTTAGCAATATTTATGTAAAGCCTTCACCAATTAACGAACATAGCGCAACATCCAGTGTGTTAACAGTGTCTTCGACATCAAAATATCCAACGAAACCAACAAATTCTTTGATAGTATCAAATGAAGTCCAGTATTCACCAATGGTAAGTCTGATGGAAACAACAACCACACGAATTTTTGGCCGACCATCGACAGTGTTAACTCCAGTATCTGACACTCATCGACCAAATTCTCCGAAAGACATATGCACTTCTGAAGGTTTTGTGGGTGATAGTGAAAACTGTCATAAGTTTTATAGGTGTGTAGGCAATGAAAGAGGTGGTTTTACCCGATATGACTTTTCATGTAGTGAATCAACAATCTGGGACGAAGATTTGCAATCATGTAATCATGCATGGGCTGTAAAAAAAAGCCGATGTGGTAGAAGTAAATTAAATACTCCCGATAAATTTGTCCTAAATAGTAGTATTCCTTCGAAGTCATCTGAAATATTTATAGAAAAAGGACTATCACCAGAAAATAATATTAAAAATACAAACTCGACTATGCTAAATAATTTGCAAATATATCATGTTCCTAAATTTACCCAGTCTCAAGCACAAATGAGTGAAGCAGCTCTTATAGAAAATCAAACCCACTCTAGTTATGGACAGGTTATAAATAATGCAAGAACTTCTACAGGACTTGAAACGCAAACACAAACAACTCCAAATTCTACAGTTAACCAAACAACCACAGAATCTATAATTGATAACTCTATACAAAATAGCCAATACCAAATTATGCAAGATAACGAACTTAACGTACAAAACTCGGCTTATCAACAAAACGTCCTATTTGAGGAACAAAAATTTTCTACAACGAAAACAATGCCAGATGGTAATAATAGTTGCCAAGGAAGTGGTTTCATGAGGGATCAGCATGATTGTAAGAAATTTTATAGATGTGTGGATAATGGTAGAGGAAGTTACACAAGATATGAATATTTGTGTGGCGAAGGCACTGTGTGGGACTCTAAAATTGAGGGTTGTAATCATGCTTGGGCAGTAAAAGATTGTAACCGTAATTCAAATATTGAATTAACCGAGCAAAATCCTGTTTCATTGAATGTAACTACATCAAAAAGTACAATAACCTCAACCCTAAATTCCCGTAGTACGACTACGTACATACCTTTTGTGAATGCAACCGAGCTTGACGAAGATACTGGTTATGGAACACACATACAATCTAGCACTATATCTCCATCCACTAATTTCGTACAAAGTACAAAACCAGACTTCTTAAGTGAATGTATATCTGATGGATTTGTTGGTAATAAAAATGATTGTAAAATTTTCTATAGGTGTATAAAAAACGGTAATGGCAAGTACACCAAAATAGAATTTAGATGTGGAGACGGGACTGTATGGGATCCTGAAATTGAAGCGTGTAATCATCAATGGGCTGTAAAAAAATGTGGCGGTGGTACATGGTCTGAATTCAATAAGACCGAAAGTACTGTTACAACCACTACTCCTATAGCAATCACAACTTTCAAACCATCTTCTGTCACGACTTCGACTACAGAGTCTAAAGAAACCCATAATGCTGTCGATTACGATTCTGGTTATGGTATCAGTTCAGATTCTGTTAATTCATCAACTATGAAAACTACTAAAGTATCAGCCGAACACAATAATGACACATATAGCAATTATTGTCAACATAGCGGCTTTATGGGTGACAAAAACAACTGTAAAAAGTTTTATAGGTGTGTCGATAATGGAAACGGGTCATATACTCGTTATGAATTTACTTGTGGCCAAGGAACTTTGTGGGACTCAAAAATTGAAGCTTGCAATCATGCTTGGGCTGTTCAATCTTGCGGCAAAGAAGAAACAACAACTACGAACTATATGACAAGTTCAGATTCTATAACCACAATCAAATCGATAAGTTCAAGTATTTTAACGTCAACGGAAGACAAAGTACCAGATGTAACGACTATTACAAGTTTAACCACATCGACGATGAATGAATGTAAGTTTAATGGTTTATTTGGTGATTCTACAAATTGTAAAAAGTTTTACAGGTGTGTTGATAATAACGAAGGCTCTTTCACTAAATATGAATTCCAATGTGGTGAAGGCACCGTTTGGGATCCAAAAATAGAAGCATGTAACCATGAGTGGGCTGTTGAAAAATGTGGCAACAATATACAAAACGAAAATTCTACATTAACTTCTTCTTCAAAACCAATAATAAATGACGAACAAGTAGTATCCGGTGGTTATCCTGTCAATGACGCACCACTAGTATCTCACTCAGATACTACTCAGACTTCCATGGTTACACATCCAACTTCTTTGGATTCTAACACAAATAACGAGTGTTTAAAGAGTGGATTCGTGGGAGACAAACGGGACTGTAAAAAGTTTTATCGGTGTGTAGAGAACAGTAAAGGTGGTTACATAAAATATGAATTTATGTGTGGGGAAGGCACCGTGTGGGACCAAGAAATCGAAGATTGTAATCATGCGTGGGCTGTCAAGCAATGTGGCAGTGGAAATGCAGCCGCAACAGACATGGCTGGAAGTTCTACACAAAACGTTGTATTGACTACTACATTAGGTGAGAGTATAACTAATTACACAACAGAAAAGAATCCTACTTCAAATGTTGAAGATAGTCTCAAAACTTCTACCTATTCTCCTACAGGCACAGCAGACTTAAATACAAGCCAAATGCCACATATACAGCAACCAATTTGTGAAATGGAAGGGTTTTATGGTAATCCTAGGGACTGTAAAAAGTTTTATCGCTGCGTAGATGACGGGAAATCTGGTTTTATTAAATACGAGTTTACATGTGGAGACGGTACGTTCTGGAATAGTGAAATTCAAGCATGTGACCATGAACATAATAGTCACAAATGTGTGCAAAATTCATTGAATAGACCTACAGACAAGACTGATTCAACGACAATTGTTGCGTCATCTTTTACTCCTTCATCAATGTCTTCCACTCAAGAAGAATACACTACTCACATAGTTATAACATCTCCTCAACCTGGTACTTTTGAATGTGTGTCTGATGGATTTTTTGCCAATCCTCACGACTGCAAAAAATTTATACGTTGTGTTGGAAATGGCAAAGATGATTTTACCAAATACGAATTTAAATGTGGTGAAGGAACTGTTTGGGTACAAGAAATACAAGCTTGTGACCATGATGACAAATCTGAGAGCTGTAAGAACCAAATGGCTAATAGTACAGAAATCACTGAAGTCACAATAAATCTTACATCTTCTACTGAAAAACATCAGTCTGTTATTCTAACCACTATATCTACTATACCACAAACATCTTTACAACAACAGGACGAATACCACACAGAAAAAGAATCAGTTTATCCGATAAATGATGTTTGTTCCGATGAAGGCTTTTACGGGAGTAAAGATAATTGTAAAAATTTCTACCGCTGTGTGAATAACGGACATGGTGGATTTACAAAATATGAATTCACATGTGGCGAAGGAACAGCATGGGATGACAGTATAAATGCGTGTAATCATGCTGTAGAAGTTGTTAGCTGTCAAAGCGCAAACCATAGTCAAAATGAAGTTGTTCCAATATACCATGACAATGATAGTCAACAAGGAATAACAACAAAAACTTCGACGACGACTGAAAAATCAAACATGTCCCAATCTACACAGACTATTGATACAAATAACAATGAAAGTTGCCAAAGCGAAGGTTATTTTGGGGATACTCAAGATTGTAACAAATTTTATAGATGTGTTCATGATGGTAAACAGAGTTTCACTAAATATGAGTACATATGTGGTGATGGTACTATTTGGGATCAAGACATATCTAATTGTAATCATCCAAATGATGTCAAAAATCCAACGTGTAAACAAATTGAGAATAATAATCATAGTTCACCCAGTTCCTCGACTACCGATGGACCTGTTTCTACTGCAAGCACAACAGAAAATCAAGGCCTAAGTAATTGCACACAAGGAGAATCACATCCAAAGCCTCAAAATAGTAACATTACATGTGAAAAAGCCGGCTACTACTCAGACCCTAATGACTGTAAGAAATTCTATAGATGCGTTGACTGGAACGGAGATGGCACAAAATTTTCTGTGTACCATTTTACATGCAGTGAGGGTACAATCTGGGATCCAGTTGTAGAAACATGCAACCACGAAGATTCAGTATATCCACCACGGGATTGCAGTGGATCTTTAACGCATACTGATAATGTTAATCAAGGTTCTACTAGTACTGAATCTGTTTTAACTGAAGAGAGTACTTCGCAACATTCATCTACACATACAACAACGGAATCGACGAATACTTCTGAACACACAACAACTGACTCAACAATAACAACGCAAAGTTCAACTATGACTGATAAGACCACGTCGACAACTGTTAGTCAACAAACTACTACAACGGGACAACCAACGAGTGAACATACGACACTACAGTCTACTACTCATTTAAGCACCACGAATCAGCCTACTACAACACAGCAAACAACAGATCATTCTTCAACTAATGAACAAACAACAACTGAAAACGCATCAACAAGTGAACAAACAACACAACAACCAAGTACCAGTGAACAAACAACAACTCAGAAAACGACTACAAGCGAACAAACAACACAAGCATCGAGTACTAGTGAAGAAACAACAACTCAGAAAACGTCGACAAGTGAACAAATAACACAAGAACCGAGTACTACTGAACAAACAACAACTCAAAACACGTCGACAAGCGAACAAACAACACAAGCATCGAGTACTAGTGAACAAACAACAACTCAAAACGCGTCGACAAGCGAACAAACAACACAAGCATCGAGTACTACTGAACAAACAACAACACAAAAGCCGTCGACAAGCGAACAAACTACACAAGAATCAAGTACTAGTGAAACAACTCAAAAGACGTCCACAAGCGAAGAAACGACACAAGAATCGAGTACTAGTCTACAAACAACGACTCAAGAGTCTGCTTCAAGTGAACAGACTACAGAACCAACTACAATTGGACAAACAACGCAATCTGAAAGTAACACAGAAACTACGACGGTACAGCAAACAACGAGTGAACAAACTACTTTGATTACTACAGATGAATCAGTAACTATTGAATCGTCAACAGACGGTACAACAACAATTGACCAAGTGGCAAGCACTACAGAAGAGTCTTCGACCGTGAAGCAGGACTGTCCTGATACTGAAGAAAACCAATACTTGTTTGTCTGTCCTACGTCATTTAGGAGACATCATAAATACTGTAATATGTTCTATCAATGTACAGAAGATGATGATAGTCACGAAGTAAAGATTGTAACGTTCACTTGTCCAAATAATACAATATACGATGAGACTAAAATACAATGCGTAGAGCAAAATAAAGCAGATAAAAAATGCAACGGTCAAATGGCAAAAAATCGAAAAGAAAAACGATTAGGAAAAAATATAAAAGGGCCGGTTAGTACTCCACATCCTTACCAAACAGACTTGCATGAATAAATAAAATAAACAAAACTAATTTGATTATTTATTTGTTTCAGATCATGGTTGGTAAATACAGTCAAGTTTGTCCAACTACTGGTCATTATCCATTTGAAAAGGATGTAGAATGTTCTCCAGCGTTCCTGAGATGTACTCAAACCAAAGCAGGCAATATACAAGGTTATGTACATCAATGCCCTCAAGGCTATGTGTATTGGTCTATCAGCAGGAGATGTGAGCAAGCTCAAAGTGTCCGAGACTGTCAACGTTCAAGAAACGATTGGAGCAACAGATGGGAAATTCCAATAGATAGCAGTAACATAGCAACTTAGATATCTAGGATTACGCCTGCTTTAGAAGACCACCTTGAATTATTCATATAAGCCTTTATAAATAAGTAGATATTAGTAGAATATTAAAAACCCTAATTAAGATTGATAAATTATAAATGTGTAAATATTGAAATAATAAGTCAAAAATGATCTAGTGGTTCAATTTAATTTTATTTATTCGATTAATGAACCTCTGATGCATTGAGGATTTAACAATAATTAAAATCCACTCGGATACTTAACGCCAGAAATAGTATTTTATTCATAAAGGTATAAGTCTAATGCTTTTGTATTCCCATTTCAGTATTCAATCAACCTAATTTCTATCGCGTTCGAGGATTATGTAAAAATAAGAAAAATTACATCCACGTTTTACCATACTATCTAGTCTTTGTGAAGTGAAACACTGATCATTAGTTATTTACATAGGTTATTATTATTTTTGCTTATTGACAATAAATTGATTTTCGACATTTGTTTAGACTTTGTATACGAAAAATAACTTCTAGCGATAGTTTCAGTTCATTTTACAATATTTTAATTAATTACGTTTAACATGTCAGTATTGATACGTTTTATGTTTGAAAATCCCAAATGTAATATTTTCAACCAATAATCAAAAGAAGAAAACTTGTAAGTTTAACATTATTTTGAAGGAATATTTTTTAAACATGATTAAAGATGGAAATCAATTACGAATTTGCTATATTGTAGGTATTATTAAACATATACAAGTAAGTATGTGTCTACTTATATGGTAATTTGTGAGCGAAATTTGTCTACGATGAGGAAATACAAGATATATTTCGATCACGACTTAAAGCCAAAAATAAAAAAAATAACTCAATAAACTGTTGCTGTTTTATTAATCCTTTTAAAAACAATTCACATGAAAAAGTATAAAACATTAAATTAATTTAATCAACAGTTAGATGTCGTTTTAATAAATACAATCTAAGAGCTAAATGATGAAAGTCTATAATAAAATTAAATCAATGCCTGCACATGTAGTTAAAACGCCTTTACAAAATGTAGACAGTTCAGATATTAAGAAATTAGTTAAAGCAACAGGTTTAGGATAGTGTACTGCATTGCTGTACAAACCTCCTAGAAAGGCATGACATGGAGTCTTCGTAGCTATAATATTTCCTTTCAAATCAATAGTCAAACGGTTCTTATTGTAGGTTGCAGGCAATCCCTTTGTATTAAGTGATAAACGACTAGGCGACGTTTCTTCTTCTCGAATTTCATTTGTAGTAGCTTCTGGATTACTACTACCAGTTATCAGTCTTACCTTTGGAGTAGTATCTGTATCAGTTATTTTATTTTGAACATCAGAGGTTAATACATTACTTTTAATTTTACTGGCGCCATCTATTGTGGTCACATCTAATTGTAACACAGGAGTCTCTTCATATTGATGATCATAATGCTTACCATGAAAAAGATATTCTAAAAATGAAGGTAATATGCCTAATGTATTACTTACATTAAATTTGTATCTGTGTGAATTCTCTAGTTTCAAAGAATCGTTTAATGTAGCGTTCTTTTTGCCATCATACATTACTTGTGGTAAAATAATTGCTTTGTCTGGTGTATTTAACTGGTTTGTAGAAAGAGAATCATTACGTTTCGACCGAATTAAGCGGGTTTTGTTGGTTTTAATGTTGAATTCTTTGTTTTCTTCTTCAATTAATGTTTCTTGTGAGTAATTAGTAGAATCTTCATGTTCAAGGGCTTCTATGACATCACGTATATTATTTACTCTCTTCTTAAAATGATTCGTTTTAAACAATTTATTCACATTTTTAGGTTTATCAATAAAATATGTACTATGATAATGTTGCAATATATCGATTATTTTTTTACTATATGCTTCTTTTTGAGTATCTGGTATCAATATCGCTGGATTGAATACAATTCCACCTTTATCCCAAATCGCCAGTGATCGTAATAAAAATTCAATCACCTCATTTGAAAGGTCTCTCCAAAATTTGATCAGTGGAGAGTTATCCATATACTCAGATAACGTAATATATTTCAAACTAACGTTTCTCACGGTCTCAATTTTAGGTTTAGTTACATCTTTGGACCAGATTGTGTTCAAAGCCATATAATTAACTTCTTCAGCATTTAGTTGTTTATTATCAGTGGATGAAAGAGTATCATTTATTACAATGATGAGATTATACTTGAAGTTTGAATACTTTTTTGTTATGTCGTCTATATAAGGCAGATACTTGTTCAAATCTACTTCTTCATCGGGCAAATAAAAAGCATGCATAAAAACTTCAGGTATAGGAGATTTTCTCGGAGATTCATTTCGAAGTGGACTGGTTGGAAATAAGGATTTTATTGGTTTTGATTTTGCTGATGGTATAACTGAGAAAGCGAATAGACTGTTATACAGAATAAATGTTGTTAAACATATCATGCCGATGCCTATCCACCAGTAAGCGAGGAATGATGACCAATGATCTGGAAAATATTAACAGCATCAATAAGAAAGTAAGTTGACTTCTAACTAATTAAGACAAAATTGGTATAGCATTTATTATTAGGGCATCAAGCAGCTTCTTTAGTGTAAAGTGTAAACAATGAAACCATACACCCTGCAATATTAATAATTTTCTTCGTGATATAATTATTTAATTTATCCGTTTAAAGATAATTAAATAAATACAAACAATATGATTAAAAACATCGTATTGCGCGCATATAGCTATAAAATATTTATAATGTTAGAAATGACACTACTTTCTTTATAAACCTTATTAATTTATTCATGACATTGTAATGAACGCTATGTAAAGGTTATTATTTATATTAATAATAAGAAGACTAACAAACATACTTAAAACGTTTATTTCGAGGAGAAAACATGTATTTAATTAATTTTACAATTCATAGTTTTGTGGATATGTTCATAAATAAATTCTTTAGCCCTTTAGTTCTACTAGAATTATATTATGTATGTCTTTCAAGACCACGGGCCATAAAAATGGACCGGACTTTCGGAGGGCTTGCGTGAGGGGGCCATGGGGAGGCCAACACGTAGAGGCCCCTTGACAAATTTAATGTAAATATGTGGCGTGACACTGACCGGCGATTATTCCTGTCTACACCATATAATAATGCACCCAAGGACAAGCCCCGGCCAGTGTAGGACTATTGTGGGAAATGAGGACAAAAAATACCAGGCTATTGGGGTGAACTGTTAGTGGTACTAGCGGTCTGGGAATATGGGGACTATGGCGTCTGCCCGTCGCAATGTTCAGGGAACATGAAAAAATGGGCAGACGGTGACTCGCCACTCCCTGCATGGGCCCCTAAAATGCCGTAAAAGGCAGGGGCAACAAGGGTGTGAGTGGCTAAGGGGTGTAGAGAGGTGGGCTGCAGGTTACTAGAATTATTATTATTCCCACTTAACCGTGGTTAAGTACGCTTGGGATCAATATTTAGAGGAAACTATCCCATTAAGTGTTCTATGATATAGAAAGTACATATGTTATAGTCACTTATAGCAGAATAACAGAATTTAGCAATAATATTGTTTTATAACTTCTCAAAGTTATTAATAACATTTACCTGTATAGACGAAAAGTGTAGAGTTCGCTAGACTTTGTTCTTTTGTACGAATGTTTCTATATATATATTTTATACATTGCCTTTCCATTTCTTCTTTTTTAACCAACTTTGAAAAAGGAGGAAGTTCTCAATTTGTCTGAGACTAAATTTATTTTTTCAATGTTTTTCGTAATATTTTCATTCAAAGTTTATTGATTTACGATGGCAACAACTTGGAAGATGTAGTAGAAAACATTTATTTTTACTCTTAAGTTAACTCGCAATAAATTTACATTTGTTGGTTTTTTTTACAATTTTTATACATTACATAATATTAGGTTATTATATAATTTGCAAATGATTCATGTTAATATACCTGGCCAGCGCCTAAATAGAGTAGCCGCTCCTTTCACGTGGTAAGTTGCCCTGTTCCTATAGCTCATAGGACCTCTTCTGTGATGAGGCAGACTGTATCGTTCTTCCTCAGAAAATTCTTCACACAATAATGGATGTTGTTCTTTGTAAAATTCAGTCATAACGGTCCATAAACTGTATACAAAAAATCAGTAATTAAATTTTTCTGGGACCTATTGGTGTGGACACTTAGGGTCGCTTGCATAACGATCGTCTTTAAATAAAATTAGTTAGTCATATTAAACTGCCTAAATAAATTTTACACAAAATGTACTGACAGTTCTTTAGACAAATTTTGCGTTGGGCACGACGCTAATCGTATTTAAGGTTTGCGCGTAAATAAAATGCGTTTAGTGTTTCTTAAAGAAATTTAAAGAACTTTATGCAAGCGGCCCTTAAAGAATGATATGTCTGTAGTTTTATTTAAAACAGAATTAGGATATTGGGTGTTTTTAAGCACAAGTTATGAATATATTAAAAATAACAACTGTTTACTGAAATGTGTCTTTTCGAGTTGCCACAAGAACTTCTTTCATTGCCGTAATTGCTGGACGATTCCAAAACTTGAGCATTCATGAATACTTGATACTGCTTAGGTACAAAAACCTTGCCTTATTTAAAAAGAAGAAGAAAAGTGCCCCGGTTCTGGACAATTCCGCTAGAATGATATTTTTTTAACTGACGATTAGAAAATAATTTGACACAAGTTCAAAAATGTGACTTATGGATTCATCTTTAGGATAACATTAGTGTCTTCTGTGTAACTAATGTTCCTGCTCCATCTGAGATAATAATTGTAGTGTTAGTAATTATTTATGGCCAAATGCGTCTTGTTTACAGGGATTAAAATAACGCCGTTAATGTATTATTTATATTACTAGCTTCTGCCCGGGACGCCGTCGGCGTGGAATTTGTTTTCAGAACCCCCGATTGTAAAATATTATTCATTGGTACTTCGCTCCTTTTGGCCTTAGCGTGATGATACGTGGCCTATAGCTTTCTTCAATAAATGGGCTATCTAAAACTAAAAGAATTTTTTAAATCAGACAGTAGTTCCTGAGATTAGCGCGTTCAAACAAACAAATTCTTCAGCTTTATATATTAGTATATATTATAGCGTATGTAGAGGTACTTTATGTGTCAATAGAAGTGTCATTAGCAACCGTAACCGTTATTATGGTTAGACCCTAAAAAATCAGCTATAACACAATGAAATCATATTTAATTTTAATCGATGATTAGTACTTTTAAATATGAGGAGAATATTATTTTATTTTATTGCTGAAGCATATCAAATAGGCTGACGGCCCAATTGTGATGGCACTGATGAAAAGTGGTTTCCATCGCCTATGGATATTAGCAATACTAGAGGTGCTGCCAATGTGCTGCCGGCCTTGAAGGAGAAACTAGAACCTGGCCACTGATACCGGAGCACAACTCAAAGTTATGGCGGCATACTCCAGACCAGGGGTGGTAGCCATCCAGTCGGGCAAATGTCCTACCAGTTGGCTGTGAGTTGTTTTGCCATCTCTTAAAGGCCGCCCGGCCGCGTGAATTACTATTCCTTTTCCATTCCTGCACGGAGCATACTACAGATAATGTATACAATAATAGCTGAACCGTGCCCATTTCGCTAGGTGTCATTAAAAAAACAGATGCGTCCATGCACATACGCATGCACACATAACAAGGTT
Source organism: Dendrolimus punctatus (assembly GCA_012273795.1). Taxonomy (NCBI): domain Eukaryota; kingdom Metazoa; phylum Arthropoda; class Insecta; order Lepidoptera; family Lasiocampidae; genus Dendrolimus; species Dendrolimus punctatus. The sequence continues at coordinate 205,776 of JAABVI010000059.1, read as the reverse complement.
TAATTCAGCTTTTTGACCTTTAATCTTATACTAAAGCTAAAGAGTTTGTATGTTTGATTGAACGCGCTAATCTCAGGATCTACTGGTCTGCTTTGAAATTTTCTTTCAGTATTAGATAGCCCATTTATCGAGGAAGGCTATAGGCTAGATATCATCACGTTAAGACTAATAGTTGAATGTTTCAAAATCGGGGAGTTTTTTTAACTTACTTTTTTTGTACTATTCCACGCGGATAAAGTCGCGGGCAGGAGCTAGTTAATTCATAAACGCAGAAAGCACTCGTAGTGCCTCACATACAAGGACGTGCGCAATTCTTGCGTGGAACATTATTGCTGTAACATATTTGACAGGCTTTCCCGTGGCCACTTCTCTGGGCGTAAAACATTTTTACTTTTTAATTTATTAACCGTTAATCAAAATCAAATATAGCCTATACCACTCAGGAATGATGTAGCTTCCTACTGTTGAGTTTTCCAAATCGGATCATTAGTACCGAAGATTACCCCATACATTCAAACTCACAAACGTTACCTCTTTATAATATTAGTATAGAGAATATATAAAGAGACAAGCGGGCCTGGAAGACATTATCTTGCTCTGGAAATATCTACAACTTGATTCCTTTGCCATCTACCGGAACCAATTGAGAATCTAGAATATCCCTGGTTCGGTTCGTATGGGTTTACGAACATACACAAACAAACAAAATTCATCAAGCTAGTTCAAGCTTAGAAAGAGTTCAGTGACAAAAGAATTTTATACGTAAAAATAAGAGGAAACTTGCTATATCATGAAATTTAAAAAATACTAATAAAAAATTTGATAAACTGCATTCTAAATTAAACGCCCTTATTTTAAAAGAGGTAAAACAAAAGTTGGCAAAATATATATACCGTTTTGGACTCTCACAACTGAAGATAAACGAGATATAGTTACAAATACAAAATACGAAATATATATTTTTAAAATAATAAGTAAATAAAACTTGTATCGGTATTTTGACATTAATGATCATAGACAAAACTTTATTTAATGATTACATTAATAGTTTCACATTTATTCTCATGGAGTTAATAAAAAGTTTATAAACATTTTGAATAAAAAAATAAATAACTCACCAAGTAGTTTGATTGCAATCTTATATGTTAAGGTATGAATGTTGAATTATATTAAATATTAATGAACAGGTGTTATGTACACTTTTTATCATATGGTATGTGTTGTAGTGTTTATATTAAACAATGGTTTAGTACAACACATCACTCTTGTAACAAAAATAACTAAATGAATGATATTGAAACAATACTATATAATACGTAAGTTGCATTTCTTATTGAATGTTAAACACAGCACGTTTATATTTCCCGATACCTATAATTTTGTTGAATCAACATTGGATTCGTCTCACGTACGTCTCACAGTTACTCTGTTTTCTGTTTTATCAGCGAAATGTACTTAATTTTTAAAATAATATGAAAATTCAATAAAATTCAAATGTTAATATTCAGCATTACGTAACCATTTTAGGCGAAATAAATCCTTTTCAAATGCTCGTGTCCTCCCATCTGTAAGTTCATAATACAGTCGTTTTTCTTAAAAATAGATGGATGCGTAGAATTTCACAGGATAAGAATAATATTTGTAATTAGACTTTCTTATCTATTTTAGTTAATAATTCGATAAATATTTGCAAACACAGTCAAAGATTGCCTCACCCCCCCCCCCCGCCCTCTGCTTAAAAATTAGACCGTGCGATGGTGAAGATAAACGTAATAAGTAATCAAAATTTGTGTGATCTGTTACACTATCTTGGATGAGCATGGAGAGTTTATGGTCGATTCTGAGTTGATATTATTAAGAATTTAAGTACAATATAACCAAGACTTTGGGCCGCTTACATAAGGTTACTTAAATTTATTTAAGAAACACAAAACGTATTTAACACCCTTAAATGCAATAAGCGTCTTGCACAACGCCAAATTCAATATTAGAACTGTCAATACGTTTTGTGTAAAACGTATTTAGGCAGTTTAATATGATTAACTAATTTTATTTAAAGGCGATCGTTTTACAAGCGGGCCTTGGGCTAGTTCTTGTAACGTCCAGAAATAAGTTAAAGTGGAAAAGGCAGCATCATATAGAAAAGGTAATTTTTATAAATGTTAGAAGATTTAAATCTTTACAACACCGACATTTCAGGTGACATAATCTAAGTAGACCTTTAGACAGTTTTGAGCAAAGCTTAGCTATGTTGAATATTGTAAGGACCTCTTGTAAAATCTATAATCATTACTCATAATTATTTTTGAACTTGCTTATATAAAAAAGTATTAATAAAAAAATAAAAAGCTTCTATTCTAAACTTGACGTTACTTTGAATTTGGAATTTGGTACAAAATTAATTGCGAATTTTGCAGCACTGTCTCAAGCCTTTACATATTTTTTGTAAACTGTAATTTTGTATAATTATAAAGGACGACGTATAAAAGAACAAAGGTAAATTCTATTTACTTAATTTCAGTTATTATTAGCGTTAAGATCATAAATTTAAGTGCAGGCCCAAAATGGTAAAATATTTCGAATTAAATACCTCGAAAATTCTTATAGGTAAATAGTCTTAATAAGCAATATAAATAATATCAGCACAAGTCCCCACAGCTGGGATTGATTTTCCATATAATTAGCAGTAACGGTACACCCACCATACTTCTACACCATACTTCTTCTTTTACTCCGAAGATAAGACTAATCAGAAGTAAGAATGGAATATAGTAAAGGAAGACAGAGTTATTATATGCCTACATACCTATTTGATATTACCAGTGCCTTAAATAGCCTTTTATGCGCCCTATGCGAGCTTCTACGACTGCTCCCTTTGTATTTTTAGATATTATAGGCACCCTAGCTAGAGCAATGCTATGTATAGGCCTACTTTATTTGATTCAGGGTGATAAAATAACGCACAAGGACCTTGGTGTTGCTTGGTGGACCAATTTTCTAAGATTTTGGAAGAAAAATCTATTTTTTTAAAGAACTAGAACACAAATACCCTCGTGCGCTGCCAAAAAAATGACCTCGATGTTTTGTCTAATTTAACAGACGTTATTGAAAAAATGGCATGTAGATACGTATGTGTTGGAATCGAGCACTAGGGACGCAGCGGGAACTTATCAGGAGCAACCGAAAAAGCAATAGTCCTGCCCTGTGTGGGCACCGGTAGCACCGCCCTATTTACGTCACTGGATGTTACTCATATTTACTTTCTTCTTACTTTGCAGGGAATATAACATTATAAGTAGTATGACTGAAGCACCTCCACAAACGAAGCGTGATGAACAATATCCGTTGTTGAAAGTTGACAGTGGAGGAGGCGATGTGGGTAACAGGCCACAAGCCTCGGTAAGCGTTAATCCAGCATGGACCATTACTTGTAAACCATCAACATCGTGGACTGTTCGCTGGCCTGGTACGTACTTAATAATTCTGCTTTATATCGAAGACCACCTAGGGTCGTCTTTTGGATCCCGGGATGTGAAAATCAACTTGAACCCCATTAATAATTAATATAGGTAATTTTTACATCTCATTTTTATGGTCCTCTATTCTATGCACTTTAGAACCCTTGTTCATTCTTCATATACGTCCGCCTGATTATGTGTGTCACAGTAATTTTTCAAAGAAACTTACTTACTCGAGTTTATATAAATGGAACTTTAATCATAACTTCTTTAAATGATTTTTTATTGACGTCAATTGGCTTGGCCCCCCTAGGGCCTCGCGCCCTGATTCCTAATATTGTCATCGTTTAGGGCAGATAAGCATATAAAGGATTAGAACAATGTCAATCTGAAACACTCATATTTTTGTTTCAGAAGCTATATCCACATGTTGGATGACTCTAACACTATTGGGACTGTCGTTCCTAGTATTCTATGCAATGGGTATAGGTGTGTTTCGTCGCAACCACGTATTACTGTACAAATATAACTCTTCAAGTCTTGCTAGCGATGTCTATTTACATCACATACAACAAGGGTATTACGTACCATTCAAGCTTTACTCCGAATATCTTTCAAATATTGCAAAAAAATATCCAGCCCTACGTTTTCATGTATATTTTCTTGTTGATGATTCATTACAACCTAATTCCCGCTCTAGACGTCGTCGATTGATTAGCAAGTTAGTACCATATCACCCAAGGCTCGTATACAATGCAAGATCGGACATATCTGAGAAACAAGACACTGACTATTATAACTTTAGTGATACGATAAAAGATTTTCAAATGAGACACCAAAACGTGAAAGTCACGTTGATGAACTTAAGCAGTTACATGGATATGACGCCTTTAAAGTATTACTGGAAGAATATTCCCCTGTCCCATTTACCATTTTATGCACGGGTTTTCTCAGTTTGGCAAAATAGTGGTGTTGGACTTGACTTATCAACTTTTAATAACCGCTTTAACTACAATCATGCGATTGATCGTAAATTAGGAGCGATTTTAAAACAACACAATGAAGGTATAAATCCAGAAGAATATGTCAATGCTCTCAAAAAAATACATGGCGATGAAGAGAACGAAGTATTAGGAATGCTTTTTGGTTTAGTCAATTTCATTATGAATGAAACACGTTTCTTGATTAACAACCCGTTTATGGAGAAGAATATGATTACTGACAAAAGTCTTATACGAGGTAAACGCAACCTGGAATTGGAGCTCAATAATGATACTCAGTTTGATTTGAATAATACTTTAACAACAGACACTAATATGTTGAATGCAACTGCTTATAATCTGACTGCAAATATATCTGAAACTCCGCAAGTAGCTTTATTTTATGATATATCAATATTTTCTGACGGACTCGGACCTCCACAATTATCTTCCAACTCTTTTCAACCTAATTTTGCACCGTTATTGAGAAATTTTGATTTCAAACGTTACAAACATAGCAAGGAGGCATCCCATCTTTTGACTTTTGATCCAGAAGGCGCGTTCATTTCATCTTCAACAAGAATGCACCCATTCTTAAGGCATTTACTTTTCTCTGCTTGCCAAGGACTTCCACCTCGGTTTGCTATACAAGATGCTATGTTGATACAGTGTCCTCATACATTTAGAGATGATTTGTATTGCAATAATATTTACTTTTTGTAACTTTATTTATATAGTCAATTGAATGTTAGTATTTTTTAGATTTCATTAGTTTCAATAAACATGCAAACTAGACGTTTCTTGGTATTTTTTCATTACAAGAATAATAAAATGTGATATTATTTATTTAAGTAATACGACCTGTAAAGGTGTAATACTGTGCATGAGTGTACAGAAACAGTTTATAGAAAGAAAAATATTTACTGTTGCAAATAAATGCACACGCGTAAAATACAGGGATATTTACTAATAAATAGATACAGTTTAAGAAATGTACGCACATAAAATTCAATCTCGGCATCATGCTGTGTCAGTAGCTGTTACGGCGCCGATTCCCAATTCCAGTCTCCATCGAACCAGAATCATCCTAATGAACCTACTATTTACCTTCATGTAGTTAATTTTAAAACAGTGTTAAATACTTCTAATAATAGCATTTTCTTATGTTTATGCTAATGTATCCTTATTACATTACACTGCTCCGAAAATCAGTATGGAGTAATAACTGCTATAAGCATAGTTATTTTTAATATATCGGACTAAATTTAAGCCATAAATATACATAATTATATATAAAAGTTGTCAGAAAATCGTTAGCTTAAATAGTACTTATGTGCAATAATGTGAAAATTAAGTTTGTAGGCTCTTATTACATCGTGATTTGCTTGTTATAGAAAATGTCACTATGGCTACTTTCCATTAGAGACTCACAACGATCACGTTCACGACCGCGATTTTTCCCGTTCCGCTTGCTTGCGGGCGTCACAATAGTAAACTCAAGTGGAATGGTTATTCGACCTACCTTTTGAAATGTGAGCGCTGCGTGAGCGAAATTCATGGGTCATTAAGGTCTCATCAAACAGCGGACGAGACAGGACGGCGACGCGACGCTGGCGGGACCTGAAGAGTTGTAATCTATTAGTTGATGTAGAATATGTCACATAGATATATAGATAGAGACACCTTTAGTGACGATTTCGCCACGACCGTAACGACCGCGGTTGTCTTGTGGAACGGCAAACGAAGCATTTTGAGCGTCGTGAGATACTGAAGGAACGCGCTGTATGATTAATGTAACTGTCAGTTTTTGATAAAAAATCAGATTACATATATATAATTACATATGTTTTATTAAAATGTAGTTATCAAGGTTTTAAAAATGATAAAAGAAATTAAAGTGAAAATAATAAAGAAGAAATGAAATTACCACTCAACATAATTCTGGCACCTATATTAAAACCATATTTGACTAAAACTAGAACATTTTGCAAAAATCCAGTATTTGGACTAAGTGAATTCTATACTTACTTTTATGCAACATTAGGACTTGTAAGAAATTTAATTTCTTAATGTTTATTAATTGAATCAAATTTAGGCTGCGCTTTGACACAAAGTGCCATAAGATTAAGGGTAATTTGAGTTTAGGGGGTAACGTACGCTTTGTATATAGCCACTACACCTGTCATTTGGTTGGTTAGGATACAAAGATTTTAGGGTCCACAAACAAGTTTCGAATGAATAATGGGAAAAAATAAAATATGTTGGATAAACAAGGTTATACCACTTTTAATGATAACAAACTGTGATTTGTATTTAGGAATACAATTACGCTTTATATATTAAAACTGTTTTTGAGTTTAGTACATAAGTTTTGAATTAGTATATTGATTTTGCTTATATATTGCGACGATGGTTACAAATGGGTTGTGACACTCGCTGATCGCTGCCATGGTACGCTCACTTTGCTTATGGGCTTTAGCCGAATATCATGACCAGTGACTAAAATGGTGACTTAGGTTATGTTAGACTTTCAACCAACGCGCACGAGCCGAGCAAGCGAAGCGAGCGTGCCAGGGTAGCGGCTGGCAAGAGCCAGAACAGACTGGTAAATATTGTTGCAATATAACGAAACGAACGAATGGAATAAATGAATAGCTCAAGAAGCAAGAGCTACATGCTGCCGACAAACTGCACTGCAGTTTGGCAATGTGATTGTTTATATAAACTTATAACTTTTTTATTGAAAAAAAATGTCTCCTAGACACAGAACAGAAATGTCATGAGAAGCAATCTTATGGCGAACGTAGAACTCTTATTATTGAACTAAGTTAGTTTGCATAATCTCTTAATCCAAAAAAGTCCGACATCCGTCTTCCCGTCAAGGATTTTCCCTTGCATTATGATATGGGATTTTTAGGAAGGGCATTATAAAATTTCTTAGAGGTCAGCAGCAACAACAACAACAACAGCAACGTATTGGCGACACCCCTGTGCTGAAAACGTCTATGGGCAACGGTAACTACTTTCCATCACGTGGGCCTTCGGCCTATTTGCCTACTTCAGGCAAAAAAAAAACAGTTTTTTTTAATGCAGAATAATGATAATCAACAATTTTAAATATGACTGTTAGTTTCATCACCGGTTATTTGCCAAAAACTAATTTTAGATAATAAGTGCCAATCACCTGAAAAAACATCTCGGAGAAACACCTTCTAATGTTGAAGTAAAGAATAATCTTAATCACAATGTCATGCTCATACATGATCTTAAAATTATTGCAACTTCAATGGGCATCTTTCAGTATGCCTGTCTTCTTTTTGGATGCTTTACGGTAAGTAAAATCTATAGCTTTTTTTATTTTTAATGGAGATATTTCCCGAAGATCCCCTCAATATAAATCACTTTAAAAACTTTAATGAAACCTCGCTTCTATCTGTATGGAACTTAGTAACTGCTACCATATCACTATTAACAGATTTTTAAAACTTTTGCACTCATTAATGGCCCTTGGATTCTTAATGTGAACGTTCAGACTCGGTAATATTCCTATTAATGATTTTTAAACAAATTCAATCGTGACTCGGTAATAATTTATATTACCTAGTAATGATATATAATATTATTATTTTTATTCTTGTTCCATTTGTCCGAGAAATTCATACTTTTATACTAATATACAAATATGAAAATGAGTTTGTTTGTAGATTTGATATGTCACCACTGCTACTGTGACTGTACATACTTAAGATCTCATTTTTGTTCAGGTCGGAGATAAATACGGTTGAAATTCGTTTTCTCCGGTGAATCTATGAATAGTGAGTAGTCATTGACTTACTAACCAATGGACTTGGGGTCTAGTACAAATTTCACGGAAAAAGTGTACAGAGTTAGCTTATAGGTATTAACAAATAAAAACACTTCAATTTATGTCTTATCTATATAAGGATACAGCATAAGTTTGCTTGTAATAATTTAATACCATATGCAGCTTCGACTGGTGGTCGTACTATTTTAGCTTCTAGTTTCTAGTGAAGATCATAGTAGTAATGGAGTAGCATTAGTTCTATTTTTTTTGTTTGCTACATTAACAATATCGAATAGTATAAATATATTATTATACTGTATATTTATCATACATTTTATAGACGTCTGTGGTCTAGCGGTTCAAGTATCGGACGTGCGTGAATGTTCGTTACCGCGTATCTTCAGAATTATTGAACCGATTTTAATGAAATTTGAAACGTAGATAGTGTAGGCTTAGTTTTTCTCTAGGTCTTGATCCTATCAAGTAGGCTACAAATCACTACTTGAAAGTAGTCAGGAAATACACTGATTTGCATAAAAAGAGTTCTATTTTAGTATTTAAACTATGGTAATCAAGTAATAATGAATCTAATTTGTATTGAGTATAAACGAATGGTTGGGTTTATGGTGGAAATAGTTTCTGTTTTTTTATAGCAAAGACATCAATGGGTTAGGTAAAAAAGAAAATGCTTGAATCAATTTTATATTAAGATTTGACAATTTTAAAATATAAATATAAAAAACGAAACGCACAATGAATCGTTATCAGCAATGTTGGCACAGGTGGTTTTATAAGTCTTCTTAAGCCTTTATGGGTTAAGTACATGATTCTGCAAAATAATCCGAGCAAACAATATTCGATCCTTTGGGATTAAAATGTTCATCTTGTCGTGATACGGTTATAATTTCTCCAACTTATAGGATCTCGAGGAACACTGAAATTAATATAGGTATATACGGCATGGTATTAAAATATCGATAATAATTTTACAAACATAAATACAGGACAAACACACACAGGATCTCCGTTTTTAAATTGGTTTAAAATAACTCCTTTATTATCAAAACATTTCCTTAAAAAATGCACATAAAATAAATCCAATTATTAAAAAACAAATTAACATCAAAGTGACTCTATGAAGTTTTTTGTTCGAAAATTTTCGACTGTTCATGGCAACCTGAACAAATGTTATTTGTCGTACTTGTCGATTGTCATCTCTTTCGGTCTAGTGCGCGCATAACGTGTAAAAACAAGACAGATAGATACTTCTTGTTTATTTTGTCTAGTTATGTGATTTGTTTTTACAATTAATTGAATTTTAAATAATATACTTCATTCCCAAGCGAAATAATACTTTTATATTATAAAAAAATGTATACTTACTGAAAATAAGATACACCATCGTCTTTTTTGACTTTACTTGCGTAGTTTTTACACGTTTTAACAAGACAGTACGGCATTAGTTACGCGTGTTCTATGTCAGTCGACCAAATGGAGACTAGCGCGCAATTGTTGCTCTTTTTGCATTTTGTTGCTCTTTTGGTTGGGACACTTTTGAGTGCGGCACGCGAAGTCCATTGGTTAGTAAGTCAATGTGAGTAGTGAACAAAACGTACGGATGGATGGAGTACATACATACATACATACATACATAACTTCACGCCAGGTCCCTTGCGGGGTAGGCACGAACAACAGAGCGCCATTTAGGCTTATTCTTACACACCTCACTTACTTCTTTGACATTCATAGTTCTTGTCATGCACGCTCGTCTGTTCTTAAGGCTCCTGACATCACCTTCTGCTAGTACACGATCAATTTGATCATGGAAGGTGTGTCGTGGCCTTCCGCGACTTCTGCATCCATCCACTTTTGCATTGTATATCTGTTTAGTCATTCTTTCATCATACATTCTTTCCACATGCCCGAACCACCGGAGCATTCCTTTCCTTACCTTCACCCCGACACTCTCTTTCAGACCAACTCTCTTTCTTACTTCGGTATTACGAACACGGTCCGCGAGCGTCACTCCGCAGATTTTGCGCAGTGCTCGCATCTCGACCGCGTTTACTCTACTTCTCTATGGATGGAGTAATGTCTGTGATAGTGATGGGGTGTGATGGAGTGCCTATACAATAATAGGATGCGTGATTCTAGTCTTTTTTACTTGTATTAACGCCCGGATACCTTGGAAAGTATTATGCGATCACGAGTCACGTATAAATCATAATACCCATTTTTATGACTCAGCACGAAACACGCGCAATAAAAATTATATCGCATTTTTAATTTTCATTGAATTATTATTACTGCTTCTTGTAGCCTCAGTGTAGGTTTTCATATAAAATAAAATCAATTAGCTAAGAAACGAGACTTAAGTTAAAATATCGTATGTTTAACATACTAAACGGTAAAATATTAAATTCAGGATAAATGACATTTATTCTTTGAATAAATGAATATTTATTTGTTAAAATACAGGTAATAGTTATATATAGGTATATGGTAACAAAGTCGATTGTTCTCACTGTATTTGATCTACACATGGTCATACAAATATGAGTGCACGTCAATATATAATGTATATATAAGCACTCATATACACATACGTGATGCCACATGAAAGGATGAACTTGCTTAACAAGACGCCTATACACACTGAAACACACTATTACATCTAAAATAGATATATATTTTCTCCCTGAATTTACAAAGTATACCTACTACATATCATTTTTAAGGATAATGGCATTTTCGTATTCTGTAATAATATAATTTAAGATGGTTTATTTATTTTCCCTTTTTTTATATTTATAATTTGTAAAATTAATTAGACCTCTACGTAATCCTTCTTGGGGAGGCCTACGTTCAGCAGTGGACTGAATTTGGCTGAAGATGATGGTGATGTAATCCTTCTTAGTTCATAGTCTTATATACACTTGTTTAACGTGTTTTAAATGTTTTCAGGATAATCCTGCGCTATTTTTACCACACCTGACTGGTCAATTGTTAGTGGTTTTTGTGAAGATTGTAAACGCACTTTTACTATCAACACACATGAATCTGAAGAGTATCGCGCAACTGGGATACAAGGTCCCAGCTATCATGCTTCTAACATTTAACTGGCTTCAAGAATTTTGCGTTTTTCGACAACATTTATGCGTGTGCGATTTATGAGAATAAATCAAATGAAGTATCTAAGGCCGTTATATATTTTATAATGACGATACTGTAATATTTTCATATGATGATAAACTACCACATATGGTATTATAATATACATACTTCCTTGATTTATTAGATAGGTCTTCATCTGATAATTTTTATGTTAAATTCTGCTTTTTTTGTATTAAAATACATAACATAAAATTATATAATCTGGTTGGTTCCTATATCTAATTATTTTACTATTCATTCCCTTGCAACCCTACAATCGTTGAATTTTGTAATTTCTTGTACGGAGAGTATGTCAAATTTTAACTGACAGGCAAACGAACGGTCGGTAATCCTATATCTATAGGAACCCGACTTTAGTCGTATATGCTTTTTGCTTTATTCAAATGTATGGCTGGTGAATGTAATAAACAATGTACATAAAATTTGTATTAGTTAGTTTCTAAATAATATGTAACGTTCTTAAATTTTTTTGTGAGGATGTTTCAAATTGAGTTTTTATAATTCAAGATGTGTATTTCTAAAATCATAATGAGTCATTCTCCTTTAGAGGAGAAAGAAAACACTCATTTAAAAGAAAAGATGGAAAATTCAACTAATGTAGCGTTAGAAACAGTTAAAAGCAATAAGAGTTTAAAGTAAAAACGCATTATATTTTATGCGTTAAATTTTTGGTGAAATCATATTGTCTAGTCTGTCTGTTTCCTTAAATGAAAAAGGTAGAAAACTTAAATTGAAAATCTGTAAATAAGGTTTAATAAGTAAGAACGTTATTTTTTTATTTAAATCTGTTTGATATAATGACAGTCTACAAAAATATGCATCCTTGTCAGAAAAACCATTACAACAATTAATTATTTCTTGTAATAATGAGATAGTTATACAATAAATAGACGGGATTTCATTTCGGTTTTCCATGGAACTAATACATTTTGATTTAATGACTTGATCAGCTCTACGACATATAAACTGATACCGAGCAATATGGATAGCGAAAGTAACATGTTACTGAATCAAATTCGAAAAAAGCACGAGAATCATGCTAATTCAGTAAGTATAAACTAACTCTTAAAGTTGATTTACATTGATCCAGCCACTTGGGGAGTGGACCGACTTCAAAATAGTCAATCGGGAATATTGAAGCGCTGACTTGGGGCGCGTTCCTTTTGTATCTCCCAACGTTCAAAATGCTCCTGCAGTCGTTCCACGTAGAGACTATGGTCGTTACGGTCACCGCGGAAACGTTGCTAATAACGTCAACATTTTTGATCACACAGTGCTCACAAAGACCCATGTCAAGCGTTGGGTCAAGGAATCCGTTTCACTTAAGATTACAATTGTAACGCCTACAAGTATTAAAGTGGAACAGGAAATGTCACAGGGGAAACGTGGTGGGTAGTGTGGGGTTCGAAATGTTGGGGTGCTACTAACATCGCAAACAAGAAATGCTATTGCCACACCACGGTTATGGATACCCTAAAGTAAAACCCCTCGGTGGTCCGTCTTTTGTCTTTATGCCAGGGCTACAAGTATTTCGCCGAGCAATTTTACAGGCCTTGGTAAGCGGCTTCCACTACCGGGGAGTATTGGGGAGTGTAGCGGGTGAGTGAGAACCGTTATTCCCCAAGGGGCAAGCTTACGGCGGCAGAAGGTTGAAGCCCGGCCTACGGCGTCAGCGCGTTCTCCATTGGTAGGAGCAGAGCTACCGGCTAGCGGAAAACCTTGGCCGGGAGCTAAAGGTCAAGTCCGGTAAAGGCGACGAGGTCTCGGCACTGCTCGGTCCATGCAGGACACTCCCGGAATCGCGTTCCTACCTAATATAGCCTTTGGTATTTTAAAGTGAATCCTTGCTGAATTAACGCATGTTATTATGTAAAATGTTTTTCTATTGGCAGTACAAGGATGAAATATGATCATATTAACTGGGACTGTTTGCAAGTGGGAGAACCTTTTTTGGTGATTGGCGTAGGACGTCAGCTGGTTGGATACTGAAATTGTTTGATGTCCACAGATCAACGCAAACATCGAGGCAGCCGAAGGCAATCGCGTGAGGTTGAGGGCTCTTCTAGTCGCACTGCTTGGTGTCTCTATGTCCGCATGCGCTTTCGCCTCCCAACCAGTGGAGCTGGAGTTGGATGATGATGAAATTGCTCAAAAATTAAATAGTGTCAGCTTTGCTAGAAGGTTATACACAATATGATATTTTTTGTAGTTTTTTATGCTAGTGTTGTAATTAAGCATTTTGTATTTGCTTATTTTGGTTAGCAATAAAATGTTATCTATCTAACTAGCTGCACCCAGCAGTCATTGCAATGCGACGTAAAGTATTTTTTAAATTGTTTTTGCGCCAGGAACCTTCGCTGTCGTTCTAGAACACCCTACCAAAGTTTATCACAATCTGATCAATGGTTTAGAAACGCATAGAGAACAAACGCACAAACATTTATTTGAAATATATGAGTACCTTCATTCTGTAGGTACTCGTATGTTCAACATACGTATTGTTACATATACATATTACGTAATTAATATAACGTCCCAGTTGCTTTTGAAAGTTGTATACGTTCGATTACATAGTTTTAAATTGTGAAATAGGATTAAATCAAAACTCTCCTCAAAACCGGTTTGACCCTAATAGACAGTCAGAAATATATATATTATGACCTATTCAATTGTTATTTTAACAGAATTACAAAACCGACTATTCGCCTAGTAATGGGAGACGGGAAGTTGAGTGCTTTTGTTACCGCCATCACGTCGTTGTTGCTATTGGTAGCTGTTATGTCAAAGGTATTGAAAGTTTTAATATATTTCATCGAATCTCAATGTCGTTACGATGGTAATACTTAAAAGGCTTACTATTCTAAATCCGGCATCACTGTGAAAGTTCGAGACTCCGTCTTTCTTTTAATGGTTTAAGCTTGCAGTGTTTTATGTTAAGAAATTTCCAACTCTATATATAGTACTTAGTATTCCTCTTCCATATTGGAAAGTAAGTTTATTTTTATATAAAAAAACTAGCTGTCCCGGCAGACGTCGTCCTGACCTGTAAAAAATAGGGGTTGATCGTAGAGGGTTGAAAATCTAGGGTTGTATGTATTTTTGTATGTTGTATCATAAAAAAATAGAAATTAAAAATTTTGACTAAAAATAAATAAAAAAATTTAGGGGTGGACTACCCCTAACATTTAGGGGGATGAAAAATAGATGTTGGCCGATTCTCATAGATACCGGATAAGCACAAAAAATTTCATCAAAATCGGTCAAGCCGTTTCGGAGGAGTATGGCAACGAAAACTGTGACACGAGAATTTTATATATTAGATGTAGAACTTTCTCATGTGGTCTGAATCTCATGAAATCTTATCACTTGGAATGTATCAGATTTTTAAGAAGAAGATTGATTTCATGTTCGTTCTAACTATAGCTATTGATAACTATCAAAAGTAAATATACTTTATTGGTGTACATACAGAGAGAAAGCCGTGAAGAGTCAAAAATTAAACATACAGGCAGTTTAGACACACTAGCGCGCCCGGCAGACCTTGTCCTGCTTTGAAAATATAAACATCTAGAACCCGATTGCAGCGTACCTATGGGGTCTAATTGTGAATCTAAACTGCTCTCGTATACTCTTTAACACAAACAAAATATTTCATCAAAATTGGTTCAACCGTTAAGAGAAGTTCAGTGACCATACTAACTTATTCTCTCATATTGTCAAATAATTTTATATATTATACCTATATAAGTATATAGAGATCACTATAGAAATCTATATCACTAGGGATCACAGACTTCGCGGCCGACGGATATATTAAGAAATTTCAATTGAACAATAATCTATGATAGGATCACAACTTTTAGCATGTCATAATTTTCAGATTACTTTATAATAAATATCTTCTCTTCATTTACTAGCAATCATGGCGGCGACGCGGAGCTAGATGGCTTGCAGCACCAGCAATGTTGGTTGCCGCTCTAGAGGCTGCTTCAGATGCTGGTGACGCTCTGCTTTCTGCAGCCCTGCGTGCTTCCTCGGCCCCAGGCCGTATTGCTGCACAAACTATAGCCGCGGCGCTGCTCGTTACTGTGGAAATTCTTGTCTGGTTTGTCTGTTATTCTAAACAATCCATAATTATAATGCAATAACGGTCTCTGTGGTTGACTGGGCTAAAGGCTTCTGGTGCCATTCCTGGCATGGAAAGTTTTGTAAACGAACTTTCCGTTATTTACTATGGTCTGGGATCCGTACCAGAGTGGTTCGTAGTATATTACCATAACACAAGTATGACTTTCTTAGCTTGGGGATATACAATGTGTGTGTTTGTCTGCCGATATTAAAAATAAGTTGTTACTCTCACGGATTGTATTTGCTCGTGGGCTGAATTAATAGGCTTCTAACCTCAGTAATAGTCAGGGCCGTCCTAAGCACATTGGGTGCCTCTTTTACCAACGGTAAAAAATACCATTGTTGTTTGACCTACCTCTAAATTTTGATAAAAATGCCTTAATGCCTTTGTAATGTCCATCTATCTATCTCTTTTTGCAAGTCAAAGCTATATTCCTTAGAAACTACTGGGTTTATATGAATGAATTTTGATGAATATTAGGTAACATGGCGCTACACATTGGTGTAGTACATTTGACTGAGAGTTGATCATCTTGTGGGGTATTGTAATTCAAATCTTGAAAAAGAATGAGGATTTTCTTTAAAGACCTTTTTATTGTAGTCAATCGACTTGCGCCCTCCCCCCTCCCTGGGTAAAGACGGCCCTCGTGATAATACAATTTGTCATAACTCAGAAGTAGTGGCGTTTTTTGTGGCATCGCCAGTAGAAAAGTAAAAACAGTCTTTTTTTTGCTATTAAACCCTATATAATTTGCCAGGTGGTAGGGTATTTGCCCGACTGAATGGCTATCACCCCTGGTCTAGAGTATGCCGCCATAACAACATTGATTTGTGTTCCAGCATTAGTGACCAGGTTTCAGTCTACCTTAAGAGAGCAGCAGCGCATTTGTAGCACCTTTGGTGTTGCAAATATCCATAGGCGATGGTAACCGCTTTCAGTCAAGTGGGCCGTCTGCCTGTCTGCTGAACTCATGCAATAAAAAAAAAATCAATTAAATGTTTTTATGATAGGTACGTCATATCTCAAAGCATCGGATCTATGTAGTTCGAACTAATTTCCTTTGACAGTATTTTAAAGCTCTTAAAATTGATTATAAACTGATTAAAAGTAGGTACTTGTATTATTTATTACAGGTATTTCATAGCGAAATTCTTCGAATATAATCCACCCCAGTTGCCAGAACGTGAGAAAGAAAATTTATTAATCAAAACGCAATCTTAAGGTTTTATTTTATTCTTATAATACTAACGATTAATATTGTAGTATCATGTAAAATTATGCAACCGGATTTAAATAAAAGTTATAATTAACAAGTTATAAAAGTTGTAAATATTATTATTTTATACTAAGAAACTATACTTATAATAAAGCTAAACGGTTTTAAGTGCGGTATTTCGTTTGATTTTTAATCCGCCGTTTCCGCCACGACGGAAGTCAAAGATATCAAGTGTCAATGAGTAATGTTAAAGCTTTATTTAGCCTACCGCCAACGTGTCAAGGGCGGCACCACCATTGTAGGCATGACGGTCATGCCTACAACCCTAATACGCTGGTGACGTCGCACTTTCACGGTCTATTGAAGTAGATAAGCTTGATATTATGTTCTATGCCTTAATGCAACGATTCGGAACGTAGTGAAGTACTTACCTAGTCATTATAGACTAATATGCTAAAACGTTATATCACATTTTTGGAAAAATATAGTTTTTTTTAGTAATACTTGTGTTGGAAAAAGGGATTTAATTTAATTTTAAAATACTTTGTAGTTGTAATTTTTTTTTCAAATGTCGGTTCAGTAGTTTATAGCCTATGATGTGCAAAGAAATATACATCTACTATGTAATTTTCGGTTGGGTACAAACTTACATTTTACAGGTTTATTATTACAACATTTTTGTCAGGTCATATATTTTGTAAATGTCTCCTTTGTAGGAATGCACTATATCGATCATAGGCGAGTTCATACTTAAGCGAACTCACACGCACTAGGCAGAGTTTCGGGTGACTATCTATAAGTTAACCACAATCTTTTTTGAGGGTTGGATCCGCACTTGCAACTTGTTCATTTTAATCTTTTAAATTTAATTTTTGTTTATGGTGATTACTTACTCTATGGAAGCCTCCCAAGAAACTCTTTAGCAACATCATATCTAGCTTTAATATTTTGGATGGGAGAGGTAATTAGGCTCCCATAAAGTAAATAATAATCACGAACAACAACGAAATTATTATAATGAACAAGTTGGCGGTAGCCTAAATAAAATCTATTCATTTTAATCATTGACAGTTGACATATTTATCTACTGAAAAGTGGCCGAAACGTCGAAATAAAAATCAAACAGAATATCGCGCTTAAAACCGTTAAAATGTAGTTTAACTACGGGTACACGTGAAAACTTCAGAAAACAATAAACTATGCTTAACTATATAAAGTAATAATAATACAAACAATCCTTTAAAGGACTGTGCACATTCTCGTGTAACACTGCGAGCACGCGAGAAACGAGAATGTGGAGGCATTGCTCGTGCTGTTTTCTCGCGTTTTCGCGATGTTTTGTGACATTATCCCGAGAATATGGAGCACCTATAAATTATACAGATTTGACAGCAATATAATATAATTAAATAGAAATATTATACCAATGATAACGGCAGAATCGACTTTAACTATTATTTAAATATGTACTTATCAACGAATAAATGGTCGGTTTTGTTTTGGTCAAACGATAAACTGACCTAACTCATTGGCCTTGTCACTGGGCATGACGTTCGACCGTCCCTCATACCTATATTTGGCTAACATTGGTAATGCATGTAGTCGGTAGTTATATATACTAACTACAAAAATATAATAATTATCTCAATCACAATAATGTGAATCTAAAATTACGTATTTTCATGTCATTCAAAGATCTACAGTTTGTTTGAATGATATTGATATTCATGCTTTACGAATTTAGTAAAGTAAAGACTTTAGTGTTTTAATAATATTAATCTCAGGTTTACTTACAAATTATAAACATGTTGATAATTTTCAGCAATGGCGTAATAGGTAGTTGATTTTATAATTATTAATTATTTTGGCCATGTCATATACATTTGAAGACTAATTCCGAAATCAAAATAATTGTGTTTTTGTTATAATAATAAGTATTAGATAAGTCGTTACGCTAAAATTTAACATTATTTCTGTCGATATGACGCACGTAATTAACATAATTAATTGCATTTTGTTTTATTTTATTGTATAAATGATGGCTTGCCGATGATTTTAGAGTCGTTATTATACTCCAGCAAACCATATTTAAAGTCTTTGAATACAAAAAACGCGTAATATTCTCGTTCCACGTTTATGCATATTTACCTTAAAGGCAAACTAGCTTTGTCAAACATTGGTTCTTATGTGGCATACATAATACCTTTACAAGTTTTACAAGTATAATGTTTTCTTGTTTTTTGCTCAGAACACCAAATGAGTACGAGATCTCTTAAAAAATAAGCTATATCCGCATTAGTCACACCGCTTTCAGTTTCAACCAAAAGAGTTACTAATACATCAAGTTTACCTATTTCAAATATACACTGAGATACCCTCATAATCAAGTCTTGATCGGGGTTAGTCATTTGCAATGTTTTGGCATCCGGTTTAGATATCAGGCCGACAATCTTAAATATAACAGCTGTCAGAAGGTCGCATTGAAGTTGGTCGTAATTTTCTAGGCGCGTCTCAAACATATCTATTGTAGTAGATTTAACAAGTACGTCATGGTTACCCAACTTAATAACATGACCAGCACGAAGTTGCAAAAATTGTTTACGATTCGAACGGAAAGTCTGAAATTCGGTGTATTTATACGGATCATCATAAAAGTTATTCTTTATTTCTGTCACTTTATCTAAGAATTTTTCTTTAACTTAAGAATGGTTTCTTTGTCAACTTTCCCATTACGAATGAATTTTTTCATTAAAACCACAAAAGCGTTGTCAGAGTCATTACAATCGGGTATACACTTTTTCAAATAATTGGAAACAAAAAGGACAAGGTGAATTTCAAAATCAGACCAAACGTCTTTTATAAATTTAAGTTCTTGTGGCAATAAAGCTGATACAATTTCCGCACATAGAAGTAAAAATCCATCGTGAATTTTTTTAGTGAAGTCTGATAATACCTCAGCAATAAATTCTTTATCACGTTTACTAAGGGTTATTAGGAATGCTGTTATTTTTAGTATTTCTTGTTTGTTAATACCACTAGCGTTGTCTGTTGCAGTGGTTGAAAACAAATTTGAGTTAGTTGAACGATAAATCCTTGTTGGTACATTTTTACTATCTACTTTAGCTGGTCCGAGTTCCGTAAATAACTTGTTACGACCGTCTTTTCCAAGTTCATAAAGATTCGAAAGACTAGCACTGTATTCATTATTTACAAGTGTATTTGCATCAGGCGTAAGCGATATTCTCATTTTGTTTTTATTTATTTGTTTATTAATTCTGCCAAGTTTCGCAAAGAACTCGTCTTTATTATCTATTTTATCTAGAGCTCTGATGATATCAGCGTTACCGTTGATGTTACCCTTAAGCCTACGTGTTTCAGCCGTAACTTTGTCAAATATTTTCCTGAAAATTGAAATACACCTTTGTATTAATTTAGTCTTATTCATATTAATATAAAAAGGATATTCATTTTTTCTATAAAGCCCTAATTATTAAACTAATTTATATATATAGTTTTTATATTAAAGACACTATAGTAGAATTATTTTCTCCGTGCAGTTTGAGTCATAAATAAAAACTAGGCCTCAGCCCGGCTAGGGCGCATGAGCATGTTGCGCAGGCGCAACGCCATTATCGATAAAAACTCATTCTTATCAAAGAAAGATTATCATTCTTAAAAAAATCATTATCATCTTTTTTGCTGTTAATTTTAAACTTAGATATAAGTATTTATATTTATTTTTAATGTAACTTGTTACATTCTAAACTTTTGTACTTATAGTTTTTTAATACATAGATACCTAATTAATAATTTATTTTAAATCATTATTATTCTTATTTTAATAAATACGTTGTTTTATCTATTTTTCTTCTTTCATTTATATCACTAACCCACAAAATGACAAAACTAAATACACTATCAATAACGCTTATCGACAACAATAATGCGTATCACTATACCTGCCCATAAGGCCCGTGAGTGGAAGAGAGAGCGAAATACTCAATTCACCGCTCCGATTATTTATGACCCAAACTGCACGGAGAAAATAATTCTACTATAGTAAAAACAAAATAATTTAAAATACCGCTTAAATTTTGACGCATATAGTCTATCTTAAAATAAAATATTTATCATGAGGCAATTTGAAAGGCGATGTTTAGCTTTACTGATTTAAAAAAATTATAATTTTGATTATAATGAACAAAAGTTTTAGAGATTTGAATATTTTTAATGAAGCTAATTGTGTTGTTGAAGTGAAAATCTGGGCTGATAATAAAACGTGCCTTTTCAAGCTGCGACAAGAAGTCTCTGGTTAGTTCAAGATCTCCAATTTGCTTGATGATTAGTCTAAACTGAATATTTATGCATATTTGACACTAGCGTTTTAAACAAATCGCGCAGAGTACTAATAAATAAAAAAAACAAGAATTCAATTACCTTTTATTGTTACTTGCTAGGGAATCTCTAACAGAGTTTATACGTTCCGCCTGAGCATCCTGGACGATATCTTTTGCAGTTTGGTTTGACATCACTCCGATGCCAAAGAACAAAGCAGAGACAGAGACAGAGAAGCATTCCGACTTAGTTGGTTGTTCTCCATATTTGGTATACTAAAAGTAAAGTTTTTTTTTCTTTGATATAATTACAAATATGAGCAAATAAAAATAGTTTTGGTGGTTTGAAATATAAACATGATAAATATATCGACGCTTGAAAGGCAATCATGGCTAAGCGACATTGAGTAAAGTTTACAGGAGAGTGATTTAAAGTTCAAAATAAAAACTAAAAATCATAACATTTCGCCTAATTGTTCGATTAAAATATTTCTACCAGTGTTAAAATTATTATATAGTTATCCGTGCAGGAACGGAAAAAGAATACAATTTCCTGCGGCCGGGCGGCCTGTCATAAGAGGCAACAAAACAATCCACAGCCAGGTGGTAGGGCATTTGCCCGACTGGATGGCTACCACCCCTGGTCTAAAGTATGTCGCCATAACAACCTTGATTTGTGTTCCGGCATTAGTGACCAGGTTCCAGTCTTCCTTAAGAGAGCAGCAGCGCGTTTGTAGCACCTTTGGTGTTGCAAATGTCCATAGGCGATGGTAACCGCTTTACATCAAGTGGGCCGTCTGCCTGTATGCTGACCTCCTGCAAATAAAAAGAAATCATGATTACCTTTCAAGCGTCGATATACTTCCAAAAACTGGCATACCTATAGGAGACCTTGAAAGTTAGAGAATTGCGAGTTCCAGAGCCAGACTTAGGAAATGAATTTCTAAAACGGGAGGTCTTTATCGTAAAGACCGCCTTTGACGTCAAGTCCTCTTCACACTTCTGCTTGAAGCTTGAGCTGTTGATGGAAGATTTAAGAAAAATAATAATAAAGACTTAAAAATTACCCTATACGCCATTTCTCCGATTCCATTAATAACACCAATGGCACTGGTAAAATTGTTTGTATATTTTAAAACTTGAACAGCATTCATAAGTATCTGAAAATATTTTAGAAATTTTAAATCATTAAAGACCAGAACCTATATCGCTCTACATATCGGAGTTTGGCTTTCCTGATATTTACAACCTGGGTGTCTTCAAGTCCCGTGTGAAAAGGTACCTATCATTAGGTAAGCGTGCTCCATCTAACACCATATCTCCGTTCTATGTCAGACGAGATCATGGTCATACACGAACCTATAGTACTATGAAAAACCTAGTAGTATTTGGATATTGCCAAAATTTTTTTCCATGATATAAGTTTTTATGTTGTTTGGTAAAATTAGACTAGTTTAGTGATACATAAATTTTCGAGCTATACAAGTTCTCCGATGTCTAGGTTAAGTCGAATGCCTACGATTCGTCTGAGGCGAGGATTTGCATTGAATGAATATTATTCTAAAACCTGAATATACAAGATTACTTGAGACTGACTATATTTAGAAACCGTGTGAAACCATAATTTAAATAGAAGAAACGAAATATCATTTAGGTACTTGAACTTAATAGTAGCGAATATTTTGTTTGTTTATAGAATAAACTTGGTAATTCATATCTTCGAAAAAGCGATATGTAGATTCTTAGTAGGTATTTATCTTATCTTTTATCATTTGCATTCGATAAGTGTTTTGGGGGCTATGATAAATTTATATTATA
Source organism: Dendrolimus punctatus (assembly GCA_012273795.1). Taxonomy (NCBI): domain Eukaryota; kingdom Metazoa; phylum Arthropoda; class Insecta; order Lepidoptera; family Lasiocampidae; genus Dendrolimus; species Dendrolimus punctatus. The sequence goes on along the minus strand of JAABVI010000059.1, from coordinate 182,862 downwards.
GATATAATGCTTATGCATCGAATTTGTAAATTCTTGAATTGACTATTTGGAGAAAGTAGATTTGAAACAACTTTTGTTTTTTTTTAACGTTATACATTAGTATTACGTTATTATTTTTACGTTATACCCCATGACGAGCAAGCATGACAAGAGCAATGAATGTCAAAGAAGCAAGTGAGTTGTGTAAGAATAAGCCTAAATGGCGCTGTTGTTTGTGCCTACCCCGCAAGGGACCCGGCGTGAAGTTATGTATGTTATATCCCATTAGGGTACTATTAGAAACTCTCTAATACGCGCCAGATTTCATGTGGGTGATATACAGACGAACTGCAAGAGAGTCGTCTATGTTGATGTAGCTACGTTTACGACAATAAGTCAACATGGAGCAAATATTCAGCCATATCCTCTCCACCAAGTCTAGCATGTAGCAGCAATGTAAGCAATGTATTTTAGGTTTAAGGTAGTTAGTTTATAGAGATATATGAAGTTGATGTTTGACGGCTGATATGCGTGTTAATTTTCTAATTCCGTGTAACCATAAGGAATTCTGATGATCGTGAGAAGTTGAGAAGAAAGTAAGAAAGGCACAATCTGAACGCAACTAGGCTTTTAATCAATGTGTACTTTATTTACCTCAACACTCGTGCCAGAAGCAGCTGCCCAAGAGAGTAGTTTTCCCGCTGCTGTAAACGAAATTCCTACAGTAGATATTGCTATATTAATCCAGCAGGCACGGGATTCCGAATTACTCAAACCTATGCCCTGTAAAGCAAGTATAGTATAACAATCGTTATTACAGGCAGAGAAGCGGAACTTAACTTAGTGGAAATTAAAAACTTAAATTATATTTTCAAGCCGTCAACGCGTTGTCAATTTCAAGAGGGATGTCCAGCGGTACTGGTATTATGATTGACGTATAAAGCATTTCCACGTAGAATAAGAAGGCGACACTAACCTGTTCATGATTACTTCTGTCCTTCAAGTTCATCGCGGAACGTGTGATGGAGTAAATGCCAGCCCCCACACCTACAACAAGTGCAGTTCCCATTGCGGCCGGTAACGCCACTGGTGCTAATACGGCGGCACCGGCGATTCCAGCCAGCGATCCAAGGGTGAAACCTTTAATTTCAAACATATTATATGGGTGTAGCAGAAGATTAGTTAATTCTATTTAATTAACCTAAATGGTTGAATATTTGATTACCCTTTTAAAGCAATATATTTGAGCTATTTTAGAATTTTATTCCTAAATGAAGAGAACGAAACTTATAATTTCGCCCCGTTTAAAAATACTTTCAAAGAATAGCAGATTGCTTATACAGCAAAAGTATTAAAAAAAAATTATGATTTGTATACGCTTTGGATATACGCTTTCGCAAAGACGTGGGGGTTTATTTAATTTACATGAAACCTATTAAAGATGTCATATAATTAAAACCCACAACTAACCCTAAAGGAAAAAACTATATTTTACTAATATACGATATGTCACTATTCGCAGGTAGATAATATGGGTATTATATACGTAATATTGCTTTAAAATTAAATGGCAAATTTAAAAGGACTAAATGATTTTTTTATTGCAGGAGGTCAGCAGACAAGCAGATGGCCCACTTGATGGAAAACGGTTACCATCGCCTATAGACATTTGCAACACCAAAGTTGCTACAAATGCACTGTTGCTCTGTTAAGCGAGAACCTGGTCACTAATGCCGGAACACAACTCAAGGTTGTTATGGCGACATACTTTAGACCAGGGGTGGTAGCCTGGCTGTGGATTGTTTTGTCGCCTCTTACGACAGGACGCCCGGCCGCAGGGAATTGTATTCTTTCTCCCTTTCAGAAGGGATAATGACATTTGTATTGAGTAATCGGGAAAATTTCTATGTAAGTAGCAGTAGATTACATCTGTAATCCAACCAGCACGTCGCGTCCTCCCACAAGCTAATAAATAGACGTGTTTATAACTAAAGAATTATATGAATTACTCAGAAGAATGCTCTAAGATCGATAGGGACTAGGCGAGTTATTGAAGCTTTATCAGTTGTTCAATATTAAATTTCCTACTCACAATATAAGAAATGTTATGAATACGAAGGGTTTTAATCGAATTTTTCACATTACATTCAATGCAAGGTGATTTTTTTAAATTGTCGCCATTTAATTGTGCCATAACCCTGCAACTGGCTGACTCAAATTTATGAAATTAAAATAGATTCCCAATATTACCTATGCTAGCCTTGTCTGCTGTGTCAAGAATTTTGGCACCAATTCCCAACGCCGGCGATTGCACCACAGTTAGCTGGACAACAGGCATTTCGAAAGTGTCATTACCTGCACCAACATTTCGAACCTGGTGAGACAAACGTTTCTTTGAACATCATGAAACATTTGATTTCTTAAATACAGACAGGGTAAATAAGGGCAAAACCACAATCTAAGAAGTTAGTGAATGTAATAATAAAAGCCTCTATCTTTGCAACTCGCTTGAGCTGTTCGCGATACCTACAGTATTATGAAATTACATATAATCCCTATTAATATTATAAATGCGAAAGAAACTCTCTCTGTCTGTCTGTTCCATTTTCACGTAAAAACTACTGGACCGATTTGGCTGAAACTCAGTATAAGGTAGGTGCGGGTAATAAGGCCTTTCGGGTAATAAGGCCTAAGTACCAAAAATACAATTTAAAATGGTTGCTACCGCTCCAGGACACACGTGCAAGGTAGCTAACACTCATAGATGGTACTTTAAGCTTGTCGCGACTCGACGCTCGCTTTTTTCGACCAGTGGCAGCGTTGCCAGATATACAGATTTATCTGTATTTATACAGAATTTTAGCTTCTATTACAGATTACAGATTTGACCTTATTTTTATACAGATTTTTAATGATAAAATTAAAAAATAATTATACATCTATAGCTGTATTAAATTCTCACTTTTTGATAGTAATAATAAGTACAAGTATGTTCTATCATGTCAACTTTACGTAAGGCACAACGGGAATTCCCCGAGACGTATCTACTTGAGAATGATCCGACTAGGTTATGTAGGTGAATTTTGCAAAAGAAACTCTTTACATTTTGGCCATTTGCTTTGTTCATTCGGGCATATCGGAATTTTTGGTAGGTATTTCATACTTGAATACTCAGTTATGATTATTGGTCAGTTGTAAATGCTGTGATTATACCTACTGCAAATTTTTTCCAAACATTATACAACAAGCAGATTTACAAACATTAGATAATGAGTGCCGACATTTGAGAATGAATAATTCTTTTGGGTTCAATTGAAGAAGATCCTGAAGTTTTCTGGCAACATGTTTCTTGTGCACAAAACAGTGACGCAAATTTTATATATCTGACTCTAAAGCAGCTAGTTACCACTTTATTATGCCTCGCCCACTCCAGCGCTCCAGTAGAAAGGATATTTTCTTCAATAAACTTAATCAAAAGTTCAAAACTAAAACACGGAAGTTCACGGAACCATTTAAATACTGAGACAACAGAGGGTCTGCTATTAACAAAACAATTGTTGAAGGAAAGGAATTGATTGGTAAAATAAATAAAAACATATATAAAAACTAATAAATATATTTAATTTCATCTATGAGCTATTATTTTCTTTTTATTAGAGTTTATTTTTCATTAAAGTACCTCAGTAAAATTAAAAATGTAACTTTTAGAGATTTTATACAGATTTTTAGACTCTGCAATCCAGATTTTCTGGTTTGGCATGTGGCAACACTGACCAGTGCGGAGTGATTCATTTGTGAGGAGCGTTTGTGCTGCGCGAATAATAAAAAATTGTTCGACTGAATCGTAAGTAATTTTTATAATATTATACTTTTATATATAATTTTGCGCTACAGTTTTCTGTTTTTCATGCTTTTATTACCTTTGATGTCTGAGTGATATATCATGAACCAATTATTGTACTTTTTTGTATTTAGCAGCGGTTATTAAGGCCTACTAAATTTGACAGTAGGCCTTATTATACTCCTTTTTTTGTAACAATATTTGTCACCTTCACAAGTTATTTTAAATATTTCTTAAAATGTTATGGATGTTTAAAAGTAATTACGACTGTTTACTAATTGGTTTATTGTCATTATAGTGCCTACATCACGATGCTCCCCAAACGAGCATTATGGTCTGAAAATGACTTGGAATCGGCTGTTCAAGCAATAAAAACAGGAATGAATGAGCATATATAAAGCTGCCGAGAGGTATAATGTTCCCAGGAGAACTATTAGAAACCATCTCCGGACCAGAAGTTTGAAAAAAACACTAGGTCGAAAATCTATTCTCAATTATGATCAGGAAGCCTGTTAAACAAAGAAATTTGTTTTCATTTTGAAGACTTTAGGCATGATTAATGCATATTTATTATGATTGATCTCAATTACCAAATGTTACAAGCCTATTTTGATTATTTATGAATGTTAAAATCCTTAACAGGCCTTATTATCCTACGGTATAATAAGGCCTATTGACAAGGTTTTTGAAAACGTTTAATTTTATGTTTGTTTACGGCAGAAGTGGCAATTTTTTGTTTATATTTTATAGTGATTGGTCTGTAGGTTTAATTAATACTATAATTTGTTGGTTCAGATACATCGTTTTTATTTTATTTCAAATCTCCCTTAAGTAGGCCTTATTACCCTCACCTACCTTATATATGTTTTCGATACTGAGAATGAACATAGGATACTTTTTATCCCGAAAAGTGGGATAGTTTCCGGGATAAAAATATATTTGTCTTTCTGTTTGTTATGCTTTTACGGAAGAACTAATGGGCCGATTTGGCTGAAATTCGGTACGTATGTAAATTAAATACTGAGGGTGGACAAGGGATAATTTCCATTTTGGCCTTTTTGGTAATTTTGGCTATTTTAGCCTTTTTACTCATTTTGGCCATGTTGGTCATTTTGGCCGTTTTGGTCATTTTGACTATTTTGGCCTTTTTGGTCATTTCGGTCATTGTTGCCTTTTTGGTCATTTTGGCCGTGTCGGGCATTTGGGCCTTTATGGTCTTATTGGCCTTTTTGGTCGTTTTTGCCTGTTCCGTTATTTTGGCCATGTCGGTCACTGTAGCCTTTTTGGCCATTTTGGCCTTTTAGCTCATTTTGGCCTATTTGGTCATTTTGGCCTATTTGGTCATTATATGATAGACGGGGGATGGTATAATTAGCGATATAAAGTGAAGTGAATCTTCCGTGGGCAAATACATAAAAATGTAATATAATATAACCTGTAGCACTTGCTCTATAAACAAGAGACACGCATTAGAGGCTAACCCGCGGCGCAGCCGCGGGGTAAACTAGTAATTTATAAATAGACTTAACAACATATAACACTTTATTGCTCACCAACTATACAATTTCAAAAATACACAATTACAATATTGTCATGCTAGAAACAATAGGCGGCCTTACCGCTAAACGCAATCTCTTCCAGGCAACCTAACTTTAGGAATAATTTAACCTAATCGGGCGATGTAGGTAGGGCGATACATATATATACATATATATATATTAGAACTAACCGACTTCAAAAAAAGGAGGAGGTTCTCCATATTTTTTTTATGTATGTTCACCGATTACTCCGAGATTTACGTGATTCTTTTTGTTCGACGCGGAATATCTGCCATTTGGTCCCCTAAAAATTTGACATAGTTTGGCCCAGTAGTGTCATTTTATGAACATTTTTATGAAAAAAATCCATTCCGTTCCATATGTATTTGGAATTTAAGAAGCCAGTTAATTTTTTAATTGTCATTTTATGGATTCTTTCTTTTAGCACAAAAAATAAACTGGCCCAATATTTAATGTTGCTCCTCTAGATTACACCGATGTATTTATTTTTCTTGGAAGTTGCTGAAAATGAATCTTCTAAGCATGTATGTATTCGGTTTTTGTTTGGACTACGAAAGTTTGATCCGTTTCCAAATTTAGATAACAAAATAAATAACTCCCGATTCATCGGCGGCGCGATGTACATGCGCAACACCTATACATTCATCCATAATTCGACATGTTATTAGTGTTAGTTTTCTGGTTTGTTTACACATAGGTATTCATACATATCCCCGCAAATTGCTAATGCGCTGGAACCTTGTCAAATTAACATTCACGTGACGTCATCCGCAACTCGATATGTATGCGTACTCACCGGCCAGTGATGCTAACAGTACTGAGTGTTCAGCTACGGTTACGTCACCAAAATGTCAGCCAGGTGCAATTGCAATTTGCGGGTATAATATGTATTTTATTATCTAAATAGGTTCTTATTTTTTAAATATGTAGATACATGGCATATATTATAATAGGATGCAATAATTTACACAATATTTACACCTACTATAAAACTTTAGTGTACACAACCCTGCTTCTTTGTGATGCCTCTAGGTTTGCTGGAAGAAAACTATTTTAGCGTTAAGCTCGCTTTTGTACATATCTATCTACCAGCGTTTGTTCAGTTTTAAAATAATTTTCAATGAGTGCAAAATTTGAAGCGGGTAAGTAGGTAACAAAACCTTGTCACGACCTTAGCTACTACAACAGTAATGCTTCTCTCTGTATCACAACACTAGCTATTGAATAATATTTTGTATAAATTTTATAGTTCCTAACATGATTTTTGAGCGATGATAACCTTGGATTGGGCACAAGTGAAATTTTGGATCTTTTTGGTTGTGTGAGATATTGTATTGTCCTTTTCACATAATATTGTCGATTTTGATTTTTGATGTCAAATTGCAAAAAGCTACTATTCCGCCGATTTTTTCTGTTTTTATAATTATTTCGTTAACTTTATGTAATTTTATAAGTTTACTATTCATTGTTTATTTAGTTTCTCACAAAACTATACAATAATTTTGATTTGAGATGTGCAGTATTTATATTTAGCACGTATATTTATTAAGGTTTACACGGTATAAGATAATTAGCTTGCTCTGGATGAGCAAGCTAATTATCAAGCGATAAATGGAATAATCAGTGAGTTTGTAACTTTATAGGCCAATAATTATTATATTATATTAAAGACAACCTGAAAAGGTCTAATATATTTATAGGAAATATATAGAATTCCTGCAGTTCTCATTCAAACCCAACATATAAATAAGTCTTTAAAATGGAAGAAGTATTCTTACTACTGATTGCAGCTCTCCTCTGTATTCTCCATTCCTGGGGACAACCATTACGCATTTTGGTAGTTTGTTATTAGTTAAGTACTGTGTCCAATTTTTGTAAACTCTTCCATCGTGGTCGATAAACTTCCTGCAGCACTTAACTGTTTCAGAACAGACCAATATTTCATTATATTATGTATTGTCTAATTAATACCTTTATGTGTATGCTACTACAAACATGTTGCGAAATAATTTATTATTATATTCGTTTTACCATTGACAAAAGCTTTTAAGGTTCATCATATAAGTCCATTCGTGTCTATGTGTAAACACAGCCCTTGTTTTCAAAACATACTTAGTCTGGTGTGCACCGACATTTAACCAACCGGTGGTTAAAATAAAATAATCAATCAAAATGTATGCATGAAAAGCGGCTATTTTATTTTAACCGTCGGATAGATGTTGGTGCACACCAGCCTTAGACTACATAACTAGAATTAAGCAAAAAGGGGTAATTTATATGCTGCTACACTATGTAGATAAATCATAAAATAATTAAAACCTTATGAATTAATACTCTTCATTTCAGATAGGCGCATGGCAATCGTTACATATGTATACAAATATCAGAATTATGTTCCTTAGTAACCTTTTTATTTAATATTTTATTTAGTTTGTTTGAGCTAATGTCAGGAACTACTGATTCTGATTCTGAACCATTGATGAGGTCTGATTTGAAAAATTGTTTCAGTATTAGATAGCCCATTTATCGAGGAAGGCTATATATCACCACGCTAAGACCATGCAATTGCAGCAGAGCACCAATGAAGAGTGTTTCGAATCGGGTTTTTTTTACTATTTCACGTAGACGAAGTCGCGGGCAGAAGCTAGTTTTAAATAAAACCTTTTGAATTTGAAAAACGATTAGCTAAATAATTTGTGCGAGCGTGGTATTCTATCGATCGAGCCAGCCCAGCGAGCTATAATCAAGATTAGAATATTCCAACACAGCTTTTCCAAGTTTAAAACCTTCACAAAATATTATCGACTTACCTCCTGATTTCATAGAAATGCATTTTCTGATTCCAAAAACGTGGAAAACTAATATTGTTACGTTTTCTTTTCCTCTTTTTACGTGTAAATTCAACCAATAGTCGTCAGGGGTCCTTTCCAGAGTACCAATTTCCCTGGTAGGTATAACGCAGAGTACTCTTAATACGGAGATAATAATATCTTTACCATTATGAGAATATTTGTCTGAAAAGTTAAATTTGATATTTATTATTTTCTCCTTCTAATATTTAGAAATATTTACTATGTTATATAATATATAAACTGATTACTAAGGTTTAATAATCTGAAATCTGCCCCAGAGTGTACGGGTATCTACATATATAAAAAATATCCGTCACACAGTGTTTGACCGTGATGAATTCCGAAACTACTCAACCGATTTTGATGATTTTTCATTTTGCTGGATTTGTTTCAAATTAGTACATAGGATAGGTTTCATTTTAATTTATAATCAAAATATTATTTCTTTTACTGGGCCAGAGTGCGTGCGCGTGCATGCGTGTGTGTGTGTGTAAGGTGTAAGATAGATATGCTTCATAAAAATAAACGGTCTTATTCATATTCAGTTCAGTAAGTTTCGACTATTCTTCAAAAACATTGCAAAGTTACTCTAACTCAATATGAAAAATATATTGTCATTCATTTTCAAAAGATTATTATAGATATAAAATTATTAATTTTGTATAAATTAGGTTTACGTAAAATTAACCTATTAAAAATAAAATAAAACCTTGTTCACAAATCTTCCTGAAAACAGTCATGACGGTTTCTTTATCACGTAAATTTGGATAGCCCTGAAGTTCCATACTATTACTAAAGTTCGCTAAATTTCCCTCTCCTGTAGGTGGTCCACATAGTGCCAAAGCCACTTTTTGAAGTAATAGGTGTCTTTCTTTCTTTCCATATCTGTTGAAAAACAAGGCTGATTTGAATCCCCACAAACAGCGCTCAAAATATACGGTTTGGAAAGTACTACAGAATTATTTAAAAAATCAATAAGATGTAATAAAGTTTAATATATTGGGAATAATAATATATTGATATAATATACAATAATTATTATTATATAATTTATTAGGATTTGCCCGCCACTTCGTCCGCCTTCCTTTTGCGGGTACCGTGAATTACTTAGTTATTTTGATTAGTTTTTTTGTTAATCCCCAAGGATTCCCTTAAAAACACGTTTTAAGTAAAATTACTAAAGGCATAGATACTACTAATAAATATATTCTACTAAAGATATGTTATAAACATAGATACTGCATCAAGCAAGCCCTAATATTACGTGGTACGTATTGTATCGTTTTAATATCAATCTGATCCAATTCCGTTCTTATGTATAATGCCCACTTTAAAACACTTAGAAAAATTCTCGCGGGATTCCCAGAAACAAGGTAGCGTAAATTTTAAGCATAAGAATTTCCTGTCGAAAAAAAATCATCTCGTGTTCTTCATCATTTATATAGTGTTTTATTAGTAGGTATTTATATAATAAACAGCATGTTTAGAATCATATACTAGTATTATTATAGATAGATTTTGTGGATACTCCGCTCAGAACAAGGGGTTCCGCGGAGGTAGCAACCGTTCTCTGTTTTCTTTATTTCGCTGCGAAAGTATTGAATCGAAATACTCCATATCTCAAAAACTATACTCAATGGATTGGTAAACGAAATTATGTATTATTTTTGTATGTGTGACACTTTATTTGATAGACTCTGTCAAATAAGTGTCATACATACAAAAAGAAAATAAGTGACATAACAAGGAGAGATGGATTATAAAACACAAACGCAACTGAAACGTCAAACGACAGATTGAGAGAGAAAAAGATGATGTTTTAGTACTGCGAAAGTTGTATTTATTTTATCAACAATGTACTAACAATTCCCAATCTGCCTCACCCATAGCCTCATAATATTGTTGTTGTATATCCACAGCGGACATTTGCACTGGCTCTGCAGTCTCTGCATTATTATTAGCCACTGTAAAAAATAAATATTTGATAGACAAAAATCTAAAATTGAATAGTGTTGAATAAGAATTAAAATCATAGCAACTTTTTTATTGAAATAATTATAGGTAACTTTCCTACAGTCCACCTGCTGGAAGTGGTATAATTATCCATGCAGGAACGGAGAAAGAATAGAAAAGGTTTCAGTAAAAGTGGCTTGATTTTTTTAGTTTGCGGCCAGCGATTAAATTTATACAGTAGATAGTATACAGTAATAGAAACACTTTTTGTTTTAACGTTTTTGTCTAACATACATCGGAGCCGAAATATGTGAAAAAATTGAACCAATTATAACGTAATTAGATTTTGGGTTTTCATGCACAAATCTTTTTAATCTGCAGTTTATTCGTTATTAGTATTTGGGTAATAAATAGTTCACTTTAATTAGATATGTTATATTATTTCAAAAGCCATGCACAAAAACATGAATTTTGCAACATATCCGTGCAGGAACGGAGAAAGAATACAATTTCCTGCGGCCGGGCGGCCTGTTGTAAGAGGCGACAAAACAACCCACAGCCAGGTGGTAGGGCATTGGCCCGACTGGATGGCTACCACCCCTGGTCTTAAAGTATGTCGCCATAACAACCTTGGGTTGTGTTCCGGCATTGCTGTCCAGGGTCCAGTCTCCCTTAAGAGAGCAGCAGCACATTTGTAGCACCTCTTGTGTTGCAAATGAGCATAGGCGATGGTAACCGCTTTTCATCAAGTGGGCTGTCTGCTGAACTCTTGCAATAAAAAAATAATCTTGCATGAAACTGTTACCGTAAAACGGGGTCGATAGACACGTTTCGTAATTTTGGATTCGATTATCTTTAATTATTTTCGTCTGAATAAATTTTTATTTTTTGCTAATGCTATATATGCGTATAATGCTTACATTATTTTCAAATGTGTTATTATCGTTAATTTTATCAATTTATAATAATTTCATTGCTTTTAGTCATGCATTTAGAAATAAATTGACAAAATATAAAGGGGTTCGAAAAAATAAATTGACCTTTGTATCTCGAACATAGCAATATTTCATTTGACATCGGAGGTTGGCATGATTTTTTTATGAGCGGCCACTTTTTTAGTTATTGCTATTTTATAGTTCTATACTTGAGATACAAGACAATGAAAAAAACTTGGTCCTACGTTACATCGGAGCCGAGCTATTTAACATCAAAATCGTGCTGCGTGAACCTAGGTATCAGTTTTATGCCAGGTTGTTGTTGTTGCTGCAAGATTCATGTTTTTGTGCATGACTTTTGAAATAATATAACAAATGTAATTAAAGTGAACTATTACCCTAATTGAACATGTTTGTTATTAGAACATAGGTACTTATACACATAATAAAAAGTAGTTGTTCTTACAATTACATTTAATACACAAAACCTTTTTACAATTATATTTATTAATCTACTAATTACATCCTATATATCAATAATCATATGCGAAAAAAAGAAAACTAAATAAAACGCTCACTATAATCACATTAAATGTGCACTTTATTTCATTGGGTTCTTCATAAGCTTCGTTCTCTACATCATGCCTGATTATTGTATCTAGGAACGGGGCACGAGAAGACAAATGGTTTTGGTGCATACCCCATCCCAAATACCACACGACTGACATGAGATGGGAACAACAACCTAATGTACGTTTTCCAACAATGCAAGAACAAGAATGACCTAAAATAGCATTCCGACCCTGAAGCCCCCGTTCTCACAAAATATAGACATAATAAGTTCGGCTCGAAATATGCCTGGATTGGATTCTTCTTCTCAAAAGCCATGGGTCGTTACAATCTAACTTAACTTTTGTAAAAAAATTCCAGGTTGGGTTCTTTAAATATTTCAATTAAATAGGTTCCGTTTTTTATGTGTTTACCATAATAGCTAGGTGCTTGCTCTACTTGATATGTGCCCAGGGCATAAATGATCATGATCATCATTATTTAAAACTGGAAACTCATTTCCGCCAAGATCAGCGGCATTTATAGACTGAAAAGGAGCCCGTCTTCTGTTTAGGTTATTTTCTAACACATATTCACTTACGCGATTTTGATTACCAAACGTATTATTGTATACTATCTACTGTATAAATGTAGTCGCTGGCCCCAAACTTAAAAAATCGAACCACTTTTACCCAAACACCAATGTGTCTAATCACTCCGTGAATGGGAATTGTTCACAAAAAATACCCTCTGATTTTATATTTTTATTACGTAAAATAGGGTATTGTAAGATACTAATTTGAATATTTTTGTATTTTAAGCGTAAGTTCTTTTTATAATTCGATTTCAAATTTACATTTCATTCGACAAGTTTACATTGATTTCTTTGCCTAGAAAACAAAAATAAAAAAACTTACTAATCATAGTAATCTGTGCTACTACTATTTAAATGTCACTGTCATTAATCATTACGTATCGTGAGCATTTTAGTGTTTTTTGTCGCTAAGCTTATAATTTTTCGTGTTCAACCATTATTATTTTCTAGTTATCGTTAAATTTTAAAGTGATCTTTAGGGAAAAATCCATGTTACAGACCTTAAATTAAATAATGTACAGCTAGTTTTTTTTTACGCCTGTAGCAGGCAAACAGGCAGATGGCCCACCTGATTGGATTTAGTAAGGTCAAACACATTTCTTACAAAATACAAGAAGATCGTACGTTTTTTGGAATTTTAACTAGACAGAAATGATTAGGAACACTATTCCTCGAAATGGTTTTTCAAATAGCTAGATTGAAAAAAGTGAACAATAACAATTATTAACCCCGTTTTACAGTACTTTAAGTTCACGCAGCACGATTTTGATCTTGAATATCTCGGCTCCGATATAACTTAGGACCAAGTTTTTTTTAATATTCTTGTATCTCAAGTATAGAACTACTAAATAGCAATAGTTAAATAAGTGGCCGCTCATAAAAAAAAATCAAGCCAACCTCCGAACAAATTACCCAAACCCCTTTATTTTTACTTTAGTTACCTTGCATAATATTAGATTACATAATATACACCTACCATCTGTAAGTAATACCTATAGATACCTATTATTAAGCAAAAATAAACAGGCGTTTTAAAACATGTAAAGCGTCTTTTGTGTTGCCACAGTAGGTAATATTATTTATTATATTATAAATCTATATGTTTCAAAAACTAAAATAAATACAGAAGTCACCAAAAAAGTTTAAGTATCGCAAATAAAAATGAAACTTACTTGTTTATTTGAGGTTACAAAAGTTTAGTACAAAGAAACGAAAGAATCCTGTATTATACAGATTTTGCAAAATCTTCAATGCCGTCGTGGCTAATACGCGACGTGTGCGTGCAATTTCACAGCGTAAATTAAGCTCATAATAGTGTTGGAACGATAGGTATTCACCTACACAGACGAATATGAAAATATGATTCACCTACTGTAGATAAACACTACGTACTGAACATAACCACAAGTGAGAAATGAATAGTAATGATACTGACTGGAGCGCTTGAGCGAATGCATGCATTCGCTCAAAAGTGCTTATAAAAGAGATTGTCGATAATAAAATTATCGACAAATGCTATGCATATTATAAATATATCGAAATACATTAATTGTTGTAACTGTAACATTTGATTAAAAACAGGTATTTATTAAAAGGTGTTCCCAACTTCACGCTTATAATATAAATGTGCATTTAAATAAAATAATTTTCTGCAAATTTAGTTTATAGTTACAATCTTTTCGTTTCACCAAAACGTAACCTATTACGTCGCCAATCTCGTTACATTGATCATATCAAAACAATAAATTTTAATTTATCGACATCTTATCCTTAGATCATATAAATGTCTTATCACTATTAAGTATACCGAGCCACCATTTCGGGACTTCCCTAACCAAAGACGATATGTATTGCCGACCAAAGACAAATCTTTAAAGTTTACAATATACACGATCGTATCATCATCGAATCATATCAAGGCCACTTCAGTGTTACCAAATTAATATTTCAACTGTGGCTAGACAGTAACTAATTCTTATTCGTTGAAATATGTATGTCTGCCTTCTTATATACCTACTTTGTATTTTAGTTGTATAAAAATACTGCAAATATAAATCAATTCAATAATTCACGCCTGACAAATATAGTTGTTTTATTGTTGCGCTGACGCATTTGGAATGTTAAATAGTTTATCCATATCCATAGGCTCTAACATATGGTAAGTGCATAATCCACGTACAGTGAAGGGTTAAATCATCGACCGTTTTCATAATTTGGGCAAAGAACAGTAAAAAGTCGAGTCGAAAATAGAATAGAATAGGTATTCTTTATTTTATTTTATTTTAATAAGGATCACCAACAGTTTTTTACATTTAATCAGTTACTAGACTTATGACTAAGGTTTACAATGCAATGTAAAAACTAATTATAGGTGAACACAACTTGCAGTATAATTTCTTCACAGTTATTTACCTATTTATTTAAATTCTAACAATAAATGTAACAAAAATGTGTCTAATGAGTGTCCTGTTGGGCTAAACGAATCTTTTTATAAAATGAATTTTTGGAGTCAAAGTGAATGTCAGTAAGATCACTACTACTGTTGAGAATTCTACACATTCTAGAGATAGGGGAGTTAGCACCTAGTACTGTAGTTCTTAAGGGGGGAAAGAGGGGGTAATAGGTTGTCGAGGGGGTTTCGAAGGGACTTTAAGCGAAATTGGCTTAACAATTGAGGGCAATCAATGTTATTATGAAATAACTTATAAGCAAACATGGCATCTAACATAATTCTACGTGTCTCCAGAGAATCAATTTTGAAATATATCAGTCTTTTCCTTCTTTTCTTTTTTTTTATTGTACACACTTGTCCGTGCAGGAACGGAAAAAGAATACTAATTCCTGCAGCGGGCGGTCTGTCGTTAGAGGCTACAAAACAACCCACAATCAGTTACATTTGCCCGATTGTTGATGTTGTGTTGTGTTCAGGAATCTGGCCAGGTTCGTTTCCCAGCAAATTGTCAGCACCTCTGGTGTTTCCAAAGTCCTTAGGCGACGTCCACCATAATTGGATCGTGAGCTTGTCTGCTATGCTTCAGCAATAAAAAAATATATAATATAACAAACCTCACCCGTGCCCACTTCGCTGGGCGTCATTGATCAATTAAAATATATTATTAATCTCAATATACCTATAGCCTATGACATTCAAAGTACCACATTAAAGGGATTGTAATTCCTTAGTATTTTTCTTTCATCATAGTAATATAATATCACGGATTTACTTAAATTGATTGTTGTAAATATTCATAGATACCATTTTCCATCAGACGGTAAGCCTATTGTGCACTTACCTTATACAAAACACCTAAATACAATAATGTTGATGTTACAGCCCACGGCACCTCATCTGATACGGCTATATGTCCCCTAACCCTATAAAAAAGGTTGAGTAGGGAGTTAGGTTAGGTTACGTTTTTCAATCGGTATAAAGAAAAATTGATTAAAAGGAGTGAAAATAAAAACACATGTCCCCGTTATAATGTGTATGTGTATGTGTATGTGTGTGTGTGTGTATGTGTTCAATATATTATACAAATAGGTATTTTTGGTGAAGCTACATTATAATTTATAAAGACAAGGCTTAAATATATGACATGTAAAGGCACAATGATTCTCAAATGTCTTAAAAGTCCACAAACAACGGTTTCCTTGGAACTGATTTTTAAAATAAGTCTTATTATTATATTCTTAACTAAGATTCTTGAAACTCCCTTTTTGTGTAAGATGGTTTTATTTAATTATTTAAGTTGTTATTGAAAATGAGTAGAGAAAATACCAAGAGATTCTTATAAATGTTCAATGAAGGTGCCAGAGTGTGTCTATTTTATGGAAACTCTCGAAAATACCAACGTAATAAATACATAGGAACTTTTAAAGAGAATCGTTACTAACAAAAATATCACATTTTAAATGAACGCATATAGAAAATGTAATATTGTTTTTCAATATTTTTTTTGTCTGTAGTCTTTTTAGCCAAATTATTAACACTATTCCTTTAAACTTTCATAATACAATACTTTCATAATCAATCACATAACAAATTGTATAAACATGAATTAGCAAACATTTCTTAATAACAGATTTTTTTTAATAAACTACGTTTTAACGGTTTTAGGCGCTGTGATTGATTTGATTTTGGTTATTCCGACGTTTCGGCCTTTTCAGTTTCCGTGATCGCGGAAGACAAAATTGATAATTGACAGCAAGTATTGTTAAAGTTTTTTTTTTATAAAAGTTTAAGAGCTTTTCTCCTCAAGCCATAACCCCCGTAGAGTAAATAATAACCCAAAACAAAATTAAAACTAAATAATTGAAATGAACAAGTTGACGGTAGGCTAAATAAAACTTAACAATACTCGCTGACAATTGATCTTTGTCTTACGTGATCACGGCAACTGAAAAGCGGCCGAAACGTCGGAATAATTAAAATCAAATAAATAACCGCGTTTAAAACCGTTAACCTTAGTTTTATTATGTATACAAGTCGCGAAACTTAAGAAAATATTAAACGGATTTTTTTATTCCATCTAGATTTCTATTTACAGAACAGAAAGCTAGATGGCGTTATAATAATATCAATTATACCGTTAATAATGTAATCCTTTAAAAAAATACTTGCAACAATTGGTCTTTAAAAATGCAAACTTATCACAGATTACAATATTTCTTATATTAAAAATATAGATAAATATATCTTTCATTTCTACTCATTTGGTGCTATGCCAGCGATTTCTATAACTCGGTACACGATTAAATTATATTTTTACTAAAAATTCCTATATAATTTAGTGTGGAGACGCCTATTTTATTATAAGTTTACTAAATACGAGTAATAAATATATTTACTATATATGTCTAAAAACAGCACAGAAAAGTACTGAAACCAGTGTGGCGAACTTCCGTGCTCTGTGTAAAATGTAGCAAATACTTTTATAAAAGAAGACACTTCGTCATGATATGTTCCAATGTTATTTCTTTCTTTAGCTATGATTACTAAATATTCTTGTACGTTTAAAATTAATATAGGAATACCCTCTTGCCTTATCTCTTAATCAACAGTAGGTAAAAGTAGATTTCAAAATTCTGGTAGTCTGTTTATACAGTTATAACAAACTAGCATTTGCCCGCGACTTGGTTTACGTTGGACAGATAACAAAGATTACAGTTATGTTTTGCTTAATACAATATCAAAGTTTATTTTCAGTGGGGTGATGGATTCTTTAGTATAAAAATAAATGAACCCGGAAAT
Source organism: Dendrolimus punctatus (assembly GCA_012273795.1). NCBI lineage: Eukaryota > Metazoa > Arthropoda > Insecta > Lepidoptera > Lasiocampidae > Dendrolimus > Dendrolimus punctatus. Next base: position 165,348 of record JAABVI010000059.1, on the reverse strand, counting down.
TCCAGTAAAAAAATGGGATAAGTAATGTTACTAAAGGTATACACAATTACAATTGTTTTACTAAGATTTTATCGATCATTGAAACTTTCAAATATTTTTTTTTAATCTGGCCACTTTAAACTTCTCCCAAGTAAATTTTCCGTAGGTTTCTCGGGAACAAAGTACCCCAAATTTCAAATCCCGGAATTTACTATCGATCACCGCAAACCTTATTGAAATTGGACCGGTAGTTTTTACGTGAATCCCGAACAACAGACAAATACAAAAAACGTTAGAAACAAAAGACTACAATTTTATAATTATACATAATAGTCGGCGCAAAACGGACTGGTCTGTATAGATTAGCAACGATGGTTGCGAAATAGCGGGTTTTCCTAAGAACATTATTATCTAGAACACCCATAACGACAGATGTATAGACACAGATGCAAGCAAACACGTGTGTGTATGACAATTTTCGGTCAAGTTTGTTGCAGTTCTTTGATGAACTTTATAAGCAAATGTAGCGTATCTGACTGAGGAATTAATGCGTTTACAAACAAAACAGTCATTGAGCAGCCTTCTTCCTTCTAAATAATTACGAGACGACATTTATGTCAGTTAGCGCTCAACCTTAATTTGGCGCTAACTAAAATAAATGAGTATAGTAAAAAAGTAATGAGATACAAACCTCCTGTATATTAAACTATTAATCAATTTGAAAACGACATAATAAAACAATATTAAATTGTGACGAAAAAAACACATGGTTATTTACTTTTTAAAGCAGATTTCATGATTATTGCAGCATTTTCTACAGTTTTTAACACCTAAAACAAATAGATACAATCACAGCGAAATCACTTAAACGGAACATGTCTAATTATGCAATGATAAACCTTTACGACCTCTTACAAGTCCTATAAAATTCGTGTATAAAAATATACATAGCAACTATGTACAATATTTGTGCCTTTTAACAATGTTACAATAGAGTTAGGAAACTATCACTACCAAATAACGAGAATATAATTCGGTACTTGACAATTTTTGAGAATCAGATTTATTTTGAGCCTTATGGTCTTAGCTTGGTTTTAGCCAAATATTAATATTTCAGCAAAAAAACAACATTAACACATTTAATTTAGCAAATTTATAAATATTTGACATTCCGTGACAAAACGTGTTAAGCTGTCATGGCGTTCGCATGACGTCACAGTGTGCAAAACAAACATCTGTTTCGTTGAAAGTGTTATCTGAGAAGCCATTGCTCGTGGCTAATGGCTGCAATATAACAATTTATTTCTCAAAATATCAATTAATATTTTAGTTAAAACAATTTATTTTAGTCATATTTAGATCGTAATCAACAATATATATTAAAATCAGCCTATATTTTTCATACTGTCAACTACCGAATTATGTTCAGTATACTTTTTTTTATTACTTGAAGCAGGCAAACAGCAGACCGCCCAATGTTGGAGAGTGGCTACCGTCAACTATGGATGTTTGGAAGACCAAGGGCCCAATTCTGTTATTTCGTATTCTACTAAATAATCAATATTTTCTCGATATCGTTGCAGCGGAATAGTCTATACATATAATAAAATGTAGAGGTCGAATTTCTGTAAAATGTCAAAAAATGATAAAAACCGAATCAGGGGGATGTAAGAAGTGAAATAGAACTAATATAGTTGTTTTTTTTCAATTTTTGTTTCTCTGTTTGTCGGTTTGTCTGTATGTTTGTGCCGGCTAATCTCCGAAACGACTGGAGCGATTTAAATGAGATTTTTTTATGGTGGTAGCTTATATCCCTGGTCAACATATAGGATACTTTGGATCCCAAACAAATAAAGAGTTCCCGTGGAATATTTAAAAAACCGCACCACGCGGACAAAGTCGCGGGCAGAAAAGCTAGTGTAGACTTAAATTGCTATTCTAGAAGAAATGGTCGAAATTAATATTGAAACGCTACCAAAAACTTTATTCATTTATTTCGCGAACTTTATTTACTTTTATAAATATTTAAAAAGATAGCTTGCCACGGGCACGCCATTAAAATTAACGGAATACCGAAATCAGGCAAACCTACAATTGAGGCGAGTGTCCGGAGATATCGTCGAGATAGTTATAGAAGAAGTAGAAGATGGAGCCGAGGGCGTACTTATGCGTTGCCGACCTAAAAAATCGTAGAGAGACGAAGATATTCTGCACATGGTAGAGCCGTGGAGCCTTAACTACAGCTCTCAGGGCCTAGTTTGATCGGTGTGAGATCACACTCTCCCAAAATATCGGTGATAGGGAGCGTTCCCACTATGTCGTAACGATTAATTTATAGTTGGACGACTGTCGTCTTTAGCTGTTCCCATTATAACGATTGTTTGTCGTCAAAATTGTTTATCGTTTAGCGACTATCGTATCTAGCTGTTCCCATTGGATCGCGACATTTTATCGTTTCAAGGCAGTCGCTTTCTCGTTTGCACATCATTAGCAAGCTACAAATTTACAGTCGCTTTTACATTCTTGGAAATCAGTAGTGCGTTTATGCTACTGAGTTCAATGGACGAAGACGAAATTTTAATAATGTATTACTTTTTGAAAAGATGGAAGATGAAGCAAGCAATCGTGGCTACGATAGATTTGCCGTCACGATATAGTCGTAACGATATTTTATCGTTTTACGACTGTCATGCTAGCCGTTCCCACTGTCATGATAATCTGTCGTCACTGCAAAAAATGTAGACGACTGTAAGTCGTGTCGTTCTATATGTGAACACCTTCATTTAAACATATAAGCCACGACACTTAAAACTACACGATTATCTGTCGTCACAACAAAGTGGGAACGCGCCCTGAAGTAGTTTCTTGTGATGAGGCTTGCCTGATCTCTATTTCTCATCCCTCTATGCCCTGCTCTTTATACTTTAGAATGAGTTGTAAATGTCTATAACCATTTTCCATGGGCCGTCTGCCTGTTTGCCAGCTTCGCAATAAAAATAGCAACATACAACAAACAACTTTCGTATTTTGTTGTATGCGTTCCGAAAACAAAATTCAGTGTATTATCCATTACTAGTAGTGCAAAGATGTATAGAAATATAACATTAATTCATAAGCATTCAAATTCAAAATATTTTTTAGATTTATAAAATAAATTGTAATTCGTCTATTTTTAGAACAATGTCAGATTTGCTGTTTTACATATACAACATACCACCATTTGGTATAATAGTCTTGACAATCAAATAAAAAACTGATTAATTGAATAAGTCAATCTGACACTGTTCTCTAACATAGATGAATTATATTAAGAGAAAGTCGTTTTAACTACAAACATAGTAGTTTAAGATCCCAGTCACCCCAGACTTACGTGATTTTAGGAAAGATGACATTTTTGGGATCATTTATCAGTATTTAATAATACTTAGCGAGTATTCGAGTATGAGAGTAATTCCTTTCTAAGTTGAAAGACTTACGTGATTTTCGGAAAATGATATTTTTAGAATCGGTAATTTAACATCAACTGGACTTAGTTATGCAAAATGGAACCAACCCACATAGTGACAGTTTGAGCTGTTTTTATTAAAATTTTGCAGAAAAAATATTCAGAATATTGTATATTCTAATGTACAATATTCTAAATATTTTTTTCCAGAATATAAATACATTTTTTGTATGCAAAATTTTAACAAAAACTACTTTTTCTCATAACTGTCAGTATGTGGCTTGGTTCCATTTTGCATAACTAGGTCCAGTTGATGTTAAGCTACCGATCCTAAAAATATCATTTTCTGAAAATCACGTAAGCCTGGGGTGACTGGGATCTCAGTTTATACTTCTATAGGAACATACAGACCCAAGTTATGCATACCTAACGCCTTTGCAAGTTTCACATATCAACAACTTTTTCCCCGGAAACTCCACCCTTCTGCGATCCATCTCTTCCTCAATCCACACAAGTAATCGGTCCTTTAAATCCAATATAGTATCCTGACGAACAACACCATCCTGGAAGAACTCCTTTAAAACCACTACGATACCGTTATCCGAGTCTCTACAAGGTTCACCTAACGGCCTATTATGCTTCATATAGTTGAAGACAAATTTAACCATTTGAACAATAAGATCTTCATCCGGACTGAGAAGCTTCAGTCTCGCTATATCTTCAGGAATTAACTGCGACAGGACATTGAAGGAAACTGTTAACAAATTCGTATATACATCTTGACTCAGGTTTTGCAGGAGCAAAGCCACATTTTCAGCCCCGGAAGCACTCACCCTTACCAGCAGCGAGCCAATTCGTAATACTTCCCCGGGATGTATTCCTACTAAAATACTGGTGTTACCTTCTTCGGTGTCAATGTAATTTCCTACTGCTGTAGTGGATGGAGCTATACGTACTGGAACATTCTCGGGTCCTGCAGTAGCTGGCCCAATATTACTAAACAACTGAGACCTATCTTCCTTCCCCATTCCATATAAGTCGGACGGATTGAACTTATGTTGTGCATTCAAGTTCACTTGACCGTCTGAAGTCATCGATATTCTTAGTTTATGTTCATTAATATCTTTGTTTATCTTTAGTACGTCAGCAAAGTATTGATTTTTGTTATCTATCATCTTGATTCCTTTTATGACTTCGGTGTTACCCTGAACCACACCTTGGACCCTTCTGGACTCAGCACTGAGTTTATCAAATATTTTTCTGTAACAATATAAGAAGGTTTATATCTTCAATAGTGTGGTCATGCGCGAGTGAGTTGGTGTACTCCATTTAGGTAGTCTCTAAGTTCACATTACCTTAGTTTTATATAAAAATCCCTGTTAATATTATAAATGCGAAAGTAACTGTCTGTCTGTCTGTTCCGTTTTTACGTAAAAACTACTGGACCGATTTGGCTGACACTCAGTATATATATATTTTCGATACCGAGGATGAACATAGGATACTTTTTATCCCGAAAAATTGGATAGTTTCCGGGATAAAATGATATTTGTCTGTTTGTTTGTTATGCTTTTACGGAAAAACTACTGGACCGATTAGGCTGAAATTCGGTACGTATGTAAATTAAATATTGAGGATGGACAAGGGATAATTTTCATTTTGGCCTTTTTGGTAATTTTGGCCTATTTGGTCATTTTGGCCTTTTTGGTCATTTTGGCCTATTTGATCATTTTGGCCTATTTGGTCATTTTGGACTTTTTGGTCATTTTGGCCTATTTGGTCATTTTGGCCATGTCGGTCACTGTGGTCTTTTGGTCATTTAGACCATTTTGGCCTTTTTGGTCAAGTTTAGTAATTTATTTTGTTGACAGATAGACGGGGGATGGTATAATTAGCGATATACAATGAAGTGAATCTTCCGTGGGCAAATACATAAAAAATGTAATATAATATAACCTTTAGCACTTGCTCTATAAACAAGAGATACGCACTAGAGGTTAACCCGCGGCGCAGCCGCGGGGTAAACTCTAGTGCTTCATAAAATTAAGAACATTAATATAATTAAGACTAAAGAAGCAATAAAGTTAATCTTATACTAATATATAAAGCTGAAGAGTTTGTTTGTTTGCTTGAACGCGCTAATCTCAGGAACTACTGGTCTGATTCGAAAAATTCTTTCAGTGTTAGATAGCCCGTTTATCGAGGAAGGCTATAGGCTATATATCGAGGGCTTCATAACAAATGGGCATACAGACAAAAGTGCCGTTTTACACAAGGGACAAAATTGTGAATAAAACAAAACTAGTTGATTGTATAAGGCTGAAAATTAGAGTAGCCTTCTTTTTAGGTTATCTTGCATACTGGTAAGTTTCTAAATTGTAACATGCAGTTATTAGTAAACAACAAAATATGGCATTTTTGCGTATACGCCTATATTTTATGAATCCCTCGATATTATCACGCTAAAACCAATAGGAGCGGAGCGCCAATAAAGAATGTTTCAAAATCGGGTTTTTTTTTAACTTACTTTTTTACCCATTCTACGCGGACGAAGTCGCGGGCAGAAGCTAGTAAAATTATAAATTTTAATATAAAAAATATATAGACAACTTAACATTACAAATAATAATAATGAATATAATACGCATGATAATAATGAAAATTATTTTAAGTTTTTATGGCTCTTAAATTAAATCAATTAAATAAACTTTGCTTACCTATGCCTGTTACTCCTCAAGGTGGAGCGATATTCGTTAATCGTCTTCGCCTGGGCATCCTCGATAATGTTCTGCGCAGTGCGATTTGACATCACTGCATTGCAGAAGAACAATGTGGCTGCCGTGAATTGGAATAACTCCAATTTAGTTGGCTTCTCGCCGTGTTTGTTGTACTGAAAGCAAAACAATAATAATAAAAAAACTACATTAAATTACGTTATTTTTGTTCTCATATTATATCTCTTGTATTTTGTGAGAAATAAATTAAAATAGTGCAATAATTACCACGTGCTAAAGACGGTAAAGGAAAACATCGTTATGCAACCTGCACATCGAGATAACCACACGTGTCAAACTTGCCAAGCCGCCTTGGACAAGGGTGGCGGGTATACTCTCCGTTCCCCCTATAATGGGAGGCCCGAGCCCAGCAGTGGGATAATTATGGGCAGATATTATTAAATTAAGTAGTTTATTATGAACAAATAAAAAACGCCGTAGTAGTTTAATCGTTAACGTAATCGCAACTCATATGACGGGCTCAAAAGCTGGTCTGAAATGCTTTCACTTCTTAGGTAGTTCTCTATTTTAATGTGCGTAAAGTTACAGTTACCACGTACTGCCAGTGGAGAAAAACATAGCGATGGAACCTGCATATCGAGTTAATCGATGTGCCAAATCTTTGACAGTGGGGTCGGTATCGTGCCCGTTGCCCTAAAAATTGGGGGGCCAGAGTCCACCAATGGGTCAGTTATAGAGAGTTATTATTGGTTTTTCTTCCATCAAAACAATAATTTCTGATGAGTTTGTTGCATCTTTGACAGGAATTAAAAATGATACAAAGAAATATTTAAATGCAAATCAGTAAAAATTGAATCATAAGTTTATTTTCAGTTTTATATTTAATCAGAGTTTTGGCACTAAATGAATCTCTAATATACTCCTACCATGTTATTAAATCAATAACAAAAATACTTTTTATAATACACCAACATAGTTAAGACAATATACTTTTTATCCCAACTATTCCAAAGGAGGCGAAGGGTTCTTCGATAAGTGCGACCAAGATGGATCATTCCGGCGCACTTAATAACATTGATGAAATGACTTTTGAATTTGGAACACTATTTAATTAAAAAATTTGAACGCAATTCGCTTCGATAAAGTCGATCGTCGCGGCACTGCCAAAATTATTTAAAAATACGCAGAAACTTCTTATTCGATTTTTATGACTTTCTATCAAAATATTACGTAACATTTTAATTTAATTCCCACAAATTGAATAAAAGATGAGTTCTAACAGAGAAAGTGAAAATTAACACCAGAAAGTGTAAAATTAAACACAGAACACAGAAACTATCATAAACAATTTACTACTATTCAAATAGAGAGAAAACATATATTTCTAAATTTGGATAGGTAAATATAAATACTCTTCACTACTAAAAGCAGAGTGTGCTACACAGTACCAAAATTATTTAATCTCGACTGACGTACTTTGAATCCCTCACTACGCTTACGATTCTACTCTAGAATCACTTGCAACACTCGGGATTCAAACAATCGCGCTTGCCCTCAATACATTATTTTGGTTCCTTGTGATAATGTACTATTATATTGTCTTTAATAGTATTAGGTAGTAAAATGGGCGGCCCTATGTTATTACCTAACTTCATGTTATTACTAAACTCACCTTAAGTATAATATGTACCAGGCTGTTGACCACCCCTACACCACCTGTGACTATATTCGCGTGACGTAATACCTCCACGGACACCGCGAGCGCTCGACCTGTCTGTATGATATGGTCAGTACATTGACATATATTTATAAAAGATATTAGGATTATCCCTCCACTTCGTCCGCGCTTCACTTAATAAAAAAATCACACATTTTATTATATTAAATTTGCTATCGATCCGTAAAAAAATCACGGATAAATTATATTTTTTAATTCCCAGAAAAATTCCCGCGGGATTCCGCAAAACCGCATCAAGATCTGCCCATTAGTCTTTACGTGAATTCCGAACAAACAAACAAGAAATCTTCCAGTTGTTTTTTTTTATTTTTTATTGTACAGACATGTTTAGAATTTTATAGATTTAATGAAATGTAAAACTACAGAGAAAATGACCTCCCTATTGATTAAGATGGATCACACAGGAGGAATGGAATAGGATAAAGAAGGTGAGCACTGAAAACTAGTGATGTGTCAGACTATGTTTTAGTGCAACCCTCATTTCAGAGCTTGCGTCATACAATTTTCTTTATTTTTAAATACATTTTTTATCATTATCAGTTCTGTTGCCTTGTATTGTATACATATCGTATACATATAAAAAAAAAAACAAAACAATAAAACATGTAATGATAAATTATTTAGAAATATTTTTATTATTTCTTTATTTAAATATGGGAAAGAGGATAGGTGAAAAGGGAAGTGTTCTATCAGAACTTATTATTGTGACATATTTGTATGTTGTATTACCTTCGTCATATTAGTGCCGGCAGCTGCGGAACGCGACAATAAAGTGGAGGCAGCGCCTGCGGCCAAGCCAACACCTGACGCGGCAATGTTTAACCAACTCCCGCGTGCGTCGGCATCCGTTGGGCTGATCGTCTAAAATTGACACCACTTATCACTATACTCCTTGCTAGACAAATCGACTAAGAAGAATAAGATCGTATTCGTTGACAATTGCACTGAATAAATTCAACAATATTATCATGATTGTATTGTGAACTGAACGAAATTTTACATACTTATATAAAATTACTTTTTATTTCTCGCATTCTCAAAGTACTCTGGGAGTTGCCTAATCACAGGGATGAAAAAAGTACTTTTCATCTCTGGGTAACAATTCTCCCTGTTCTAATGTCAAAAAATTTAGAAAACAAAGTGAACAAAAGAAGTCCAAATGCCGAAAGGTAATAAAATGTGTTCCTACAGGTATGCAATTGCGAGTTTGTCTTTGTCAACGTCTACGTTGTAACAATATCCAAAAATCTTAGCAACAATACCTGTTCATGTACACTCCTATCGCGTAGATGGAAAGAGGATCTCACTAGGCCGTAGACGCCCGTAGCGACCGTAGCCACCGCCGCGCCTACCAGCACCACTGGCGCTACGGGCGTGAAGGCCGCTACGCCGATAACTCCGATCGCGCCCAGTGATGCCACAGTACTCGCAGTGTCAACTGTACTCAGCACGCGGGCCTTTATACCTAGTGTTGGAGATGGCGACACCGTTAAGCGTACTGCAAATGCTTCTTCACCCTGAAAGTCATAATAATAATAATAAATTAACAGTAATCTTACAAGCTTTCAAATCTTTCAAATTGTGTAAAGTGCTTAAGTCTTTTAAGTGCTATAAATAGAAGCTCGTTTTTAAAAATGTTTAGTTATTCATATTCTTTTCAGTAAACCCTTTAATTTAATAGCCATATCATTGGAGTGAAGAATAAATAGTCGGTCATATTTATTTATTTATGGAAAACCTACAGCTAAAACATTTAGTTAGATATCTAAAATTAATACAAGAAAGCCAATGACAGGTTTTCACATATAAGATATAGCTTAAAAGTAACCTGCAAACATAAAAAACATAAAAAAGGCACCGAGATGTCTAATCACTGTTGAAAAATTTAAGGCTTAGACACCGCTTGGCACCTGAAATAATGTTGAATTTAGTTACATCATTTAAATAGTTTCTTGCTCGCACTAAAAATGAATTTTGTCTATAATTAGTAAAACTTTCAGGTACATTTATGGGTTGATTGAATTATATAGATTTCGAAGGAATATTAAAATGGACTTTACTTAGGAGATCTGGACAATCAATATCAGAGGAGATAACTTTTTGAAGTAGTAAAAAGTCAGCAATATCACGTCGGTCTTTCAGTGGCAATACGTGAAACTTTTACAAAGATCAAAATACTTATCACTTTTCCTATAACATAAATACCGAATAAAAACGCTTTGTACACTTTCAATGCGGTCAATATATTTAAGATAGCGTGGGTTCCATATATGAGATGCATATTCAAGATGAGATCTGACATAGGTACAGTATAAAATTTTAAGTGTTTTTATCTCATTAAAGCAGTTAGATATTCTAAATATGAAATTAAAATATTAGATTTATATTACTGAATATTAGATTTAGAGTGAAGTTACTGTATTTTATTTGTATTCTTCTCGGCAAATTGATACCCATATTGCGGGGGTGCAAAAAAATACCAGTCTGTCATATTGGATTTAGAATAACGTCACTTAGCTCATCTTGTATTATCATCTAAACACTGTATGAACAATGTCATCTTAATCGGTTGAGGATAACTGCTTACACGAACATACATAATTAAACAAAAGTTTGTAATATATTATTTAAGTTATCTTAAAGTATAAAATTGTAGTAGCTGGCACATATGTCTCATTACAATGACGTTTTTTGTATCTGTAGCCTTTATGGCAAAAGTGGACCCTTTACGAAATCGTCATATCTCACAGTCAAAAAAAGAAAGGAACAACAATGTTCCTCAATGAAGTCAATATTTAGGTCCTAGTTACGTTCTTTGGCCGTCGGAGGATGTTTTAAAAAATAAGATATATTTAATACATTTATTAATTAATTACAATTAGGTACTTAATTATAACTTAATATTAACGTCTGGACTTCTCCGCGATGGAGCACCAAAAGACGACGCTGGTATGTCCCGAGGACCCTTTATTGGTTTGTGCGATGTTACGGCATCGTATGATCTTCGTGGAAGATCGATGAGTCGTATCGTGTGAAGCAAACGATTTGAGTTAAGGGTTCGCCCACACGAACACGTAACATCTCCCCTCCTAGATGAGCAACTATTTGTGGAACATGAATGTTGCTCTATGCGCCTGCATATTTTCCTCAATTCTGCTTGTATTTGGTAATTCAATATCTTCTGAAGGAGTTTCTTTGTTAACATCCATCGCAGGCTTCTTTGAATATAGGTGAAAGTAAAGAAACATAGCGAGTACAACTGCACTTGATACCAAAAGGTAGGTAGGTATTGTTGTATGATATAAGCTTGAGAAATCTTTTGTCGACAATTTCGTGGGACTTTCCGTTTGCACCTGATGTTGAATATTGTGCAATACATTTGAGTCAATTGTTGTCAGATTATACTGAATCGATGATTCATTTGATATTGATGGCGATGGGAACGTCATTATTTCGACAGCTTGTCTTCGAATTTTGTCGTCAGTATTAATGATAGTGAATTCCGATGTACGAATGCTGCACTTCCTTGGAATTGTTGCCAAGAGCTTCCTTCCGGTATGCGATGTTCTTCTTGTTTGCAGGAGATTTGTATTTTAGTTTTTCTTGGTAATGATATGATTTAATGTTGACTATCCAATTCCAGTAGAGCTCTTTTGCCAAGTTTATAGATGTTGGATGACGTGATGATGTTATTTTTCTGTTCTTGTATTAGGTTGGTAATGTAGTCACGTTGGGTGTGTTTCTGATGAATAGTTTGCTGTTTGCAGACATACCAGGTTTCTACCTTCGGGCATTCTGCCTCCATGTACACAAATTCCCTGGAATTGATTGCCAAATAGGGAAAAGGAGGGATGATAGTTTCTGATCTTTATTAGGGACGGGACAGAGACTGTAAAGTTATAAATTATAGGTGACATGATAGGAAATTTGATTACTATAACTTTTTTGATTTTGCTACAAAATATGAACCTAAGCTAATTATATCATAGAAATCTTATTTCTACATCTAAAACTGAGCCTTAGTCCAAAAAATCTTTAATTTGATAAATCATTTTACTCAGATCATTAATAGTTAATAATGAACGGTGCATGATATTTGTGCGACTAAAAACTATCTATCAAATTTTCTCTCCTACTTATTTCTATAGAAATTTCTTAAAAAATTCTGATATTATATTAAGAGCTTGTGCAAATATAATGTATTGATTGACTTGAATTTTGACAAAATTGGTTGAATTTATAAGACTTGAAATAATTTTATTTATTTATTCTGATTGTCTGTTAGCTATCTAGGGTATGAATTTGATGGAAATTCTAAAACTAAACTAATATGCTTGTTAAAGTTAGCTGATAATTTTTGATTATTATTTTGTAAAATTTTAAGTGCATTTTCGTATTTCAGAGCATCCTCGTTATCGAGATTGCCTGTTATGCTTATAATAATAATAATATATAATAATCTTTATTTGCCAGAATGTAGTACAAGAGTTTTTACAATGATTGAAGAATGAGAAGATGAAGAATGAGCTATTCTAAATGCAGTAGTGATTTTTATTTAACTTCCTAAACAGATAGATAGCTTGGTGTTCGAAAGTAAAAAAAAAAAGTTGGGTGTTTAAATTTCTTTTTTTTTGCTATGTCAGTCAATTGTATAAAGGTAATGTCAGTTTTGCCTTGTATACTGTTAAGGTCAAATTCAAACAAAAAGGAGTGGTCACGTGAAGTAAATTTTGGGGAGCCAAGTTTGAAAGGTAAAATGCCGAGTCCGTCGTCTAGGTTATCAAGTCGGATGTTCTGAGCTGATTCCTGGTTGTGGTGAGCTTGGCCCAAACTCGTTATTAAGGAAATATTAGGCTTTAACAACATATTGTCTTTAATTTTCTTATTTCTTTTTAATCTGTTTTTGGCTACTAAGCCTCGTTTTCGGGAGGTGTATGTGTGAATGGGCAGGTTTTGAATTACGTTATCTTTTGTGTAACGAGCTGCTATTTTTTTTCTACTTGCCATTCGAAATTCGGGGCGGACAGGATCCCGATCGTATTTCGCGCGACCGCAAACAGCACAATTGTTAATGTAATTTGTTATGCTTTCTTTAAGTTTCGGCCAGAAATAACGTTGTGAGAGTGAGAGATAAGTTTCATTGATACCTCGGTGATTATCTTTTCCGTCATGGTAGTTAGAGATTATCTCTTGTTGCTTTAAGTAATCGTTAACGTTCTGTATCTCTCGTTTCACCAAGATTAGGCTCATAGAAGAGTTATTAAACGTTTTTTGTATATTGGAACAATTGTGTAAATTTGGTCAAGAGGTTCTATCAGAATAGCTGTCCGAGATTTTGAGTCGATATGATGTTTCATTACAGATATTAAATCTTGTTGTAAGTTATTTTTTGAAATTTGAACAATTGTTTTTCTAAAGGTGTTGAAGGGGTTTGTCGTTTTTGGTTTAAATTTAATGGAACTATCAGTAACCTTTATAACTAACTGTCTTTTAAATTTGTTTAATGGATCTTCCGATATGGGTATGTCCAATATTGGGTTTTCGTTACTAGTATGTGCTGTAACTGACGCTGAAGCATCGTCTACGTATTTAATTTCATTTATTTGAGAGGTTGGACTATATAAAGGTGTTTGGCTAGGTGCTGTTTCAGTGGTATTGTTTCGCTGAAATGACATTGTTGTAGCACTTGTGATTCATACATACGTATGGGATTTGCCGCGTATTCGGTTGTAAGTATTTTAGAACAGAGGTCAATTTTCGAACGCCATTGTTCTAATAAGTCCAAACCAATGAGTCCATGAAAATAGTTGTGAAAACGATATATAAATAATTTGATTGGCTTTTGATCATTTAATTCAGAAAAACAAGGGATAGTTATAGAATAGTTATTTTTAGTGGTAGCATGAATATTTGTCACCACAAATGGGTCATAATTTAACGGGTATTCGGGAAAAAAATATTTTGCGGCTTCCGGGCTAATGAAAGATTTATTTGCGCCTGTATCTAATAGAAATTTTAAGGGTGGATTGGAAAACTGAATATATGGTAATTGTTTTTTACTATGAAGATTTAGTTCTATCCAAGGGGTTTCGTGGGAGGCTCTAAGGGAAAATTTTCTTGCCCGCTTTCATTTTCGGGAATGGCTTGATTTTCCCATTGCGAATAACATGAATTATTATATTGCGTCTCGTCGTCAATCTCGCGGTAACTTAATTCGTTCATATTGTAATTGTCAATATAGTCGTATGTCGTGTCTTCGTCATGACTGTACGGGTGGTAAAGTGTTTCATTCATATTAAGTTGTTGTAAATTCTGGGAATTATGCGGCAATATTCGAGCCACTGGGTGACTAATGCCACTCATTGGGACGGGGAAATTATGTTGAAGATTTTGAGGGTTCTGTCTATTTGGAATTCTGAACCCTGTGGACATGTTAGAACGTGGCAGAGCGCGCATGATCTGCTGCGTCCGCGAAAACCTGGGGGCTTGGGGGCCAAAATTTTGATTTTGAGGATTAGACAACTGGGGTCGCAACTGATTGATATGTGGATTAAAAGGTACTTGTTTAGACATTTTAGGTAAGATGGGGGAATATGAGTGATTTGTACTAAGGTAATTGCCGGGGTTTTGATAAGTCGTTAATCCAGATTGTGACGGGGGTAGAAATTGTTTAATATTTTGCGGTGGGGTTTTCTTAATTTCCTGTGGCATTCTTTGCCGAAGATAGATAATGTTAAGCTCTTCTTGCGCGAATTCGAGAGCTTGTTGCAGGGAATTGGGTCGCATGCAACGCACACGGGACCCTAAAGGTTCGTTAAGGCCTTTAGTGTATGTCTGTAGTGCAAGTTTTTTATAAAGATCGCGTTTAGCACTTACTGCGGAGGGAACAGATTCATGTAATTCTATATATGTTATTATTGTACACAGTAAATTTTGTACGCGTTCGTAAAATATGTGCGGGGTGTCATTACCTTGATGCAACATAGACAGATCGTTATAAAGAGCGGTCTCATCTCTATGGTCTGAAAAGGAATTGATTAACGCACTGCGTACTCCAGCCCATGTATTAGGAATGCCGTTCGTTGATAAAGTGATAGCGGCATGGCCAGTAATTTTGTTTAAGACTCCATTAAATAATGCGCAATTACTCAATTCGTAGCCTGGGTTTGAGTTCGTATATGCTTCTACGAGTTGGTCACAAATATTTAAAAATCTAATCAAGACATGTGGATTTCCATCAAACTCTGGTACTAGTCTCAAAGATTTCCATATTTTTTCCGTTAATTCCTCGCTAGAGCAAACGGATGCGTTACTTGTTGCTGGTTGGCTCATTTTCTCCGTTTCTTCTTCTATTGGTTGGAGAGAAAGGAGCAGATCGGCGTGAAATCGCGATTTTTTAAAGTCCTCACGAATACTACGTGGTGACTCGGGTTTCTTAACCCTATCCTGTCGTGGATGGAAAATCTTGCCGGTATTATTATAACTATCTACAATAAATTATTTCTATTTTGTCCTACAAATATAGCTTATAATCCTAAAATTAATATTAATGTTTACCTAACCTTTCGATCAAGGATAATTTAAATTTAATTTATAAAGGGGTTGGATTTGGCAACCAATAGGAATTATTAGTGTACTTATAACTATTACTCACAATTGCATGGTAGTCTGCAAATGACGAATTACGTGACTCATCGATATCCGGATGATCTTTTGAAGGCGATTCTTCAACAGCAATTCGGTGGTTCCGACAGCCAAGCGTAGGTTTATTCTAGGATAGCCGACGCGCCGTCGATTCGGCTATTGCGCGGTCTCGATATTAGAAATCGCGCACCGTTACAGCTATCCTACCGACTGCGCCAGTTACGTTCTTTGGCCGTCGGAGGATGTTTTAAAAAATAAGATATATTTTAATACATTTATTAATTAATTACAATTAGGTACTTAATTATAACTTAATATTAACGTCTGGACTTCTCCGCGATGGAGCACCAAAAGACGACGCTGGTATGTCCCGAGGGCCCTTTATTGGTTTGTGCAATATTACGACATCGTATGATCTTCGTGGAAGATCGATGAGTCGCATCGTGTGAAGCAAACGATGTGAGTTAAGGGTTCGCCCACACGAACACGTAACATGCTGGGTATTATTTGGAGATATTTTTGTGTTTGATGTTTTGATTTGTGTTTTGATATTTGACCCAAAATGCGTAGCTCGATGGGCGACGAGGTGGCAGTTTCGATACTACTGACTTGATTTGGTGTGTAGTCTGGAGTCTGTTAGGACTCGGATCTCAGAAAAAAATCCAGAATGAAGTTTTTGCGCAGAAGATAAAGTGTACACGATGTCTTTGGTCAGGAGTGGCCGAACGATAATATCTTTCTTTTTGCAGATAATCCATAATGGGCGGCCTATTACACGAGGGCGTGTAATACGTCAGGAAGGCCGTGTCGGAGGGACGCTATGACTATGACGATATGACGATGTATTGTTGACTGGATGTATAACGCACAATATCATTTGTTTACATTATAATTACTTCTAAAATTCTTATTGTAATTTAATTCGATTTGTTTAATGTTTCCATAACTTCAAGATCATTCTAACCTAATAAAAGTTATGAATATTGTAATTTAATAAACGACCAATCGGAGCAGAGCATATGGCACAGCGGGGTCAGCGCCCTCTATACTTTGAGTAATATCTACTTGGGTAGACTGAGGAGTTTTTGTGGCACATTGGGTTGATGGCAGCAGGTCGAGTTGGACCTTAGAGTATTTTTAAAGTATTTTTAAAGTTCTAAATGTTGAACGAGTCCTTTGGCCTCTCCTCTAAGAGATGCCAACAAATAGGGCAATTTCTGAACGGGAGTTAAGTCGTTGCGAGAATATACAAGGCTCTCAAATAAATTATTAAATGCAACCCACTGACCTAAGTCCCGGTCAAAATGGGGTAACTCCAACTTAGGCAGTCGACCTACCAGTGCAGGGGAACATTCACTTTCATTCTTATAAATATTTTAATTATTCGATTTTTTCAATATAATACCCACCGCTTGGCGGATCTGATCCGCTAAGTCATCGGCTTGATTTACATCCGCATTTATTTTGTCTAAAAACTCCGACTCTGGACTCAGTTCCAATAACGCGCGGTACGCGTCGTATAAATCGGACATCTGATCGTCTAAGGCCTCATGACGTGATATTAACGCCTGCTCTCGATCCCTACGCGATATATTCAAAACGGCAGATCCGAGCCACCGTAACACACCGGCTATCCAGGCGGAATATTTACCGGCCATACTAAGCACGAATTAACAAAATTACTCAAACGCAAACGCAAAAAAACAATAAAAAAATCACGAAATAAAAGTTAACAAAAATTACCGAAGGTTACAAAAACATTAACCGATTTTTTGAAACTATAACCACGCTCTGCTACCAAATTTTGTACCGTACACGGCGGGATCGGTAACCCGACGGTCCAAACCCACAAGGTAATTTATGGTTACTTATATACTAGGTACTTACCTGGTACATACTCCAGCCGGCGGTGGCAGGAACGGGAACAAGGGGAAACTCTAATCCGTCAGTATATTAAAGGAAAGGCGCCCCTTGAGAGGGAATATATAAAATATCCTACCAAACTACTACTACAAGGGAAACACTACGGGGGTTAGATAAAAGTCTGTCCAAATACACCCGCGCCTCGTCTTTTTCGTCACAAACACTTTTCCCCGGAGTATTATAATACGTTATTACTGTTCCACCCACTGGTATTTATCAAAAAATCTCAGTAAATAATTAAATATGAAATAATATCACGCGAGAGCTATCACCTTGCGTCTTGGAGTCAATTGCCGGTGTACCCGCTTTTTTTTTTCGACGCGATAAAAAAAGTGCATACGAATGTATCGCACAACAATTGAAAGCCGGGGCTCGATATCTGTATTCCGAACAAAGTGTTTTAAATTAGAAGTATGAGCGGGTGCCCTGAACCCGCTGCTCGGTCTAAACTATGTCATAATGTTGATCAAATCTAAATTAAAAGTGTATAAACCATTGGCCATGTGTTTTATGCTCGCATTTTATCCTGATGACGCCCACTAAACTTGCAATAACTAAAGATGATGTCGTGAGAATGAGGCCGTTCTGCGACATATTTAATAAAACTATGTTTTAACGGTTTTAAGCGCGGTGATTTATTTGATTTTGGTTATTCCGACTTTACGGCCAATTTTTGGTGGCCGTGGTTATGGACGACATTATTATTATACAAGTCGCGTAAACTTTAGAAAATACAACATTTATTTAGTAATCATCGAAACAAATTTATTATTAATCAACAAAGCTAAAGTTTAAATGGCAGCATAACCTTATTTTTTCGAGGCACACCAATTAATTAACCACGGTGTACACCAGTGTGCCGCTCAGTTAGGGGTGGTCGCCATCCAGTCGAGCAAACACCCTACCATCTGGCTAAGGGTTGTTTTGTCGCCGCTTACGACGGACCGCCCCAATGCAGGAAATTGCATTGTTTCTCCGTTGCTGCACGGGTAAATTGTTGTTTTTTTTTTGTGTGTTCACTTCGTATATTGCATCGTTTAGGAGGAGTTGGCGGCGCTGAAGCAACTTTCTTGTATAATTAGTAGAGATATATAGTATAGATTCACGCCTAACATCAAGTTTATCTGGCCATCCTTCATGCACTATAAACGCCACGGTCTGCCTCATACATAGGAAACATAAAAGAGCTAGTTGGTAAATTAGTCAAATAGCAGCAAGAATTTAGGCTCGCGTCCAATCCGTTTTAGACATTAACAGATCGTTCGCAACTACTTTATTTTAACGTATCAACGTCAAAAGTCTACATTTATAATAGACACGAGTCGACTGTGCCTTTTAAATTTAGGGCAGGATATTCCGGACTTTCATATTTATCGTATAACTAGCTGACTGGCAAACTTCGTATCGTCTGAGAATCAATTAATAAAAAAAACTGAATGATAATTATTGCAAAATGCTTCAAATTTAGTAAAAAAAAGTGGTCAAAACATAACCGAAACGAACATCAAACGTTTGACATTCGAAACCAAAAAAAAATTGAAAACATCTTCACTTTTAAATTTGATTTGATTTCTAAACGACTTTTAAATTTAATCGATTGCTAAACGACGGGACAAACATCAAATGCTTGACAGGAAACTATTCCTAGTGCCTAAGGGAAAGCGAAATTGATGTTTTACTATATTCCAAGCATTGTTTTCATATTTACACCTTCTGGTAATTAATTATCGCATTTTTAATTTATTTTATACCTGCCATATCAGTAAACCTTCCCCGCCCGTCCTATTCTCGCCGCATCAAGTAATTTGTAAAATTACATTAAAAACGCACGACAAGAGATGCAAGCCCGTTCCGCCTCAGTACGTCGCTCGCACCACACGCATTTATTTCACCGCTCCGTCGTTATAAACAAACCGCTATTACAATTAAGACTGTGCGCACGTCTCGCAAAGTGACATAAATATATAAATAAGTGAAAAACTCTTCGTTCGTCGTTCTTCTTAAAGTCTCTCAGATCCTCGGAAAACTTGTTACTTAAAACTCCTCTGCATACAACTAGCTCTTATGGGAAATCTTTCACAGTCCAAGCAGTTCGTCTTTGGATCGCGCTGCCTGTTAATATAAAGCTAGCCAAATCACTGCCAATTTTCAATAAACTTGTGAAGGATTATTAAAGCTCAAATAGCTCAAATTAAAGATGCAGCCGTCATTGACATATTTTTCTTGTCTTATATTTATTTATGTAAGTGTATTTTATAATATTTTATTTACATATATCGTGTTAGTATAATATTTATATTTTTATTAATTGCTAGGTACGGAGCGGGCGCGTGTGAGTCAAACTCGAGCTTGTAATGCACTGCTTTATTTTTTAAATATTCTTAGCCTAATACGTACATACATAACACCCCTCCCTTAAAAGTATTTCCTATAATCTACTGGAGTCTATCTCTCCTAGAACATTCCCTTGAAATGCCGGATTCAACTGGTCTGAGATCAAGGGTAGTAGGCTGGGCACTGCTCGGCTCGGCTACTGCTTCGTCTATGCGTGGTGACCACCAGTTCTGTTTTGTTCCGGGCTCCGTGGGCTAGCAGTGGAAACACGCCGCTCAGGACTAGTGGTACTCTGTGGAACTCTAGATTCATTTTGAATCACTTCCACCTCTGCCTCTTCCACTGAAGTCCTATCGCCGGCTTCGACGACAGCTGTCTTCGAAGCCTCCTTTTCCCATTGTACCACAGGGCTGCGATGTTCCTGTGGAGACCTCTCCCCTTTGAAAATATATAACTGGTTTCTATGTCTTTGTACCACCTTATCTTGGTTTATGAGCTGAACTTCGTAAGTTACTTTCCCTGTTCTTCGCACTATTCTACCCTTGGACCAAGAATGCTTATTTTTGTTTACGTACTCTTTTACCCAGACCAAGTCATCGACCAAAAAATTTTTATTATTCACTCCTCCATAGTACTCCGCTTGTAAACACTGTTTACGGTTAACCCGGGAAGATAAATCCGATGACAATGGCGAATTGTGAGGGACGATTAAGTCCAATCGCGAACGCAAGTTACGACCAAAAATTAACTGTGCCGGTGATGTCTCTGTGGTACTATTTTTAGAGTTCCGATAGTCGAAAAGGAATTTACATAAGTGCATGTTGTGACGTTGCAAATTTGGCATTATTAGCCTTGCAACATTCACGTATAGACTTCTTAAATCGGTTGTATTAACACCGTATTACATCCTCAATTTAGTCACTAGAAATCACGCGATGTCTTTCCGCGATGTCTCCGGTAGCTCCGTCCTCCCCTCACTTCAAACCCCTCAGGTACGACAACGCCACCTGTACGGGCGTCGGTTGTATCACTCGCGCCTCCCACCTCGAGAGCTTAAATACTGCGGCATTCCACACGCCGCTCTCTTTCGCTTTTTAGAATCCACTTGAGTCAAACACATTTTCAATTGGTAATATTTTAGTCTAAATTCAGTGTTGGAAGGGATCAAGGTACGTAGTGTTTTATTCAAAGTGTTTACCCTGCGTCTCTCTCATTCTTCATATCAGTAAGGCGTATCTACTTTACAGATGAACCTCACGCCGTCGTACCATGCCAACAGCCGACCGCCCGAAGGTCTGGGCGAGGCTCTTCCTCGTTGATTAGCGGCGTTACTCTATTCTAATCCTTTTTAGGTAAGCATATCTGGCTTATTTATTGTCTAGTGTGGTTAGGTTTTAAAAAATATATCCTTAGTTAATAGTTCTCATTTCCCCGACTGCGATTACATTAGCGTTATGATAGGTGTGCTCACTGGATAACCGTCTCAATTCCAGGGAGTCACGATGGAGGCATCACCTCCTCAGTCACGTTGGAGGCATCACCTCCGCAGTCACGTTGGAGGCATAACCTCCTCAGTCACGTTGGAGGCATCACCTCCGCAGCATCACGTGAGAGCCATCACGCCTCGCGCTGCCTCGTGTGGGCAACCTTGCTGCCCACGCGCCCGGTCATCCTTGGCCGTTCAACGAACACCTTCGCTACCCACCACGTGTCACGCGGCCGCAGACGCCGGCAGCGTTGCTGAGCGTCGTGGCATTTTCTCCAGGCGTCGCGAACCTGGATGGCGCCCATAATCTTCGTCTTCGATAAATAATCCAATTCCATTTCGTAACATATTCATTCTTACAAGGCAGTACATTTCAAGGTTAGCAACAGTCTAGGTGACCCACTTTCCATGAACTATCGTCTCGGACATTTGTCCCTTAGTCTGGAGTCAGACGACCAGGGTGTCGACCTGATTGTCTTCCCCTGTGTCGGGTTTCGTGTTAAGTTTTATTTTAACTACTGTAAGGTGTAATAGAATAGTTTATACTCAGCGACTGACTCCCTAAAGACAACTTGAATAAAGAATAGTACTCATGCTCTAATCTTTTATTTGATAACCAAGTATATATGTATATCGAACCCAGGTTAGGTGTAACCCTCTGGGGAAACGCCATATAACAATGTGCAGATCGTTTGCTTTGCACTCTGATAATAGAATCGACTTGATTCCTTTTTTTATAATTTTTACGAATGATTCAGCTTGACCATTACTCGCGGGATGATATACCGGGGAAAACAGTTGTTTTATATTATTTAATTTACAAAATTCGGACATCCCTTTTGATGCAAATGAAGTCCCATTATCACTCACCATAATTTCTGGCATTCCGTAACGTGACATGAAGTCGCACAGCTTCACAATAACAGCTTTAGCAGTCAAATTGCCTTTCGTGTCATAGCATTCCACCCATTTCGAAAACGCATCGACTACTATTAGATAAGTTTTATTATTAATTGGACCAAAAAAGTCGATATGTATCCTATGGAATGCATATGGCGGGAACGGCCACGGCCCAAGGTGCGTCCGTGGTGGCGCGGGCTTTAGCTGCACGCACACAGCGCACGCCCCTACGAGCTTTTCCAATTCCGCATCGATGCCCGGGAACCAAAACCTACACCGGGCTTCGGATTTCATTTTTACAACTCCGAAATGGGAACTGTGCAGTTCTTCTAATACCTTCTTCCGTAAGGCATGTGGGATTATAACTTTGTAACCGCGCATCAGGACTGCATTTTCTAATGCAATCTCACTTTTGCTAAGATGAAACGGTTTAAGTGTCGGATCTGATATTTTACGCGGCCATCCTTTTAAAACAAACTCTGAAATTTTTTTCAGTGTCGGATCCCTAGCAGTTTCCAAATGTACGTCCCGCAGCGTAACAGGCAAGCATCCTTCGACTACGAAATTTACATACGCTGCTGCATCGTGGTCGCTCGCCCCCCCACCTTCTGATTTATGAACCGGAATCGCTCGTGATAAGAAATCAGCTGTGTTTGCTGCGCTATTTACATATTCTATAACGTAATTATAGGCGCTCAAGAATATGGCATAACGCTGTAACCTATTTGCAGTCACCTCTGGTATGCCCCGGCCCGGCTACAAAATCGCTGTAAGCGGTTTATGATCCGTCCTTAATATGAAAGGATCTGACCTGCCGTACAGAAATTGATGGAACTTCCTAACCCCAAATATAATAGCGGTTGCCTCCTTTTGTATTTGGGCGTACTTCCTCTCTGCCGGCGTAAGCGACCGCGACGCGTATGACACGGGCCTTTCGACGCCGTCGCTGTCCACTTGTGACAGAATGGCCCCTAACCCGACCGGACATGCGTCCACAGTTAAAATTATTTTTGCTTGGCTATTAAAATGTGCCAAAAACTGATCGGAAGCCATTTGTTTTTTTATTGTTTCGAACGCTTTATCCTGCTCGTAATTCCAGTTCCATTTAACTCCCTTTTGTAATAAAAAATGCAAGGGACTTAAAATGGAGGATGCATTTGCAATAAAATTCCTATAATAGTTTATAAGACCTAAAAAGTATTGCAGTTCTTGTACATTTTTTGGAATAGGGGCCTCCAAAATGGCTGAAACTTTGTCTGGATTTTTCCTGATACCGTTTTTGTCGATAACATAACCCAAGTACGTAACTTGATCTTGAAAAAACGCACATTTATCCTTGTGTAAGGTGAGGCCGGCCTCCTGGAGACGACGCAAGACTTCGTTAAGTTTCTGCTCATGACCGTCTTTACTAACGTCTGTTAAAATCAAATCGTCCAAGAAACAAAACACGCCGTCCATGTCCCCTACTATAGACTCGATCGCTCGTTGAAAAATAGCCGGAGCGCTCTGTTACAGCCCTACTCTCTCTAGGCAATTATTGCAGAGCCGGCAAGCCACTGACATCAATAGGCTAAGCATCGATCAGCAGTAATTGCCTATAAATACTAAATCTTTTGTAAATTTGTCAGAGTCTTCTGGTAATTAGCTAAAGCTATTCAACAACGGACCTGGTTTTTGCCTGCCGGTTGAATAGCCCTAAACTACATTACCAAACCCGGATCCGGTAGACCTTTTAGGTCCCGTAGATTGAGGCTCCAGTACTGTGTAGTACATAATAAATCTCAGCTCCAGTACTATAGTGTTTGTTTTTAAAAACACCCTAAGTATCCGGGACTAACATTTGGTGTCAGAAGAAAGCGGGATTTTATTGCCCGCCGGACGCCCTATTCCTGACGACGTCCAAAAGCTGAGACGCTGCTACCCGGTCTCTCTGACTGCACGTAGCCAGAGTCCAGCAAAGAAGAAAGCCGCCACGCTGTACCTCTTCGTGCCCGAGGGTCCACTGCCCAGCCAGGAGGTCCTGTTGAGGGGCCCTATCGATCAACCATCATAGTGCAACGTCACGCCGATTACGTCACGAGTCGGTTACGTCACACTCCGTTTGTGTTTGGAGTCGATTTCGTCACACTGTCTACATCACGCGCCGACTCCGCGCAGTCTGATTGCAACATACACCGTTTCGTCGTCACCGTTGAGTCAGCACAACGCCGGTTCATGCCTCCGCTGCTATTTTTGCTAATGTGAGTGAACTTTTGATTTATTTATTATCTGTTATAGTTTATATAAATCAATCATGGCTAACCCAGTTTCTAAGACCGATTATTCCCAATCATCCACTTCCCACAACGAATCCATAAAAATGAACTTTAGTGACCTAACTCGTTTCATAAAATCATTCGATGGGGACAGGAACAAATTATCTCCATTCCTTAGAAACTGTGAGAATGCTCTCAGTTTAATTAACCACAATCAATATGATATTTTATTTAAATTTATATTGTCACAATTAGAAGGGAAAGCCGAAGCAATATGTTCCCTTAAAGTACTTAACAGTTGGTTAGACTTAAAACAATTTTTAAAAGGTAATTTTGGTGAGTCTAAACACCGTAATCACCTGTTACTCGACTTACAAAACTGTAAAATGAAACATAACGATAGCGTTTTACAGTATAGTACGCGGTTAGAAATTCATTTGACAAGATTACAGACCGACATCTCCCATTCGACAATAAACCAGTGTGAACTGCTAGGACGACTTGCCAACACCGAGGATTTAGCTTTACACACCTTCCTGTTGGGACTACCTAGCCATATCTCAAACATTCTCAGATGCCGTAATCCCGAAAACCTAGCCGAAGCCATTAATCTGGCTATTCAAGAAGAGAAATTCTATAATTATGTACAATCCTCACAATCGAAGGTCCCGGGAGAATCGAGACCTAAGTGCCGTCTATGTGGCAAATCTGGGCACACTGATAGGTCCTGCTATACGAATCGTCACCGCCCTATTCATAATGTCGCTCCTCCTCTAAACGCTGCTAGGTCTTTCCAAACCACCTCGTCACCCCAACCATCTACATCAGGGAACTCGATTATATTTTCAAATCCTCCCTTGAATAAAGTTTTCCACTTAGTTTTTGCTGTTAGATCTTTCCTTTGGTTACCTTTTCCCCCTCTTTAATTAGATTATATTATTATTATTATTTTATCTTTGTTTAAGAGTTTTGCAGTAGTTGTTCGTTTATGTGTTACAGTATGGTAAAATTTAATGGGAAGGTGCTGAGACCGAAGACACAAGTTTATTCTTAGTTTCGGTCTTAGTCGCAAACATATTTATGCTGTACTACATCAAAAATTTTTGTTATGCTACCTTGCTGTAATTTTGTTTTTGGAAATAAAGTTTATTATTATTATTAAAGTACACAATCTAGACGAAAATGTCGATCAAACCCAAGAGTGCCAAACAGACTCTCAAAGGGATAATTTTTTATACTAAATCGGGTTCCGCGACCCCATCATGTGGAATCCGCCACACAAACAGACGCTCTATCGAATAATATAGTTTCAAATGACTTTGATTCTTTTCGCTACCATAATTGCTATGTTGATAAATTACTGAC
Organism: Dendrolimus punctatus; assembly: GCA_012273795.1. Taxonomy (NCBI): domain Eukaryota; kingdom Metazoa; phylum Arthropoda; class Insecta; order Lepidoptera; family Lasiocampidae; genus Dendrolimus; species Dendrolimus punctatus. Next base: position 139,544 of record JAABVI010000059.1, on the reverse strand, counting down.
AGACAAAACGAATAATCCCGAGTTACACGACAGGGTAACCAGCCCCAAATAGGAAACTCGTTTATAAAACACACTGCCTCTAAAAACTCTACTAAACCTACCAATTCTAGCAAAAATTCAAATTCTACCAAAAATACAATTTCTTCCCAACCTACCAAATCTACCAGAGCTACCAAATCTACGAAACCTAATACTTCTAAATCATACAACTCCACTAAAAATAGTGAGAAAATTTATAAAATTCATTTTAACGATAAAGTCCACTTACCACATGTCTACGTAAAATCTCAATATTCAAATAATCCGCTGGTTCTCTTGATAGACTCCGGTTCTAGTATTTCTCTAATAAAAAAATCTTCATTAGACACACAGCCTAAACTTACTACAGAAATAATAAAATTCAAAGGTATAGATGAAAATGCCCCATATTCTGAAAGCTTTGGGCACTTTCAATTAGACTTTAAACTAGATAATTCTGAAACAATATTCGGAAAATTTCACTTAGTTTCAGAATCGTTGGGCTTTAATTTCGATGGAATTTTAGGTAACGATTTTCTGAAAAATAATAACTGCAACATTCTATACGGAAATAATATTCTTCATCTCGATAAAGGCTCATTACAAATTCACTTCACCAAACCTCAATATACAATACCAGCTCGTTCAGAAATGATGATAGAATGTAAGGTAACTAACCCCGAAAATACGTCTGGGTTTGTAGAAAAATCTAAAATCCAGAAGGGTGTATACCTATCCAGTTGCCTCACGTCACTGAAACCTAATAAACATGTTAATGTATCTATCCTTAATACGACAAATAATGATATAAATATACAAACCTTTAATGTTGAACTCCAGCCATGTGACATTTTAAGTTCGAATAATATACATAATATAACATCCAATTACAATAAGCGAGCTTTTGAAGTACAGAAACAAATAAGAACATCTCATCTCAACTCAGAAGAATCTAAAACTCTTCTATCTCTTTGCCACAAATACTCTGATTTATTTTACCTTGACGGTGATCATCTTTCTAGCACTAATACTCTTAAACACGAGATTAAAACTACTAATTCACAGCCAATTCACGTAAAAAGTTACCGCTGTCCAGAATGTTATAAAGAAGAAGTAAATAAACGAATCCAGAAAATGTTGAACCAAAATATTGTTAAACCTTCTAGTTCCCCATGGTCTTCCCCTATTTGGGTAGTTCCTAAAAAGCAAGACGCTTCCGGTCAGAAAAAATGGAGAATCGTAGTAGATTATAGAAAACTTAATGATATTACCATAGGAGATGCTTACCCTATTCCTAACATAACCGAAATTTTAGACCAATTAGGTCATAGCAAATATTTTTCTACACTAGATCTCGCCTCCGGGTTCCATCAGATTCAAATGGCTGAAGAAGATTCTCCCAAAACCGCCTTCTCAGTTCCCAATGGCCACTTCGAATATACTAGAATGCCCTTTGGACTGAAAAATGCCCCTGCAACCTTTCAACGTCTTATGAACACCGTCCTTACTGGTTTGCAAGGTCTACATTGCTTTATCTATTTAGATGACGTCCCATATATCTAAAGTTGAGTTAATATTTGATGCCTTGAGAAAACATAATCTCAAGTTACAGCCAGATAAGTGTGAATTTCTTCGAAGGGAAGTTGCTTATCTAGGTCATATCATTTCAGAAAAAGGAGTGTCTCCCAATCCTGATAAAATTAAAGCCGTAGTATCCTATCCTACACCTAAAACACCCAAACATATTAAAAGCTTCTTAGGTCTCGTAGGTTATTACAGAAAATTTATTAAAGATTTTTCTAAGATTACTAAACCATTAACTTCCTTATTAAGGAAAGATGTAGAATTCATTTGGTCAAACTCACAGGAAGAAGCATTCAATACTCTCAAAACAATGCTTACTATCGCCCTTATCCTTCAATATCCTGATTTTTCCAAACCATTCGTCTTAACTACCGATGCATCCGAATATGCACTTGGTGCAGTGCTATCTCAGGGTGAAATAGGTAATGATTTACCCATAGCTTATGCTTCCCGAACTTTAAATAAAGCAGAAGGAAATTATAACGTATCCGAAAAAGAATTACTTGGTATAATATTTTGTACAAAAACATTTAGACCCTACCTCTACGGTAGAAAGTTTAAAATCGTAACAGATCACAAACCCCTTGTTTATCTCATGAATTGTAAAGATTCCAGTAGTAAGTTATTACGCTGGAGATTAAAAATAGAAGACTTCGATTATGAAATTGTTCATAAACCAGGAAAATTAAATAGTAACGCCGACGCCTTATCAAGGCCACCCATACATAACATCGATGATATCGACCTTAATGATAATTTAACATATGAATCATACATTAGATCCCGTTCAAATCCTACAGCTTTCAATACCCAAATAACAGAATATAACCAAAATTTACTCGAATCATCATGCCTATACATGGCTTACCCAACTTCTATTGATTTAGATGAATCTAACCCTTACTGTGATAACATATTAAACCTATTAGAAAACCGAAATGATTTCGAAAACTCTGAGAGGGAATTACATAACATTAAAACATCAAACATAAACAATAAAACTTATTTTCATCTCTTTACTAAGGTCCATCACTATGACTCTGCCACTTACAGAGATATATTTGCAGTATTAAAAGAACTAAGAAATAACTTAATTACATCCCACCCCGTCGTGAATGAAATATCTATCTCGGATTTCGATAACCCCTACGATAAATTAAAATTTATGATTATTTACGAAATGATAATTTACATATTTCATAATACTAATATTAAACTAAATATTTACCACAATAAACTCATATATCCTACTCCCGACGAAATATCCACTGTCCTAAAGGACAACCACAACTCTCCTATCGGAGGCCATATTGGCTCAAATCGAATGTACAATAAACTCAAAGATACTTACTATTGGAGTGGAATGAAAAGGGATATTGAAAACTATGTAAGAAACTGTTCACTTTGTCAACAAAACAAAGCACTTCGAGCTTCTAATAAATCTCCGATGGAAATCACTACCACATCAAATGAACCCTTACAAAGAATATTTACCGATATTGTGGGTCCTCTTCCAGAATCCGGTTCCGAAAACTATAGATACATAGTTACATTCCAAGATGATTTGACTAAATATTCCATGGGTTACCCCATTGCCCAATCCACTGCCGAACAAACCTCCGAATGTCTTATAAAATTTATTTCTCATTTTGGTATTCCTAAAACTATTCTTTCAGACCAAGGTGTCCATTTCATAGCCGACATATATAAACAAGTAGCAACTCTTTTTAAAATTAAACACTTATTCTCATCACCTTATCATCCCCAAACAAATGGTGCACTTGAGAGAAGCCATAGCACTCTCAAGGAATATTTAAAATCATATGTAAATGATAATCAAAATAACTGGCATAAATATCTCCCTACTGCATTAATATCCTGTAATTCCACAACTCACTCTTCCACAAACTTTAGCCCCCACGAACTCTTATTTGGTTGTAAACCGTACTTACCAAGCTCTATCTACCTATCCCGATTACATTAAAAATTTAAAACATAAAATTATTAATACAAGAAATTTAGATCGTGAAAACATTGTTAGAAGTAAAAAAAGATCAAAACGTTATTATGATCAACATACTAGGGAAAAATCTTATAATGTTGGAGATTTGGTGTATATAAAATACCACCACAGGTTGCGTAAGGCCTTATCCCCGATATGGAAGGGTCCTTACAAAATAACCGCAGTTCACAGCAATAATAATGTCACAGTCCAAGTAGATAGGCGAAAAATCCGTTACCATTTTGATGAAGTAAAGCTAGCCCATGATAATTCCATTCCAGGGCCATCGCGCCAGCTACCACCTCCGACACAAAAGTAATATCTCCTATTCAGTTATATAATTAATTGAGTTCTAACCAAAACATTATAGCACAGAATTTCCAAGTATCGTTAAGCATAGAAAACATGCACACTCTTCTAGATATTTCATCAGTCTCTAGCTTTCTTAATGGAACTAAATTAGTATTTGTAATAAGAATTCCATTAGTTATTTTACAAGAATATAATCTTTATCACGTTTATGCTCTCCCTACTCCACACGATATAAATAATCCTCATTCCTTCGCTATGATCAATCCACCCACTAGATTTCTAGCTATAACAGATGATAAATTAATGTACTCGACAATAGACTCTATAAGTGAGTGTAAAAGTATAACAAGAGAAAACTATTTATGCAAACTAAGTGATGTGCATTCTACCGCGACAAACCCGATTTGTGAAGTGATAATCTTAACTAAACATATAAACAAATTACCAAAACCTTGTGATTATAAAGTAATAATTAGTGATATTAACGTTTGGCAAAAACTTAATATAATAATAAGTGGTTATATGTACAGTCTGATCTAACTAAACTATCTGTTAAGTGTAACAATACTCTTAGCAACTATGATATTGTTGGAACAGGAATCCTCAAGCTTCCTAAAGGCTGTAAGGCTTTTCATAATCTTTTACAGTTTGTTGCTTCTACAGAATATGAATCTAAGTTGTATTTACCGTCTCCGAATTTTAATATTATAGAAGACGATTGCTGTTCCAAGAAAAGGATAAAATGTTTACCATATCTTTACCAATTCTTATAATTGTACTAGTTCTTTACAAGTTCATAAAGTTTACTATTCCTTTACTAGTTCTTATGTTTGAAATAATTTTACTATATCTTTACCAATTCTTATAATGAAGATAATTGTACTAGTTCTTTACAAGTTCATAAAGTTTACTATTTCTTTACTAGTTCTTATGATTGAAATAATTTTACTATATCTTTACCAATTCTTATAATGAAGATAATTGTATAGTTCTTTACAAGCTCATAAAGTTTACAATTTCTTTACTAATTCTTATAATTGAAATAATTTTACTATATCTTTACCAATTCTTATAATGAAGATAATTGTATAGTTCTTTACAAGCTCATAAAGTTTACAATTTCTTTACTAATTCTTATAATTGAAATAATTTTACTATATCTTTACCAATTCTTATAATGAAGATAATTGTATAGTTCTTTACAAGCTCATAAAGTTTACAATTTCTTTACTAGTTTCTAAGATTAAATTGTTTAACTGTTTTTCACTTTTGTATTTATGGTGTCTCAATCTACTCGCATTCTTTCTTTTTTCCAATGCTTCGTCTTAAAGGGGGGAGGTGTTACAGCCCTACTCTCTCTAGGCAATTATTGCAAAGCCGGCAAGCCACTGACATCAATAGGCTAAGCATCGATCAGCAGTAATTGCCTATAAATACTAAATCTTTTGTAAATTTGTCAGAGTCTTCTGGTAATTAGCTAAAGCTATTCAACAACGGACCTGGTTTTTGCCTGCCGGTTGAATAGCCCTAAACTACATTACCAAACCCGGATCCGGTAGACCTTTTAGGTCCCGTAGATTGAGGCTCCAGTACTGTGTAGTACATAATAAATCTCAGCTCCAGTACTATAGTGTTTGTTTTTAAAAACACCCTAAGTATCCGGGACTAACAGCTCGACAACCCAAATACTAGTCGTGTATAATTAAATAGACCGCGAGGCGTATTAATACATGTTAATTTCTGTGAAGGGACATTGATTTTAAATTGATACGCCATCGACAAATCTAATTTACTGTACTGGATTCCGTGGTGAAGTTTAGTAAATAAATCTTGAACCGATGGTAGGGGATATTTCTCTACAAGAAGTTGTTTGTTAATTGTTTGTGAATAATCGGCACAGATTCGAACACTACCGTCAATTTTTAGTACGGGCACTGGTAAATATTAATGTTGTGTCGTATGTGAGGGCAAGGAAGGAAAAGGGACTCACCCGGCTTTGATCCTCGCACCTGGACCCCGCACAGATTTGATAATTTTTTGGTTTTAACTTGCACGTACGTGTCGTGTCGGTTGAGAGAGAATTAGATGACAATTTTGACATTTGCAGTCGACCGCGTAGACAGATGGCGCCATCTCTTGATATCTTCAGGTTTCCCTTTTGTTTCTTTTTTGCCGAGTTTATGGACAGGGAAAGGTTTAGAAAGACAAAAGGAATTAAGGTTTAGGTCGACACATGTCCCCCCTCTAGAAATTCCTTTAGGGATTTATAAAATAAGATGAAATTGGCATTATGCCAGAGGTGATATCATTTTAATGGATACAACTGAAAATTCTACCAAAAGTAATAATGGCGGACACAAATTCAAAATATTAATTATAACTGGAACATCTATCTATCTAGTGCTTAAAGAAAACTTAGGATTATGTATACTATACTTTGAAACTAAACTTAACTTATTATGTAAACTAATTTTATATTTGAATTTATATTAATTTTATTTTTTAATCGGATAGAGGCAGGGGACATACTTTTACAACCGGTCGTTTGAAAACACCCTTTTCAGTGCGTAGTGTAACAACACGTACTATACCGTCCGAACCAGGATGAATAGCAATTATTTTTCCTAGTCGCCATTCTAGCGGAGTAACATTTTGATCCACAATCACTACTACATCTCCAATTTTTAAATTTGCCTGATTATGGAACCATTTTAATCGTTGCTGGAGAGTATGAAGGTAATCCCGTTGCCAAATACGCCAAAAACATTGAGTAATTTTTTGTACCATTTGCCATCGTTCACGAGCAGATATGTGTTTATTTTCCAATTGAGGTTCAGGTAGAGCCACTAACGGACCTCCAGTCAGAAAATGACCAGGTGTCAGAACATCAACTTCATTAGGATCTGAAGATATCACACAAAGTGGACGTGAATTTAGGATAGCTTCCGTTTTTGTAACTACTGTATTCAATTCTTCGAAGGTAAGTACCTGTAAACCCACTACACGTTTTAAGTGATATTTCATTGATTTCACACCACTTTCAAATATTCCACCAAAATGACTCCCTGTGGGAGGATTAAAATTCCAAATTATTTGACGTTTTGTTAAATTTTCACAGATTTCCCTTTTAGAATTTACTAGGAAATGATTAACTTCACTCAAGTACCGTCGAGCTCCTACAAAGTTAGTACCACAATCTGACACGATCTGATTGCAAAGGCCACGACGGGACACGAATCGATCTAGAGCTGCGATAAAGGCAGGGGTCGACAAATCCGAAACGACTTCTATGTGTATGGCTTTTACTGCCAAACATACTATCACACAAAGATATACCTTGTTAATACGAGCGTTTCGTCTACGACTTTCCTTAATATGAAATGGTCCTGCAAAATCAATTCCTATATTTTGAAAGCATCTTGAAGGTCGAACTCTGGGAGCTGGTAAGTCACCCATCAATGGTTGATTAATTTTTGGATTCACCTTGAAACAAGTCACACATTTCGACAAACGCGAGCGAATCAAATTGCGGATACCCAATATCCAAAATTTCCTCAATATCAGTGATTGTAAAGTACGCGGTCCACAATGTAAATAAAGTCGATGAAAATAGTCAACCAACAATAAAGATAGACGAGACGATTTAGGTAATAGCAAAGGATTAATCGCAGTTTGTGGTAAAAGAGAGTTTTTAAGTCGCCCACCTACTCGTAGAAGACCTATTTCATCAATCCTCTCCTTGTTTCCAGTTTCCTTTCCTCTTTATTCCCTTCCTTCCCATTCTCCTTATCACATTCCCTTCACGCCCCAAGTATCCCTCCTTTCCCATCCAAACCCTCTTCCAGTCGTAGCGGTTCCCGCTCCATTGGGCCCAGGAGGGGGAGGACGAGTGTGTGCACCTGTATTTGCGCAAATTCTTGTGCACCTAAATATATCCTGCGTACTTGACCGCTTCCGTTTTACTGGATTTTGATACTGAAAAGCCCTATGGCGATGGGTAGAGGTAGAGAGGTTCGGGCTGATGCAAACCGGGCTTTGTCTAATACCTGCACATAGGCGGCTCTGGGGATGTGGTAAGAACATCGTGGTCGCTTTGCTCTGCGCTTGGGGGGACAGAGTGTATTCGGCAGCACCCAGAGTGTCAGAGCAGCCCTATTTAGGGATGCACTGCTCTCCTTGCTCAGCCAGGGAAGGGGCTAGAAAAGGTGCCCTAAAAAAAAGTCTCCCCATCCCTCTTAAAGGATGGTAGTAACCACGGCTGCCTCCGCATCTTTCAATTCGTGGTCAATGTCACAAAAAGAATAATTATAAAAAAGAATCAAAAATGACATTTGGCGCGTGGAACGTTCGTACACTACTGGACCGCGAGGGCAGTGCTTGTCCAGAACGAAAGACTGCCATTGTAGCTCGAGAACTTCGTCGCTACAACATCGATGTGGCTGCACTGAGCGAAACACACTTAGCTGACGAAGGAGAGTTGGTGGAAAATGGTGGCGGATACACATTCTTCTGGAAAGGAACGGCTTCTACTGAACCGCGGAGGTCAGGTGTGGGCTTTGCAATTAAAAACAGCCTGACCAAACATCTCCAGGAATATCCCAAACATATCTCGGATCGCGTCTCCACACTGCGCCTTTATCTGGACAACAATAACTACTTAAACATCTTAAGTATTTATGCGCCAACTTTAGACAAGGCAGATGACATTAAGGAAAAGTTTTATGCTGAACTGACACATTGTCTTGAAAGGATACCTATCAGAGAACAGATCTTGCTTTTAGGCGACTTTAACGCTAGGGTTGGGCGTGACTATGACGCATGGCCAAAAATCTTAGGGAGACATGGTGTTGGAAATATGAACAGTAATGGTTTATTACTTCTTAGTTTATGTGCTCAGTTTGACTTGGTGATTACCAATACGATGTTCAGACTTCCTGCTAAATACAAAACAACCTGGATGCATCCTAGGTCGAAGCATTGGCATCTGATTGATTATGCTATCGTTCGGCAAAGGGATGTTTCCCAAGTCCAAGTTACTCGCGTTATGCGAGGCGCTCACTGCTGGACTGATCACAGGTTACTGGTTGCTAAGTTAAAACTCCTCCTACATCGTCCTCGTAGATGTGAAAAACCCAAGTCTACATATTTAAACTTGGACAAACTGAATAATGCCGATGAGAGGGTAAAATATTCTGAAGCAGTGACCAATGCACTGGCTTTGTGCAATGTGACCGATGATGTCGAAGTTGACTGGGAGACTTTATCTTCTTGTGTGGTAGTTGCAGCGAATGACACTCTGGGTCAAAAGGTACGTAAGAATGAAGATTGGTTCGATGAGAATGCCGGAGCCCTTACAGAGGCAATCGACAAGCATCGTACTCTTCTACAAAAGAGAATTCGTGAAGAAAGACCGCAAAGTGATGTCGAGCTAAAGCAAAGTGAGCATGACCTGCGAAAATTAGTGAGAGAAACTAAAGACAAATGGTGGCAAGAAAAGGCTCGATATATTCAGTGGCTTTCCGACTCAAATCAGCTAGGCGAATTTTACGACGAAGTCCGAAAACTAGTCGGCACTACCAATCACGCAAAAGTTCCCCTTAAAAGTAAGGGTAATGACCTCCTTTTGAAAAACAAAGATGAAATTCTGAGAAGATGGGCTGAACACTTTAACAGTTTGCTTAACGTGGATCGATTTACACATAGTCAACATATACGTGAGATGCCCCAGCTTCCAATAGATCCTAAACTGGACATACCACCTTCATATGACGAGCTCCTTTTAGCTTTAAAGCTTCAGAAAAATAAGCGAGCTGTTGGCATTGATTCTATACCGGGAGAACTGCTAAAATATGGAGGAGAAAAACTACATCAAACTGTCTTGAAAGCTTTTGTCAAAATGTGGGAGGACGAATGTGTGCCTTCTAGCTTCAAGCTTTCACGCATTAAACCTCTCTATAAAAACAAAGGTGACCGGTCTGACTGTGATTCGTATCGCGGCATATCGCTTTTATCAGTCCCTGGAAAAATCTTTGCCAGAATACTTTTAAACCGACTTCAGAAACTTTCAGAAAAAATTCTGCCTGAAACACAGTATGGTTTCCGTCCTGATCGAGGCACCTGCGAAGCAATTTTTTCCGTGCGGCAACTGCAAGAAAAATGCAGAGAACAAGGCCAGTTTTTATATTTATGCTTTGTTGACTTGGAGAAGGCCTTTGACAGTGTGCCACGTTCTGCTCTTTGGACAGTTTTGGGTAAACTGGGATGTACGGATAAGTTTCTAAGACTCCTAAGACTCCTACATGATGACATGAAATGTTGTGTTGATGTGAATGGGGAACAGTCAGACTTCTTTACAGTTACTTGTGGGGTGAAGCAAGGTTGTGTATTAGCGCCAACCTTGTTTGCGTTATACTTTTCAGTCGTTGTTTGTGAGGCAACCCAGAACTGTACTGAAGGTATTCGAATTCGTTTCCGTACTGATGGCAACTTTTTCAAGCTAGCCCGGTTTAAATCGGAAACTAAAGTTTCGTACGACTTGATTACAGAGATCATGTATGCGGATGACTTGTGCTTCCTGGCGGAATCTTCAGATAGCCTACAACAGCTCATGTCCAGATTTTACGAGAGTTGCCGTTTGTTTGGGTTGAAAATCAGTATAAAAAAGACCGAAGTTATGTCTTTAGATACTTCTAATCATGAAGACTTGAATATAAATCTCGGCGAGGACCAGTTGAAGCAAGTCCACAAATTCCGTTACCTGGGAAGTAACATTACATCCAAATGTGACCTCGAACCTGAGATTAACAGCAGAATATCTACCGCAGCTGCAGCATTTGGTAAGCTGGATGCAAAGGTTTTTCGCTCACATGATTTAAAATTAAGCACCAAAATTTCAGTTTACATGGCCGTTGTATTGCCAAGTTTATTGTACGCTAGCGAAACATGGACTCTTTATTGTCGCTATATTCGAGCGTTAGATCGCTTTCACCTGAGATGCTTGCGAAAAATTATGAATATCCGATGGTCCGATTACGTAAGGAATACCGAAGTGCTACGTAGAGCTAATGTCTGTGGCATAGAGGCATATCTCACGAGACGACAACTTCGATGGTCTGGTCACGTTACTCGGATGGCGGACGTTAGAGTAGCAAAACGAATCTTTTATTCAGAACTTGCAAGTGGCAAACGCAAGCAAGGTGGGCAATTGCTACGATACAAAGATGTACTTAAGCGTCAAATGGTAAAGTGCAATATTGACCCCAATCAATGGGAAATATTAGCTAAGAATCGTTGTGACTGGAGATTCCGGGTTAAGTCAAGAGTGCAAGAATTTGAATCCCGTCGACGCATCGATTTAGATAAAAAGCGGGACAAACTTAAGGCCCGTCCACCTGCGGCTATAACTTATAATTTTGTAAATGGTGTTCTGACGTGTTCAAGATGCAAGCGCGTTTTCATAAATAAGGTTGGCTACGCAAGTCACCTCCGTGCGCATGAACGTCGAACAGCCAATAGCTGAAGCGATCGCCGTAGCCGAAATCGGTTAGGAAGACATCATTTCATCAATATAGGGATTAAGCTTCTGTATAGCACGGCTACAGTTTTCCTGCCTCTTGATGCAATTAATTTCTTCAGAAAATCCTTTAGTTTGTGCTGTTTTTACTAGTGTCCGAAGTGCCACTTCTAATTCATCAGTAGTCAACCCAGAAGTAACGCGTACTAATTTATTGCCTTTTGCGTTGTTAATAAAGCGTAAACACCAAGCTACAACGCGCTGTGCTCGTGAAAAAGATGAACTTCTGTCTAGCATATTGGAAATTAAATTGGTCTCTTCAGAATTAATAAGGAGAAATGATGAATTAGATAGTTTTTTGAGTTCTGGTATGTTATCCATTGATATATGTTGTTTTTGAACGGGCCAACTCTCAACAGGATCAACTAGCCATTTTGGCCCATTCCACCAGGTTGTAGACGATATGATTTCTGAGCAGCTCGAACCTCGGCTACACAAATCTGCAGGATTGTCATGCGAAGAAACATGTTTCCAGTTTTCTATTCCTATGTTGTCAGCAACCTTAATGACACGATGCGAAACAAACGTCTTCAGCTGATATGGAGGAATATGTAGCCAACTTAACACCGTACTGCTGTCTGTGAACGCGGTTACTTTAGCAATTGCAATTAGTGGGTGAAGCAACTGAAACATATGTTTCAAGACACGAGCCAACAATACTGCGCCAAGAAGTTCCAAGCGGTTAACAGTCAATAACTTCAAAGGTGCGACTCTGGACTTGGCGATAAGCAAGTGAGAGAACGTTCTGATGTGATCTGATGAGCGCAAATAAATACAGCACCCATAAGCCTTCATAGAGCCATCGCTAAAGCCAATAAGTTCGAAGCTGGTCGTAGTGGAAGTACTAATTCTACGAGGGATCTGAACTTTATGCAAATTTTGTAATTCAGAACAAAAGTTGAGCCACTGTAGTTGAATCCCATTAGGAACAGGCTCATCCCAGTTCAACTGAAGTCGCCAAAGCTGTTGCATTAACAACTTTGCTATAAGTACTACTGGTGTCAACCAACCAAGAGGGTCATAAATACGAGCGATGTTGGACAAAATTATGCGCTTCGTACATTTCTTGTCCAATTCTGACATTGTATAAGTAAACTTATCTTGGGAGGGATCCCACTGGATGCCAAGTATTTTAAGGGTATGTTGATTGCTTTCATCACAAAAGGGCTTCGGTATTTGGCAGTGGTCTATTGGTAATTCAGATAAAATTCGAGTGAATTACTACTCCATTTTCTTAGTTCAAACTTTCCACAATCTAGTAAGTCAACCAGTTCAGTCTTTAATTTAACGGCTTCTTCCAAAGAAGGCGCTCCAGCAGTAATATCATCCATGAATGTATCGTGTTTAAGAATGGCAGCCGCCTGAGGCCATTGTGCTCCATGGTCATCCGCTAGTTGATGTAAAGTGCGAATGGCTAAATAAGGCGAACTACTCACGCCATATGTAACCGTGGCCAGTTCGAATTCACTAACAGGATCATTTGAAGAATCACGCCATAGGATATGCTGATAAATTCGATCTTCAGGTCTTAGTTCAATATTTCGGTACATTTTTGAAATATCCGCTGTAAACACAACCTTTGGAATTCTAAACTTTGTGACTATATCTACTATGTCATTTTGAAGTTTTGGACCAATATAAACGAGATCATTTAGAGCCTTGCCATTGGAAGTCTTCGCGCTACCATCAAATACAACTCTAAGCTTTGTAGTAGAACTGTCTGGTCTCACGACGCAATGATGGGGTATGATGTTTGAGGTACGCATGGGTCGCTCGACGAGTTTCATGTGGTCTAAATTAGAATATTCTCGCATAAAGTTAATATAATTTTCTTTTAACTCACTATTATGAACGAACCGTCTCTCAAGATTGAAGAGACGTTTTAAAGCTGAACTATACGAGTTTCCTAAGACATAAATAGGTTCCTTAAGCAGTATAGGAACTACGTATCTACCAGCTGGATTCCGGGTCACTAACTTAGAATACAACTGTTCGCATTTTTCATCGTCCGGGTTTTTAATTTTTACCACCGGTGGTTCTTCAATTTCCCAAAATCGCTTTATTGTCTGGTCCAAGGCAAGTGTGGTTAAAAGCGAAGAAGTCGTATTATGTGGAGGTCGATGACTTGACTCTAATTTGCCAGTAATCACCCAGCCAAACACACTATGCAATGCAACTGGGAGACCAGGACCCAATTCCAGACGACGCCCATCGTAAAATTCGTGAAATAATTCAGCACCCAGGAGTAGATCGATATCGTTCGGTTTATCAAACTCATCGTCAGCAAACACCAAATGCTTACACGATTTGCGAACATCGTGACTTATTTCTATAGAAGGCATCTTATTAGTTATTGTATCCATAATTATTGGGTTAATATCAAAACTTGGATTATCAACATCTTGTGGCTGTACAGAACATGATGTTATACTCTGGATTTTATGCACGGTGTTTTGACCTAAGCCTGCCACGGTAATATTACATCGTCGTATGGGTAAACCGAGACGCCTTGCGCAAGCGGTTGTCATAAAGCAGTCTTGCGCCCCGCTATCAATAAGGGCACGAATTTTCAGAGTGCCTCCCGGACCACGCACGCGTACTTTACATGTACCGAGAATTACCATTGCCAGACTGTCGCCGACATATGCACTAGTGCTCGTGGAGTTCATAGTAACCCCGGAGTTTAATGGCAGCGAAGAGGGTTCTAAATCACTACTGGACTTACTAGTTGCGGCAATCACTGGATGAGATTCATGCAACAAAGAATGGTGGCGTGCATTACACTTAGTACAATTGGATTTTGACTGGCACTTATCTACACTATGGTTTGGACGTAGACAGTTAGTGCACAGTTGCTTTGCCTCAACAAGTTTTTTCCGGCCCAATAAATTGTATGCATAAAATAATGGGCATTTATAAATACCATGATGAGAAAAACCACAACAAACACAGTCAGGAAATTTATTGATATTGTATGAAACTGCAGCTGAGTATGTCCCTGTAGGTGGGTGGTCATATGTCAAATTATAATTTAGGTTTGCTTCTTGGTATGGTTCGCAATCAGAGTGTGGCCCTGTATTGTTACATAACATGGAGTCGAAGTACGGCCCTGTATTAGAATATGGCATGGAATCCAAGTACGGCCCTGTGTTTTCAGGTGTCATACAATCCAAGTACGGCCTTGGGTACGTATGCGATTCCACATTAATTGTGTTCGAATCTGCATATGTATCTGTATTAACTGGCAAAGATACAGAACGTTTTTCTTGATTGTAAGTCCTGGTACGAGCGTCTGGATTTCTATAGTTAGTTGTTCGCTGTTGAATCCTCTGCGGAGTGATCGTGTGATGTATTCGTGTAACACTAGGTTCGCTTGCCTCCAATATCTTGACATAGCTTTGTAAAAAACTTAGTAAACTCTCAAAAGTGGGAAGTTGTTCATTGTTTTGAGATTCAAAACGTTTACGGGTATCATTATCTAGGTTGCATGAAGCTAAATAAAATAAAATAAATTCCCCTAAGTCTGGGATGCCAATAGCCTTGAGAGCATTAGCTGATTCATATAATACACTAGTCATGTTTCTCAATTCATTTAAGTTACAAAATTTCATTGTTGGATAATTACAAATTTTATTTAAATAATTAGTTGCCAATATACGTTTATTTTGAAAACGGTTAACCAGAGCATCAAAAACTATGCTATAATTGTTTGCTGTTACTGGCACCCCCTTAGCCACCGACAAGGCTGATCCTGAAAGGCTAGACAATAGGTAATGGAATTTTTCAATAGCTGACAAGTTTAGGTTATCATGTATCAGTGATAAGAATGTATCATAAAAAGTTTGCCATAATTCTATGTTTCCATCAAATTTGGGCAATTCAATTTTAGGTAGCCTTGCTTGAGCGCTAGGTTTCAACGTTGCGCCTGTACCCGCGCAGGCAGAGGCTAGCGCGCCGGTGCCGCCGCCTCGATCCACGGGCGACGCGGTCGGCAATAATTCCTGCGCTGCGGCATGAACGGCATAGTACAATGTATCGAAAGATTCTACACATTTGTAGTCAATTGTTTGTTCTGGATCCAGCTTTAAGATTAACTTATTAATTTCGTTCACTACCTCTATGAATTCTGAACGAATAGATTCAATACGTTTGTATCTACTTTTAAATGTTCCTATACCAGTTTTGTTTTTTATTAAAATATCATTCGACAGATCGTATAATATTTGTATTTCACGAAATATGTATTCTTTTCGCGTAGTAAGAAGTAATAATTGCGAGTTATCGTTTGGAGCCATTGTAATTGTAATATAAAATGATCAGTACTAAAGTTGAAGTAGGTAGATATGAAATTTTTTCTTTAAGCATAGATTGATGAAATACAAGTAATTTACACTTGGAAAACGTTAAACTATGATTGAATATTGATTTTAGAGAATGTTTGCAATGAAATGAGACTGTATATTGGAGTTTTCTTATGAAATTGAACCCAAAACCCATAAGATATTCGCGCTCGAAGTAACCACAAAATATGGTAAATATTAATGTTGTGTCGTATGTGAAGGCAAGGAAGGAAAAGGGACTCACCCGGCTTTGATCCTCGCACCTGGACCCCGCACAGATTTGATAATTTTTTGGTTTTAACTTGCACGTACGTGTCGTGTCGGTTGAGAGAGAATTAGATGACAATTTTGACATTTGCAGTCGACCGCGTAGACAGATGGCGCCATCTCTTGATATCTTCAGGTTTCCCTTTTGTTTCTTTTTTGCCGAGTTTATGGACAGGGAAAGGTTTAGAAAGACAAAAGGAATTAAGGTTTAGGTCGACACAGGCACTATCGGCGATGCGTAATCGGAATGTTTGACCGGTACCAAGATGCCTAACGACTCCAAGCGATACAATTCGGCATTTATTTTTTCTTTTAAGGCGTATGGTACGGGTCGCGACTTCATAAAAACGGGTTTGGCATCCGACTTCAACGGCAAATCTATTTCATATTTATTAAAGCAGCCTAATTGATTTGAGAATAATTTTGGATATAATTTTATTAACTCCGACAAAACTTCTTTATTGCTCTTACAATAAGCAAGCGTTGAGATTAGTTGTAACTTAAATACTCGCATGAAATCTCGACCCAATAAGGGGGACCCCCATCTTTTATTACATAAATACACAGTGGGGCTGTGCGACTTAAGTATTTAACTGTTACGATAATCGTTCCCAAAACGGACATGTTAGCACCATCGTAAGAAAAAAGCCGCTTTGAGGGTGGTGATAATGGAACATTTGAGAAATTATTTTTATAGGTTTTCTCAGATATTACGGATACTGGAGAACCGCTATCAATTTCACATTTTAAATTCCTACCACCTAGACACACCGACTCAATTAACGGCTCCCCGTCGGGGAAACTAATATTGTGCAAAAACTTACCATCATCGCCGTTACCTTCCTCCAGGTAACTCACTCGTGGGTTACCGGGGCACATTTTCTGTAGATGAACTTTACGATTACACTTTTTACATTTATAATTAGAAAACCGACACTCTTTAGCCGTATGATTTTTATAACCGCACACTGAACACTTTTCACCGACTGGTAGCACTTTCCTACCAACCCCAACAGAACTTACGCGATCCATTTTATACACGCCGTCGGCTGTCGACGAAGACCCTGCCGCAGCAGCGGTGCGTGCACAGCGAACTTCTTCCGCCAGGTTCACAGCCTTCCCTAGGGTCAGCTCGCCGATCTCCTGCACAAACAGTTTCTCCTTCTCGGGACCTGGTAGCATTCCCATGACAAACTTGTCTAGAAGGGCATCTTCAATGTTTTAAAAACCGCAGTGAGCAACCTGTCCTCTCAGTCGAGCAGCCCATTGGGAGTGGGTTTCACCATTTAATTGTATAGCTTCGTAAAACTTATGCCTTTCCGCAAAGCCGCATCGCCTTGTCGTGAAATGCTCCGTTAATTTTCCCACTATGCTGCTATAATTTTTTGTTACCAGGTCATCTGGTAATACTAAATTGCTGGCCAGTTGGTATGTGCTCTCTGAGAGTGCGCTGAGTAACACCGGCTTCCTTTTGACTCCTTGACAAAATTAGCCAAAGACAGCAATTGATTTTTATACATATAGATAGTTGTAAGCGAGCGTTATAAATCTGTGCGAGCCTTTGTACACTACCGCAACCATTCTGGTGCCAATGCCAAAAACCTTTATAATTGTAAGAAATCAGAGCCCGGCGACAGTCGTAATTAATAATTAATGGTAAGAAATAAAAGCTAGAACGACCAAATTCTATTTTTGTGTATCAACAATACTGAAGAATTTCGCGTAGAGTGCGCCATTGCGACGTTTGACGTTCGCTATTGACACTAGGGAAACATGGGAATGTGTGGGTAGATGTATTTTCGTGCCGACCGATGCCGACCGAATTTTCGAATACAGTGATATCCTACAGAGCGAAGTCACACATTTTGCATACAATAATAATACATTTACAAGTTTCTTTTATGGCACGAATTCAGCACACAGACAGCCCACCTGATGAAAAGCGGTTACCGTCGCCCATGTACATTTCTCTAAGTGGCTGGCCACTAATGTCGGAACACAACTCAAGGTTGTTATGGTGGCATACTTTTTTTATTCTCCTCCATCCTTAAGAAATAGATATGTATGGGTGTACCGTACACGGCGGGATCGGTAACCCGACGGTTGTTACTTTCGTTTGGCTGTTATATATTTTTAAACTACTGTTATCTTTTATTTGGTTATATTTTTATAGTTAGCCCTTTTACAGAAGTGTGTGGAAATGAAACTACAAGGTATTCAGTTAAACAATCCAAATTACATTCCTTTATTCAAAGACCCTTAAGTATAGATTTATTATATAACAAGGAAGTATACTATATATAGCTTAAAGCTAAAAATAACCTTTAATTACTGCCTTTATTTGACAGGGTTTTATTATACCAACAATAACCTAGTTGGTATTGCTATATTTATAGATTTCTATCCACACTTATAAGAAGTCGACGCTCAGATTCGGAGAAGGTTTCGGTTCATAGAACCAAAGGTTACGAGACTCTAACAAAGATACTAATCATAATCATAGTACAGATAGCAGGGTCGCAGGAAGCTTATGCTGGTCTACGTATGTAAGCTAGGTATAGAAATATTCGTACATAAAGATGCAAAACGATGGAAACACTTAATGAATTAATACTTAAATGATTTGAGGGCGCCACTGGCTTTTGAGGGTCGAAGCCAGAAACCAAACGTCCGCTACTTCCACGAGGGCGCGTTCATAGACCTGCCGTAGGAAGGCTGGCAGCGAGGTCTTGGTTACAGATGTGGGTGGGTTTGGTCGTTAGGAGCTCACGGAAGGTATGATAACTGTTCATCATAACCCGGTGTTATACCCGACACGATATTATACGATCGCCGGTATAATACTTGATTCTTTATATAACAATACTATACTGAGGTCTCTAAATATCAGCTATAATATAGGCGACCAAACCATTAAAGCCGTATACTGGAATAAGAGAGAGTTTTTTACGTTAATTAATTAATCCAGTATACCTTAAACTGGTTGGGAACAAGGAGACTCTAAACAATGAATTCCCACCAAAGATGAAATAATCTGTCCATAGGACGGTGATCTGTTAACACGTGTTAATTAAACACGGAGCTGTTACTCCATCACCAGACGGGTGCTCCGAGACACGTGGTGACTGTCGTGGTAGGTATTACGAATTTTAAATAATTTACATGCCTAAACGCGCATGAGTAACGAAGAAAAACAAAAATGCGTGGGTAACGTAGTACTGTATAAAGTATTATTAGGGTCATATGAAGATAAACTAATAAATGACATTACCTGTATATACGGGTTTTTAATTAAAGTGGTCCTGATGGATTGTTAATATCTCTCGGGATTATAGCAAATATATATCCGGCCAACGATCGTGCCGTCTAAAGTTGTGGATCCGCTTCCTGATATGACACGCTGAAACGTTCAAAGTGAATACGATTCAATAACTAATTATAAGAATACGAAGCGGGGCTAATTAAAGGTTCAGCTACTTACATGATGTCGGAACGATGAACACTATTTAAATGTTATAAAAGAAGTAACGGGTTACGAAAGATTTATATGTCTGGTCTACTCAGCTTGAAACGCACGCCGTATATGAGGCAAGAAAAATGAATTTAATAATGAGACCATGAGTGAATGAAAGGTTGAGACAAGGATGGAAGATTTCTTGGATGCCTGAAGAGACCTAGGTTTCTTCTCGAAACTTCCATTCTAACAGGAATGTTCTAAAAATCTAAATGTATGTTAGCCTAAAGGCTATTGGTGTAAACTGCCCTACTAAATAAACAAAAGGGAATAACTGAAATCCAGTAATTAATTTGAGGCGAAGACGCGAGTCAAAACGCGTGCTATTTTAGTGTCCTATATTATGACAAGCTTTATTGCACGGAGATGTTATTTTAATTATCTGTAATCTCGTGCAAAGGGGCGCGGCTACGATCGACCAATTATGAGTCTCAAATTGCACGAAATGAATCACGTGACCATAAGGTCCAACGGCGCGAATCTTACAAAAATGCAACATTGATATTTTACGGATAATTTCTGTGAGTGGTATCTGGTATACCACGTCACACGGTCCAAACCCATAAGGTAATTTTTGGTTACTTATATACTAGGTACTTACCTGGTACCTACTCCAGCCAGCGGTGGCAGGAACAAGAACAAGGGGGAAGACTAATCCGCCAGTATATTAAGGGAAGGGCGCCCCTTGAGAGGAAATATATATAAAATCCTACCAAACTCCTACTACAAGGGTAACACTACGGGGGTTAGATAAAAGTCTGTCCAAATACACCCGCGCCTCGTCCTATTCGTCACAAACACTTTTCCCCGGAGTATAATACGTTCTTATCACTATTAGTGTTCCAATTACTGGTATTTATCAATAATTCTCAATGAATAATTAAATATGAAACAATATCACGCGAGAGCTATCACCGTGCGTCTTCAAGGCAATTGCCGGTGTACCCGCTTTTCGACGCGATAAAAAAAGTGCATACGAATGTATCGCGCAACAATCGAAAGCCGGCGCTCGATATCTGTATTCCGAACAGTCCCCCGCCCCAGCTAGGAGAAACCTGGCTGAGTCCAAAGCCAGAGAATCAGACAGAACAAACTAGTCAATTGGGAGCCTTGACAACCCAGATACAGCTCTCTTTAATACAGTGTCTCCCACCAATACCTCAGCCACTCGTGGAGTACCATCGGAACCGAAGAACAGCTGCACAATACGACCTCGTCTCCACGACAAGGGTGGCATATTCACTTCTTTTACAAGAACAAGATCCCCTATTTTAGGCGGATCTGTCAGACCATCGAACACGCTGCTGAAGCAGATGAAGGTACTCCAAATTAAACCTCTTCCAAAAATTCTGTGAGAGTTACTGCAACAATTCAAAACGGGACAGCCGGTTAGTGGGTACATCAACTAATGGATGCCCAGGAAGAGCTGTCAGTGAACCACCTACCAAAAAATGACCAGGAGTCAAAACCTCTAAATCATTTGGGTCCGACGAAACAGGACAAAGTGGCCGGGAATTTAGAACTGCCTCAATTTTACAGAAAACAGTAGCCAACTCTTCAAATGTAAGAACTGTTTCGCCAATTACTCTATAAAGATGAGTCTTGGCTACCTTGACAACCGCCTCAAAAATACCACCCCAAGAAGGACAAGCGGGGGGGCTGAATTTCCAAGTGATTCCACGACGAGAAAAATTCGTGCCTATATAAGTTTGGTTATCTTCCAAAAATTTGTAAACTTCTGTTAAATATCTATAGCTACCCTTATAATTTGTCCCGCAGTCGGACCAAATCAAGCTCGGTAACCCACGACGACTGACAAAACGAGACAAACAAGCAATGAAAGCTTCAGTGCTAAGAGCAGAGACAACTTCTAAATGTACGGCCTTAGTGGCAAGGCAAACGAAAACGCACAAATAGGCCTTAACTACCATAGCATTACCTACTGAAGAAACCTTTACTGAGAATGGACCTCCAAAATCCGTGGCTACTCCAGAAAAGGGTCTAGAAACTGTAACCCGATCTGGAGGAAGGTCCCCCATTTGAGGTTGAGTTATAGTCGCCTTTAACCTATAACAAGCAATACAACGAAATATCACGTTTCTAATCGCACGTCTAGCCGACAAAATCCAAAATTCCCTATGAAGGATGGCTAGAAGTGAGTTCAATCTAGCGTGAGCATTCTTCAAATGACGGTCAGATATGATAAGTCTTGCAAGACGACTCTCCTTCGGGAGTAAGAGAGGATGTTGTGTCTCGTAAGGCATCTCGGCATTACGTAGCCTGCCTCCTACACGCAAAAGACCCTTATCGTCGATAAACGGGTTGAGGCGAGCAACAGCACCTTTCAACTTAGTGCGGCCTCCTTTTAAAGTCGAGAAGACTGGTTCAAAATGCTCAGCCTGAACAAAACGAATCCAAAAAATTAGAGCTTCCTGTCTCTCTAAAGGCGACAAGACGGAAGACAAATCTCTGTTAAGAGAGTTTCGCGTATTGTGAATAAATCTCTTTATCCATCCCGTTACACCTAACAATTTGTCAAGAGAACTAAATCTATTGAGCATAGACTCGAGATCATGCGGCACATCCTTTGTAACAACGAGAGCTCTTAATCCTGGTAAAGGCTCAATGGACTCAACAACAGAGTGAGGCCAGTCATCTTCAGGCTCAGAAAGCCAGGCTGGTCCCCACCACAAAGGATGGTCTATCAAATTCGGAGCAGCACAGCCACGTGAATCGCAGTCTGCAGGGTTCATTTCACCCGGAACGTGTCTCCAAATTAAAGTAGTTGCCGAATTCGTATCTGAGACACCCTATTAGCAACAAAAACTTCTAATGCATGAACAGAAGCTCGCAACCAAGCAAGAACGATCTGACTGTCAGTCCACGCAAATACGGTTTTAATATCCAAAGTTAGACCCAACGTTGTCATTAAATGATTAAGAAGTCGAGATAGGAGAGCAGCTCCTGACAATTCTAATTTGGGTATGGTAAGCCGTGATCGAACAGGAGCAACCTTACTCTTTGCAAGAACAAGTTTACATCTCACAACTCCTGACTTATCTACAGTACGAAGATACACGGCAGCTGCATATCCATTTTCAGAGGCATCACAAAAGCCATGCAGCGTAGCTTTATATCTACCACGAGGTAAAAAAGCTCTATCAAATTTAATCATTTGGATGTCAGGGAGGGACGAAACATAATTAGTCCAAATTGACAGTAAATTTCCAATAAGAGGGGCATCACAAGTTAGTCCTTCTATCCAAAGCTTCTGAACGAAGCATTTTGCCCAGAACACGACAGGACTCAACCAACCATTTGGATCGAATATTCGTGCTACAGTGGACAACACCAGTCTCTTTGTCCATGTTTTGAAAATATCTAAATCTTGTACACGAAATGTAAAGACGTCCGGTATTGGTTGATACTGCACACCTAATACAGCAACAGCATCAGGATTGTTAACATTCTGAAATATATGTGGATCCTGCTGATACTCTTCCGGCAAGCCATCAAGTAAAGCTTGAGAGTTGGATATCCACTTTCTGAGCTCATAACCACCAGCTTTCAGAAGGCTGATGAGCTCATCACGCAGTACTAATGCCTCTTCTTCACTAGCGGCACCTGTACAAAAATCATCTACATATGTATCGGTAGATACAATAGCCGACGCTCTAGGAAAACTTAGTCTCTCGCGTTCAGCCAACTCTAATAATGCTCGAATAGCAATAAAGGGGCTCGACTTCAGCCCGTATGTATTAGTGTTAAGCTCGAAAACCGTTATGGGCTGAGATTCATCTTCGCGCCACAGGATGAGCTGGTATCTACGATCGTCGGGATGAATTAATGTCTGACGAAACATCATTTTAATATCTGCCACAAAAACGACTTGATGTCGACGAAAGTTCGTCAAAATATCGGAAATATCTCGTTGCAACTTGGGACCGGAAGGCAAACACTGGTTCAAAGATACTCCATTAGAAGTAGGAGCTGAGCCATCAAAAACTACTCTAATTTTGTCTCCTTTAAATACCGCATGATGAGGAATGAAGTAGTGCTCATGAACACGCCAATCTAATTTTGAGATAGACATGTGTCCCAAGTCCAAATATTCACGCATAAAATCAATATATTTCTGCCTAAAGACTGAGTCTCGTTTCATACGTCTCTGCATCGAAGCTAACCGCTTTTCAGCTAGCATTCGTGAGTAACCAAGTCGAGGCCGAGACGGCAAGAAAGGCAACCTCGTCATAAACCGACCTGAACAAAGACGACCTGTATTATTCTGAAAGAATAATTCGCATTCGAGATTTTCCGGGCTGTCACGAGTAGCAGTTGGGGGCTCTTCTACTTCCCAGAATCGCTGAACCAATTCAGTGAGAGAGAGACCAACATACGAATCATGTGGCTCGATAGATTGAGACCTAGGAGAAAACACAGGTCCCATAATGACGTCACCAAGATCACTCGAGACCGTGACAAAACCACCGTGCTGCAGTAACCTCGTGTTACCAAACTGGAACAATCCTAATACGTCTGCATCTAGCAATAAGTCCACAGGACCTGGAATGTGAAAGTCCGGATCTGACAATGATAAACCGGATGTCAAGTTTCTCACTTCCGCAGGTAAGGCTACTAGTGGATGTCGACCCATAATATTATTTAGAACAACAGCTGAGGTGACAACAGACGGCCTAGAAGATAGTAAAGGAGAAAAGGATAGTGAAACCTGTCCTAATAAACCAGAAATCCTTACTCCACCTACACCTCGAATGAAGTCTGCGCCACGATCCAAGCGCAGTTGTAAACGCTCCACCAAGCGTGACGATGCAATACATCCCTGAGATCTCGTATCCAAAATTGCGCGTGCCTTTACATATTCACCCCAAGGAGAACAGACGCGAACTTGGGCAGTAGGTAATAAAACAGTAAATAGAGAGGGAGCTGACACAGGTGGAGGTTGCGATACTACTCAAAATGACGAACGAAAATTTTGATTTTGGTACGAGGTTGACGGACAAGAATAACCTCGCATGAGCATAGGATTCCACTGCGAATAAGTTTGCTGTGGTAGAAATGCAGTCATATAACGCCTATCCAAACGAGGCCACTCAGCATATTGATGTGACATATCCGAAGCAACTCGACGCGCTTGATCAACAGCAGCGTTAGCCATACGAGGTGCTTGTCGAGAACCCCCGCCCGTAGCGGGATTGGTGCGATAGGAGTTATTAGAATGACCTTGAATACCAAAATTATTGACTGAACTATTTCTTGGTGGGACTGCCTGTACACCACCAGCCCATTGGTCTTCTATAATCACCTGATTCTCTTCGACAACGTCCATAGATACCGGAGCAGCCGGCTTTGGAGATCCACCAACACGGTTGCCACAAAGAAGATGGTGATGATTACCCTGACACTGATGACAGGGTCGAGTACTTTGACATTGAGACACAAAATGATTACCAAGGCAACCAAAGCACCAGTTGCGCTGCCGAACTATGTTACGTCTAGCCTGCCAACGTAATTTTCTAAATGCAGGACAAGAATCAAGAACATGTTTATTATTCTTACAATATACACACCGAGAACCCTGGTGAGGTGTGGAAACCGTATTAAAAGTACTAATATCACGTCTCTCAGGTGCGCGGCGATCCATGCGCACTTGTTGCAACTTAGGCCTACTATTAATGGTTTCGCCAAATCCAGGAGGGAGAATATTCTCTAAACGACGACACTCATCTTCCATGAAGGTAACCAGATCATCAAACTGTGGTAGATGAGTGGCAGAGTCTCCACCATACTCCTGTTCAAATCTGTTCCGTAACTCAAGTGGAAGTTTATTTAACACAATATGTACCAACATAAATGACCAACTCGGAACAGGTAAATCTAAACCCTTTAATCCATTAACGGCAACTAACAACGGGTTAAGAAGTCGGGTACGCAACGTCTGAGTTGCACGTAAAGTAGGCAAATTTAAAATGGCCGACATGTGGGTATCCGCTAAACGTCTAACATTCTGATAACGCCGCATAAGCAAAACCCGGGCAATATCATAGTTTGCATCAATGAGTTCTAAATGTTGAACGAGTCCTTTGGCCTCTCCTCTAAGGGATGCCAACAAATAGGCCAATTTTTGAACGGGAGTCAAGTCGTTGCGAGAATGTACAAGGCTCTCAAATAAATTGTTAAATGCAACCCACTGACCTAAGTCCCCGTCAAAATGGGGTAAATCCAACTTAGGTAGTCGACCTACTAGTGCAGGGGAACATTCACTTTCATTCTTATAAATATTTTCACTATTCGATTTCTTCAATATAATACCCACCGCTTGGCGGATCTGATCCGCTAAGTCATCGGCTTGATTTACATCCGCATTTATTTTATCTAAAAACTCCGACTCTGGACTCAGTTCCAATAGCGCGCGGTACGCGTCGTATAAATCGACATCTGATCGTCTAAGGCCTCATGACGTGATATTAACGCCTGCTCTCGATCCCTACGCGATATATTCAAAACGGCAGATCCGAGCCACCGTAACACACCGGCTACCCGGGCAGAATATTTACCGGCCATACTAATCGCGAATTAACAAATTTACTCAAACGCAAGCGAAAAAAAAGCAATAAAAAAATCACGAAACAAAAGTTAACAAAAATTATCGAAAGTTACAAAAACGTTAACCGATTTTTTGAAACTATAACCACGCTCTGCTACCAAATTTTGTACCGTACACGGCGGGATCGGTAACCCGACGGTCCAAACCCACAATGTAATTTTTGGTTACTTATATACTAGGTACTTACCTGGTACCTACTCCAGCCGGCGGTGGCAGGAACAGGAACAAGGGGGAAGACTAATCCGTCAGTATATTAAGGGAAGGGCGCCCCTTGAGAGGAAATATATAAAATATCCTACCAAACTCCTACTACAAGGGTAACACTACGGGGGTTAGATAAAAGTCTGTCCAAATACACCCGCGCCTCGTCCTATTCGTCACAAACACTTTTCCCCGGAGTATAATACGTTCTTATCACTATTAGTGTTCCAATTACTGGTATTTATCAATAATTCTCAATGAATAATTAAATATGAAACAATATCACGCGAGAGCTATCACCGTGCGTCTTCAAGGCAATTGCCGGTGTACCCGCTTTTCGAAGCGATAAAAAAAGTGCATACGAATGTATCGCGCAACAATCGAAAGCCGGCGCTCGATATCTGTATTCCGAACAGTGGGTCTTTTCTGTCTTTTGTGTTTTCATTATTTTATTCTTTTAATTTTTCGTTTATCTTTTTTTATTACTTTATTTATTTAGGAACTCCAAAATTCTATTAAAGTTTTTGTTTATTTCCTAATTTACTCTTACATATCTAATTTTCTTTACATGTTTATTACAATACGTTTCCTATTACTATTTTCACTTTACATTGTCCAGTGACATACTTTAGAGCAGAAGTGATAGCCATCCCAGTTATTTAACAAAATAAATAACAAACCAATGAAATAATGAGGATTAAGATTCCTGCTCACTTGCACACTTGTAAAATGTACTGAACCGTGTATTTCTAGGAATAAGATCTGTATACAACTATTATTTCATCACTATAGTGATGTATATTATTTCATAACTAACATTTCATCCAGTCAGGCAAAAATACCCTACCACCTGGCTATGAGTTGTTCTGGCGCCCTTTTTTTTGTTTTTGAGACGAGGGAAAATGCTTAACCGATTTGCGCACAATCTGGGTCGTTGCTGGGGAACGACACGCGTCGCTCGGGGGCGGTATCACTGCAGCAATAGTATGCTCTTGACAGTGCTCCGTCCGCGATCGACGTCACAGAATAGTGGGGAGACTCCGAGCGTTGCTACACGAGCGAGCAACCCCAATACCCACTAAAAACCCCCTCCTCCCTGTCGACCCTGCGCTTTAGTTTGTGAAGGAAAGGCTGAGATTTAGAACATAGTTACACCCAGCTGATCCAGCGCAATAAAGTGCCTGAAGTGTGCCCTGGGAGAACACACCCCACTTCGTTGACGGGGGCAGATGGCCCCTTGCTTTCCTAGCTAGCTAAGGGCCCCCTGTAACGGAACCTAACTCAGGGAGGGAAGTAATGCGCGTACCTGCCTCTCCGGGTGCCAGATGAAGGCCGGCGACCTCGAGTAGAGACATTAGCACGCGCTGCAGGACTTCTCTCCCTATCCCGCTCTGCGGCCTCCTTGAGAGACATTACTGCCTCACAAAAAGTAACCGCAGCTCCCCAGCAGTCGTCGCTCTGCAACATGGCTTTCACCAGGTCACCGAGCGAGGCGACCGCTCCTACGTGCGCCTCGAGTTCGAAACGCTGCGGCGCCCATGCGGCGCAGTCGACTAGCGTATGAACCGCCGTGTCGGGCGCGCCGCACTGGCGACAGTCCGGAGAAGGCAAGCAGCCCACAATGTGACACAGATACTGATCAAAACACCCGTGTCCGGTGAGTATCTGTGTCATCCTGAAGGTCAGGGTTCCGCTGGTGCGGGTGACCCATTCCTCCAGCTGTGGCCTGATTGTGTCTGTTAGGTTGTGGGCTTGCAGAGTGAAACAAGAGTTTGTTTGTAAAGCACAGTGGAATTTATTCGTGGTTTTAATATTTAATTTTATAAACACTTATACGGACACAGCGAGACAGCGGTAACTTGACAACAACAAACATAGACAAAATATAGACTGACCATTGACAGTCTTTTACTTTTTAAAATATATGGCATGGTTGCCAGATTAATATCTAACACTCCCCCTTAACAGCGTTATAAGAGACAGAATGCGTTTTTAGATCGATTTCTCAACAGTGTTTACAGTAGTTATACACACTTTATTGCGGTGAAAAAAATATATCATCTCAAAAAATAGAAAAAAAAATAGATCATATTTCTGAAGTAAACTTTGTACTCGGAACGCATTTGCGATAAATTTTCTCGATAGAAAATAATTGCAAAGTAACCTCTAAACGAGTTATTCAATCTTCGTTATTGTTATTACTGTTAATCGTACATCGCTAAAATAAATAACAGTAACATATCATATTATAACAAATACAATTATAGAGTTTTATTCGGTTACTTAACTTAATTTGGAAGTAATTAATTATTTTATTAAAAATGACTGCAAAAATCCCGCCTGCCGGTCCCAGTGTATGGAATTTATCATTCCGCAGGACGGCTTCGTGCTTAACGGTCATGTCGCTTTTTGTAGCTCCGCTGCTAAAAAGTAATTTTAAATAAATGAAGGAGCAATAATAACCAGAATTTTGACGCGGTCGCGCTGTACTTATTTGGCGTATATGGTAGAATTCTGTTCTAAATCACAGGATGTGTGGGTTCGAACCCTATTAGTTTCACTTCATCTAGAAGATTTTTTTATTTTTATATGAAAGTTGATAAAATGCTCTGTTTCTCTTCCTAAATAATTTTATAAAATGCAAGAAAATACTTTTCTAAATTTTTATATTTCATTTCATCTCTACTTTTATACTATTGACAAAAAAACGTATTTAAATCAATCTTACAGGTAAAATAAAAATTCGAAAGCGCCATCTATGTTTCTCAATAGAAAATTACGTTGACAAGTTGAGTGCTCGCTCCATTTTCCTTTTCTAACTATTTTTTTTATTTAGCCCTATTATGTTTTTAACACGCTTTTATTAGCTTCACCTGTATGTATGTTTGTAACCGACCCCTTTGAGCTCGATTTTGTCCTACTTCGAACGATCAGATTTAATTCAAACTTTGCACACCTGTCAAAGGTCGATGACAATGCAATAATATGGTACCATGGAGCTGATCTGATGATGGAGTCGGAAGGTGGCCATAGGAGCTCCTGTACTAAACAAGATAAACCCTTCGTGTTTGGGCTCATATGTTTATATCGCGTAACAATGCAATAATATGGTACTATGAAGCTGATCTTATCATGGAGTCGGAAGGTGGCTATAGGAACTCATGTACTAAACAAGATAGACCCGTCGTGTGTGAGCTCGTTTTACTTATCTTGGCTAACCCTCTGCTGCTACATGATATGCAGGATCTCAAAAGATTGTTTTAAAAACATTAAAAAAACAACTAAAAAATGAAAAATAAATAATAGTTAAAAAAAAAGCGCTTTGAATACACCCCTCGCTTTTTTTTAAGACTCCATTCATCAGAAACCAAATGTATTAAATTTTATTATCTGTTTTTTAGTTGGATTTTTTATGAAAGCGTGTTTTTTTTAGTTTTTTTGAAACTATTATTATTTACTTTATAGTTCTTATCTATACAGATAAATAAAAGTGAAGTGCCTGTTTGAAATCCCAAAATAAAATCTAAAAAAATCGGACTAGGCGATTCCGAAAATGCTATTTATAGAATTTTTGCCTGTCCGTCTGTGTGTCTGGATGTTCCGGCTAATCTCTGACACAGTTGGATCGATTATGACGTAATTTTCATTGGCAGATAGCTGATGTTATAAGAAGTAACTTAGGCTACGTTTTTAGGGTTCCACGAAAAAAAATCCACAAGTATATTTGTCTCACTGTTTGTTATCCTTTTATGGAAAGACTATTGAACCGATTTGGCTGAAACTGGGTACATATGTTATGTTAATACCGAGGGTGGCCAAGAACTACTTTTTATCCCGAAAAATGAGATAGTTTCCGAGATGAAAATATATTTGGCCGAACGGGTCTAAATGATCAAACGGCTGAATAGCCCAAATGGTCGAATTGATCGAAATGACTGAAATGGCTGAAATGACTGAAATGGCTGGAATGGCCCAAATCACCGAAATGGCTGAAATGCCCCAAATTTCTGAAATGATTGAAATGGTCGAAATGGCTGAAATAACCCAAATGGCCAATAGGTCGAAACGACCGAAATGGCTCAAATGGTCGAAATGGCTGAAACGAAAAAAAAAATGATATGGCTGAAATGGCTGATATGGCCAAAATGACTAAAATGAGTGTAATGGCCGCAATGACCGAAATGGCTGAAATGACTGAAATGGTTGATATGGCCCAGATGGCCGAAATAACCGAAATGGCTGAAATGACTGTAATGACCGAACGGGTCTAAATGATCAAACGGCTGAATGGCCCAAATGGTTGACTTGACCGAAATGGCTGAAATGACTGAAATAGCCGAAATGGTCGGAATAGCTGAAATGGTCGAAATTGCTGAAATGGTCGAAATGGCTGAAATGACCCAAATGGCCAAATGGTCGAAATGACCGAAATGGCTGAAATGAATAATATTTTTGATATGGCTGAAATGGCTGATATGGCCAAAATGAGTGAAATGGTTCAAATGGCTGAAATGACCGAAATGGCTGAAATGCCCCAAAACACCGAAATGCCTGAAACGACTGAAATGGTCGAAATGGCTGAAATGAATGCAATGGCTGATATGGCCCAAATGGCCGTAATGACTGAAATGGGTGAAATGGGTAAAATGACTGAAATGGCCCAAATGTCCGAAATGGCTGAAATGGCCCAAATGGCCGAAATAGCTGAATTGAGTGAATTCGCCCAAATGACTGTAATGGCCAAAAACACTAAAATGGTTGAATTGACTAAAATGACTGATATGGCCCAAATGGCTGAAATGATTGAAATGGCCCACATGGCCGAAATGACCGAAATGGCCGAAATGGCCAAAAACACTAAAATGGTTGAAATGACTGAAATGGCTGAAATGACTGAAAAGGCCCTAATGGCCGAAATGGTCGAAATGACTGAAATGGCTGAAATAACTGAAATAGCCCAAATAGCCGAAATGGCTGAAATGGCCGAAATGGTCGAAATAGTTGAAATTACTGATATAGCCCAAATGACCCTATTGGCCGAAATGGCCGAAATGGTCGAAATGGTTGAAATGACTGATATAGCCCAAATGGCCCTAATGGCCGAAATGGCCGAAATGACTGAAATGACTGAAATGGCCCAAATGACTGAAATAGCCGAAATGTCCAAAAACACTAAAATGGTTGAAATGACTGAAATGGCTGAAATGGCCGAAATGGCTGAAGTGGCTGAAATGGCCCTAATGGCCGAAATGACTGAAATGGCTGAAATTACTGAAATAGCCCAAATGGCCGAAATGGCTGAAATGGCCGAAATGGTAGAAATGGTTGAAATGACTGATATAGCCCAAATGGCCCTAATGGCCGAAATGGTCGAAATGACTGAAATGGCTGAAATGGCCCAAATGGTCCTAATGGCCGAAATTACTGAAATGGCTGAAATGGTCGAAATGGTTGAAATGACTGATATAGCCCAAATGGCCCTCCTAATGGCCGAAATGGTCGAAATGGTTGAAATGACTGATATAGCCAAAATGGCTCTAATGGCCGAAATGGTCGAAAGGTTGAAATGACTGATATAGCCCTAATGGCCGAAATGGCCGAAATGACTGAAATGGCTGAAATGGCCGAAATGACTGAAATGGCTGAAATGACTGAAATGGCCCAAATGACTGAAATGACTAAAATGGTTGAAATGGCCAAAATGGCCGAAATGGCTGAAATGGCTTTAATGGTCTAAATGGCTGAAATGGCTAAAATGATTGAAATGGCCTAAATTTCAGCAAATCGTTCCAGTAGTTGTTCCGTGAAAACGGAACAAACAGACAGACAGTTTCTTTCGCATTTATAATATTAATAGGGAAGAGCTAATATGAATTCATTGTTATTCCATAATACAATGAAATAATTTCAATAAAATTTACCTACCTAAAAACTAATATCATTAAAATATTTTATACTGCATCAAATTTAGTTAGAAAAAGTGAAAAAAATAACAAATTTTTTGGGGATCGAGTCCTATACCTCCTCACCACCAGAGTATTAGAATACCATTAGACTAAATATGTTTAATATTAAACGTCGAATTTTCAATAGGTATTATCCATGTGATCTCTCACTCTAGGATTTAGGAAATTTAGGATGTTTTGTCTCGCTTCCTCTTGTTCTCAGCCGCATGAATAGTGTGATATCGGTGCCGTGGACGTTAGCTACGTACCTACTTATCAGAGAGTACTTTATATACTGCTTATGTTATGTAGCGCATGTTCGGTGATATACAATATTTTACCACACGCACGCACGGCTTAAACTGGCGCTGTTCCATCGAAGTAAACATTGGTTGCGCGGGGGTAAACTATGTGAAACACCGATTTGAATTAGGAATATACAGGCTCAACTCATTGTTGTTCCATAATACAATTAAATAATTTTAATAAAATTTACCTATCTAAAAAGTTTTTGGAAAAAAAACGTAAAGCCTGAGGGGAGGGTTCGAACCCTGTACCTCCTAGTTACTGTTGAGCATGGTAAGCCGTTGGGCTAAAGACGCTTAGGAAGACACGTTAAAATTTCAATAGGAATTACGCATACAAACGGTCTATCTCACTTTAGGACAGTTTGTCTCGCTCTCGTGGGCCTTAGAATCAAATAAATTGAATCAAGTCGTCATGATCGCCGTGCGCGTCGGTATGATCAATTGCAATATTTTGCCACGGTCGAAGTTTTATTTGGCGCTGTTCCATCGAAGTAAATATCGGACGTGCGGGGTTGATTTTATGAAATGTCGATTTGAATTAGGCGTACATAGCCTCTTAATCTGTCAACCTCATGCCTTCACAGTATAACACAAGTTTTATATTACTAAGACTCTTAGTGAAAACATCTGCTAACATATGTTCTGATGGTTTATATTCAATTTTAATTACACCCTGTTCAATGAGGTTCTTAACAAAGTAAAACCTAACACCTATATGCTTAGTGCGGTTACTAAACCTGTATCCACTGCTAAACAAGGCTAAAGCGCTTTGGTTATCATTAAACATTTTAATATTATCAACATATATACCAAGTTCCTGTAGCAACTCTTTGAAATAAATTGCATCCTTAGCAGCTTCACACATGGATACAAATTCTGCCTCAGTAGTAGAGAGTGCAATACATCTTTGTTTAGTAGCAGCCCAATGAATAGGATTTCCACCTAAAGTAAACAGTATTCCACTATAAGATTTTCTATCCAAATCATTAGCCCAATCTGCATCTACATGACAAACTAATTCAAATTTTTTATTACAATTGAATCTAAGTTTATAGTCTATAGTACCCTTTCAATCCTGATTCCAAGGATATTTTTAATTAATCCCAGATCTTTAATATTGAAATTATCACTCAACATTTTACTAAGGTTTTCTTTCTCTAAAACACAATTAGTAAAAATTAAGAAATCATTTACATACAAGGTTATTATGACAATAATATCACCTTCAAATTTTGTAAATATACAAGGTTCATGTATGGACTGTTTGAAACCATAATCTGTTAACACTTTTACAACTAACTGATTCCAAACTCTCGAGGATTGTTTCAGTCCATATATTGCTCTATTAAGTAAACACACTTTTGACTCATCTTCAGGTTTTATGAACATTTCAGGCTGTTTCCATGAAAATATTTTCTTCCAGCTTTCCATGCAGGAATGCAGTCTCAACATCATAATGGTAAATTTGTAAATTTTTATAAACTGCAATACTAAACATCAATCTTAAAGTAGAGTTTCTGACAACTGGAGAAAATGTTTCCATATAATCTATACCATACTCTTGGGTGAAGCCCATAGCAACTAACCTAGCCTTATATTTAATTTGTCCATCGGATAATTCCTTTACTTTGAATACCCATTTACAACGCACTATATTAATGTCACTTGGTCGATTTACAAGAGTCCATGTGTTATTTTTACACAAAGAGTTATACTCAGTTTCCATCGCACTTTTCCACTTATCACAATCGTCTCTCATCATAGCTTCTTGAACAGAAATAGGATCACTTACCACTGCCATATATGTAACATAGTCAGCAAAGAACTGTGTTTTCTTACGCACTCGTGTTGACCTCTGCGGGTATGCCCCAGCAGAAGCCTCTGCAACATCCTTACACCCTTGCATGGGCACAGCGGCAGGTGCCTGAGCACAACTCGGTACAGGCAGCACAGGCTCCTCGTCGCTGGCAGCACTACTAAACTCATCATCACTTTTTTGATTACCATCCTGTTCAGGCACGCTTGAGTTTGAGCTGTCACACTGAGGTAGTACATCCAACATTGGTAAGCTATCTTTCCCATTCATATTCTTCCATGACCAATATGTATTCTCAAAGAATTTTACATTTCTGCCTTTCACTATACTGTGAGAAATGGGATCCATCAATCTATAACTTTTAGATTCTTCATCATATCCAACCATGACTAATGGCTTGCTCTTCGAGTCCCATTTACGCCTCAGCTGGTCTGGCACATGGTTATATGCAACACAGCCAAATACTCTGAGGTGACTCAGATCAACTTTTTTGTTTGACCACACCTGTTCAGGGGTTGTACCAGGTAGAGCTTTATGTGGAGAATGATTTTTCAGGTAACATGCTGTATTTACAGCTTCAGCCCACATTCTATCAGTGCAATTTCCTTGTTTCATCATACTTCTAGCCATTTCTGTGAGTGTTCTATTGACTCTTTCCGCTAGACCATTTTGTTCCGGGTTATATGGTACTGTCTTTTCATGAATAATTCCCTTTGATTGAAAATAATTCTAAAGTCTTGTTTACATACTCTCTGCCATTATCACTTCTTAATTTCAGTTTCTACCCTATTGACAAAATTCATAATTGCATTTTTCACATCTTCCTTACTCTTCAAAAAGAAAACAAAAATTTTTCTAGAGTGATCATCAGTCATAGTCATAAAATATCTAGCATGACTCCATGACTTTTCTGGCATCGGCCCACATACATCACTATGTATAAGGTCGAGTAAACCTTCAGCTCTCTTAGGCATTTTTCTCTTTGGAAATGGTAAACGTGCCATTTTCCCTTCTACACAGGCCACACATGGTTCAGTATTCTCCTCTGAATATTTCATTCCAGTAGCCAATCCATCAGATAGTAGTTTCAGACTAATTCTATTTATATGACCTAGTCTTCTGTGCCACAGATTCTTAACTTCTTTTTCAGTAGTTAACATAGCTGAATCAATACTTCTCAATTTAAAAAGACCACCTTTATTGTATCCTTCCAACATGACATCTCCTTTGATATGAAAGCCATCTCTGTTTAATATTTGACATTTGTTTTGTTGAAAAACAACAATCAAACCTTTTGATACAATCTGATTCACTGACAATAAGTTTGTCTTCAGCGAAGGAACATGTAGAACATTTAAAATGTCATAGGTATCAATTTTTGCAATACCAACTCCTTTGCATTCAATTTCATTGTTATCGGCAACTGTGACTGTTAAATCTTTCTGCTTATAGTGTTCAAGCCAGTCTCGACGATATGACATATGAGCCGTAGCTCCTGAATCCAATACCCACTCATCCCTTTTGTCTTTGCTCACTGTAAGGCAAACATGAAGTGCATTTTGTTCTTTATCTCTTTTATTTGGGCATTTATTTTGAAAATGTCCAATTTTCTTACAAGGAAAGCACACAATTTCTCGTAAAGGCTTTTTACTACCTTTTTTGGGTATGAACTTCTTTTTATAACCACTATATAATGCATTTTCTTTAGAATTTCTTTCTGTATTTTCTTGAAGTAGTTTTCCTTTCACTAAGTCACTGCTGATTTTTTGGTTTGTGCTCTCTAGCGCCATTACCATAGGATCATATTCTGATGTTAATCCACTGAGCATGATAACACCTACCAGCTCATCTTCAAGTGGAGCACCCATCTCCGCTAGTCTTTGTGAAGTTTTAACAATTTCACCAACATATTCATCCATACTACAACATTCCGACAGTCGGACGCCCAATATCCTTCTCATTAACGTTAAACGCTGTGAAAGCCCTCGATCGTCGAATGTCTTTTCGAGATTTTCCCAAGCTTCACGTGCTGTTTTAGATTCTTTAATGTAGGGGTATATACAGGGTTTGACCATAAGGCAAATCTTCGCTAAAGCCCTTTGATCTAGTCTTGACTGCTCACTGTCTTGTTTGGTACTTGTAGTAGACGATGTTGACAGTTCAATGCAGCTCCAGAGGTTATCGTGAATGAGAGCCATCTTCATTCGAAACTTCCAATTTGCATAATTGGACCTCCCTTCTAGCTTTTCGAACGCTAATTGTGTGTGTTCCCCCATTATTGTCACTATTATTTGAACAATATA
This sequence comes from Dendrolimus punctatus, assembly GCA_012273795.1. NCBI lineage: Eukaryota > Metazoa > Arthropoda > Insecta > Lepidoptera > Lasiocampidae > Dendrolimus > Dendrolimus punctatus. The sequence continues at coordinate 102,736 of JAABVI010000059.1, read as the reverse complement.
TGCAAATATCTGTAGAATTTGCATTAAAACACACATAAAACTTTTACTGTAAAGTTCTCAGAGCAACCGAACAACCGCGTCTCTTTTTTTTCAAGCTAAGTCGAAGTACATACCATCGCGTCATCGGCGGCCAATCAGAACGCGCTATTATGTCGTGATATTTTGAGCCGGCCAATCGCGTAGTAGCATCGAACACGTGAGTCTCGCAATAGGCAATACCTTGTTCCCGGTATTTTAACCTCACTTTGTTCACTTCGGCAAGTCCACTTTTCCAAAAAAAACCACTATTTGTCCAAAATACGCAACTCTGGGCCCATAACCTGTTAGGTTGTGGGCTTGCAGAGTGAAACAAGAGTTTGTTTGTAAAGCACAGTGGAATTTATTCGTGGTTTTAATATTTAATTTTATAAACACTTATACGGACACAGCGAGACAGCGGTAACTTGACAACAACAAACATAGACAAAATATAGACTGACCATTGACAGTCTTTTACTTTTTAAAATATAAGGCATGGTTGCCAGATTAATATCTAACATAAGCGTGTATGAAAGAAAAGTATAAAATGTTTTAAAGGCATTAGAAGCGCCGACAAAGGTTAGGTCGTTATTTGAGAGATAGTATTCGGTTTACCTCGACGAGCAATAAGGCACCCGTGAGCAGTAGTGAAGGCCTCTTTCGACAAATCAGAAACAGGCTCTAGGTAAACTGCCCTTGTTGATATGTAAAAAAGATGCAAATATAAGATTTAAATAACCTTCCTCCCTTTCCTTCGCGGTCGGCTATAAGAATTGGTTATATTATATAAATATATTTTAAATTGATCGTATTTTTATATATTCATTTTTTTAATATAATAAATCTTATTACATAAGCTCTTTTTTTGTCAAATATGATGCAATATAAATTAAAGTTTGAAATATAAATTAAATATAAATTATAAAAAAATATAAATTAACGTGTGAATTACGGTCAATATTAATAAGTAATTATTAATTAATTAATTTCTAGTAAGGAATCAATCTTCTCTGAATTAGACATTGAATACTAAAGTGAAGAGTCAGAGTGTAGAAACGAAGGCCTTGACCACCACAAATATGATTCGCTTATGATGCTAACTCTAATTCCGAGAGATATAAGTTGGGCAGGATTCTATTCAGAAGGCACGTTTCGCCAGCTATTATCAGCAAAACCTTCCCGTATCTCCGAAACAGCATTCCTAATTAAATGTTTTAAACAAGTGGGAGAAGAATTTATCCAACCCAAAGCTTGTGCTAAATTTAGCTTCTACTAAACACCGGGAAAAGAGACCTAAAGGTCGAAGACCTGTGCAACAGTAGAAAGAATATGTATTTTTTTTAAAGTTTAAGTTTTAGACTCGGAATCACCACCAGATAAGAAGTCATCTACGTAATGTTAGTAGTCATGGCGCGCCGCGTGTAGTCATCCGGTGCTTCCGGTTGCATAAAGGTGCGGATGCCGTGCCATAAATTACAGTATTTAAGGCGTAGATGTTGAAGAACTTGTGATGAATTCGATCTTCAAAAAAGTAGCTGAAGCGATCTCGAAGTCGCTAGCAATAAGAATGGGACGAAAAAAAAATTCAATGCCAGCTGACACTATGAAACCGTGTAAAGCTGCAATTTATTTCAAAGTTTTGCGTAAACGTACATGTTTTTTATCGTCAGGCTGATACAAGACGCCAGATAAGAGCCAGCCTAATTTTAACGTTTCAAAAAGAATAGGGTTATGTTCCCCTAAATCAATACGTGAAGTGCCAATCACGCCCCAAAAGACGTCTGCTCCAACAAGTATGTCGATGGACGAAGGGACGCAAAAAGACGGATCGGCTAAACGAATACCAGACGGCAAAGGTATATCCTGTGCCTTTATGTTTGTACTAGGCACTAAAGAAATTATTTACGGCAAGACTAAACAATCAATGTCCATATTAAAGTGCTATAGGAAAAACACAAGACCTGGTTGTTTTACACATTTGACTGTTGATGCCAGTTACGTTAGAATATATATCTAAGCTTCGAATAATTAAGGCGACACTTCCATGAAGAGAAGTCCGTAAATAGTGAAACTTATTTATTTCGTCATTACTTTCTCATTATGTATGAGAGAAACATAAATATCCTTAAATTCTAACCAGTCCTGATAGTCGCCGCTAAAGTGGGGTAAATTAATTTTAGGAAGTCTAACATTATTTTGTCTATTACTCTGAACAACTAGAGTAGGGTTGTCACCTGAGCCTACCTCTGATGCAGAATCAGACTGCTGTGACAGCTTGCGAGTAACAGCGATCAAATTGCGCGCTGTAGCGATTTGACTGTAGTACTGGCTTTTAAACTGCTCCCGGTCTGCATACAGCTCTTCAGGTGTATCCGAGATGATCTCCAACTTACTCTGGAATTCATCATAAGCAGAATATGAGGATTCTAATTTTCTAATTCTTAATTCAAGCTCTGACAGCTGAATGTCGCTAAGATGTTCGTATGATTTAGCGTTTGCGAGAAAAGAAGTGAATTGCGTAAGCTTTCCTTTAAAGGAAGCCCGTTTTTTAATAAGTTCCTTTATCTTTGCTTCATTTGCCATTTTAAAATAGAAAATATGCTTTGAAAATGAAAGAAATAGTGTCCTAAGAAAGAAAAGATGTAAAGGAAGAAAGAAAGATAAACTTGAAATATGTGCAGTGAAGGTAAATTCAAGACTAAATACAAGTTTTATAAGTGATATAGTAAGCTACGCTATTAATGACATCAATGAATGCACGTAGTGATAATCTAACTACATAGATATACGTATAAAATACCTTTACGCGTTGTTCACAAAAACTCGGCGATGTCTTTATGCGGCTAAAAGGAAAGATTAACTTAAAATGTACCAATATGCAACAATGTATCAGGCATGAGTCACCTAAGTAAATAAGAAACGCAGCTATGCGTATGGTGATACATGTATAACGCAAATGCATTAGCAATAATGAAGGTAACGAATGATTTTTAATTTACAATAAGATAACTATTAAATGATTGAATTACGATAAAATAATAATTAATGAATCGATTATATGAATAACTTGGATAATAATGAATAATAAGGAATGATAATGTGAGGAATAAGGTTTAGAAGATCTAACTTATCTTTTAAGATTTGCCGTCCGCCTCCGGTCACGTACTGTTAGTCCCGGATACTTAGGGTGTTTTTAAAAACAAACACTATAGTACTGGAGCTGAGATTTATTATGTACTACACAGTACTGGAGCCTCAATCTACGGGACCTAAAAGGTCTACCGGATCCGGGTTTGGTAATGTAGTTTAGGGCTATTCAACCGGCAGGCAAAAACCAGGTCCGTTGTTGAATAGCTTTAGCTAATTACCAGAAGACTGACAAATTTACAAAAGATTTAGTATTTATAGGCAATTACTGCTGATCGATGCTTAGCCTATTGATGTCAGTGGCTTGCCGGCTTTGCAATAATTGCCTAGAGAGAGTAGGGCTGTAACACCTCCCCCCTTTAAGACGAAGCATTGGAAAAAAGAAAGAATGCGAGTAGATTGAGACACCATAAATACAAAAGTGAAAAACAGTTAAACAATTTAATCTTAGAAACTAGTAAAGAAATAGTAAAAACAATTTCAATGTTATTAACTAGTAATGAAAATATACAGTTTATTTTAATCTTAGAAAAGGAAATTTTAATTGATAAAGAAATAGTAAACTTATTTGGATTTTAAGAAATAAAAACATTAACAACTAGTAAAATTATTTTCGTAAAGAAATAGTAAACTTATTTTGATTTTAAGAACTAGTAAAGAAACAGAATTATTACATGAACTGGCAAAGATATAGTAACATTATTTTAACTTTAAGATCTGGTAAAGATATAGTAATATTATTTTAATTATAAGAATTAGTAAAGAAATAGTAAACTTTATGAACTTATAAACAACTAGTACAATTATAAGAATTGGTAAAGATATATTAAAATTATTTCAATTATAAGAATTAGTAAAGAAATAGTAAACTTTATGATCTTGTAAAGAACTAGTACAATTATCTTCATTATAAGAATTGGTAAAGATATAGTAATATTATTTCAATTATAAGAATTAGTAAAAAAATAGTAAACTTTATGAACTTGTAAAGAACTAGTACAATTATCTTCATTATAAGAATTGGTAAAGATATAGTAAAATTATTTCAATCATAAGAACTAGTAAAGAAATAGTAAACTTTATGAACTTGTAAAGAACTAGTACAATTATCTTCATTATAAGAATTGGTAAAGATATAGTAAAATTATTTCAAACATAAGAACTAGTAAAGGAATAGTAAACTTTATGAACTTGTAAAGAACTAGTACAATTATAAGAATTGGTAAAGATATGGTAAACATTTTATCCTTTTCTTGGAACAGCAATCGTCTTCTATAATATTAAAATTCGGAGACGGTAAATACAACTTAGATTCATATTCTGTAGAAGCAACAAACTGTAAAAGATTATGAAAAGCCTTACAGCCTTTAGGAAGCTTGAGGATTCCTGTTCCAACAATATCATAGTTGCTAAGAGTATTGTTACACTTAACAGATAGTTTAGTTAGATCAGACTGTACATATAACCACTTATTATTATATTAAGTTTTTGCCAAACGTTAATATCACTAATTATTACTTTATAATCACAAGGTTTTGGTAATTTGTTTATATGTTTAGTTAAGATTATCACTTCACAAATCGGGTTTGTCGCGGTAGAATGCACATCACTTAGTTTGCATAAATAGTTTTCTCTTGTTATACTTTTACACTCACTTATAGAGTCTATTGTCGAGTACATTAATTTATCATCTGTTATAGCTAGAAATCTAGTGGGTGGATTGATCATAGCGAAGGAATGAGGATTATTTATATCGTGTGGAGTAGGGAGAGCATAAACGTGATAAAGATTATATTCTTGTAAAATAACTAATGGAATTCTTATTACAAATACTAATTTAGTTCCATTAAGAAAGCTAGAGACTGATGAAATATCTAGAAGAGTGTGCATGTTTTCTATGCTTAACGATACTTGGAAATTCTGTGCTATAATGTTTTGGTTAGAACTCAATTAATTATATAACTGAATAGGAGATATTACTTTTGTGTCGGAGGTGGTAGCTGGCGCGATGGCCCTGGAATGGAATTATCATGGGCTAGCTTTACTTCATCAAAATGGTAACGGATTTTTCGCCTATCTACTTGGACTGTGACATTATTATTGCTGTGAACTGCGGTTATTTTGTAAGGACCCTTCCATATCGGGGATAAGGCCTTACGCAACCTGTGGTGGTATTTTATATACACCAAATCTCCAACATTATAAGATTTTTCCCTAGTATGTTGATCATAATAACGTTTTGATCTTTCTTTACTTCTAACAATGTTTTCACGAGCTAGACTTCTTGTATTAATAAATTTATGTTTTAAATTTTTAATGTAATCGGGATAGGTGACTGTGGGGTTTATATCATAGATAGAGCTTGGTAAGTACGGTTTACAACCAAATAAGAGTTCGTGGGGGCTAAAGTTTGTGGAAGAGTGAGTCGTGGAATTATAGGATATTAATGCAGTAGGGAGATATTTATGCCAGTTATTTTGATTATCATTTACATATGATTTTAAATATTCCTTGAGAGTGCTATGGCTTCTCTCAAGTGCACCATTTGTTTGGGGATGATAAGGTGATGAGAATAAGTGTTTAATTTTAAAAAGAGTTGCTACTTGTTTATATATGTCGGCTATGAAATGGACACCTTGGTCTGAAAGAATAGTTTTAGGAATACCAAAATGAGAAATAAATTTTATAAGACATTCGGAGGTTTGTTCGGCAGTGGATTGGGCAATGGGGTAACCCATGGAATATTTAGTCAAATCATCTTGGAATGTAACTATGTATCTATAGTTTTCGGAACCGGATTCTGGAAGAGGACCCACAATATCGGTAAATATTCTTTGTAAGGGTTCATTTGATGTGGTAGTGATTTCCATCGGAGATTTATTAGAAGCTCGAAGTGCTTTGTTTTGTTGACAAAGTGAACAGTTTCTTACATAGTTTTCAATATCCCTTTTCATTCCACTCCAATAGTAAGTATCTTTGAGTTTATTGTACATTCGATTTGAGCCAATATGGCCTCCGATAGGAGAGTTGTGGTTGTCCTTTAGGACAGTGGATATTTCGTCGGGAGTAGGATATATGAGTTTATTGTGGTAAATATTTAGTGTAATATTAGTATTATGAAATATGTAAATTATCATTTCGTAAATAATCATAAATTTTAATTTATCGTAGGGGTTATCGAAATCCGATATAGATATTTCATTAACGTGGGGGTGGGATGTAATTAAGTTATTTCTTAGTTCTTTTAATACTGCAAATATATCTCTGTAAGTGGCAGAGTCAGTGATGGACCTTAGTAAAGAGATGAAAATAAGTTTTATTGTTTATGTTTGATGTTTTAATGTTATGTAATTCCCTCTCAGAGTTTTCGAAATCATTTCGGTTTTCTAATAGGTTTAATATGTTATCACAGTAAGGGTTAGATTCATCTAAATCAATAGAAGTTGGGTAAGCCATGTATAGGCATGATGATTCGAGTAAATTTTGGTTATATTCTGTTATTTGAGTATTAAAAGCTGTAGGATTTGAACGGGATCTAATGTATGATTCATATGTTAAATTATCATTAAGGTCGATATCATCGATGTTATGTATGGGTGGCCTTGATAAGGCGTCGGCGTTACTATTTAATTTTCCTGGTTTATGAACAATTTCATAATCGAAGTCTTCTATTTTTAATCTCCAGCGTAATAACTTACTACTGGGATCTTTACAATTCATGAGATAAACAAGGGGTTTGTGATCTGTTACGATTTTAAACTTTCTACCGTAGAGGTAGGGTCTAAATGTTTTTGTACCAAATATTATACCAAGTAATTCTTTTTCGGATACGTTATAATTTCCTTCTGCTTTATTTAAAGTTCGGGAAGCATAAGCTATGGGTAAATCATTACCTATTTCACCCTGAGATAGCACTGCACCAAGTGCATATTCGGATGCATCGGTAGTCAAGACGAATGGTTTGGAAAAATCAGGATATTGAAGGATAGGGGCGATAGTAAGCATTGTTTTGAGAGTATTGAATGATTCTTCCTGTGAGTTTGACCAAATGAATTCTACATCTTTCCTTAATAAGGAAGTTAATGGTTTAGTAATCTTAGAAAAATCTTTAATAAATTTTCTATAATAGCCTACGAGACCTAAGAAGCTTTTAATATGTTTGGGTGTTTTAGGTGTAGGATAGGATACTACGGCTTTAATTTTATCAGGATTGGGAGACACTCCTTTGTCTGAAATGATATGACCTAGATAAGCAACTTCCCTTCGAAGAAATTCACACTTACCTGGCTGTAACTTGAGATTATGTTTTCTCAAGGCATCAAATATTAACTCAATTTTAGATATATGGGACTGGAGATCATGAGAATAGATGATGACGTCATCTAAATAGATAAAGCAATGTAGACCTTGCAAACCAGTAAGGACGGTGTTCATAAGACGTTGAAAGGTTGCAGGGGCATTTTTCAGTCCAAAGGGCATTCTAGTATATTCGAAGTGGCCATTGGGAACTGAGAAGGCGGTTTTGGGAGAATCTTCTTCAGCCATTTGAATCTGATGGAACCCGGAGGCGAGATCTAGTGTAGAAAAATATTTGCTATGACCTAATTGGTCTAAAATTTCGGTTATGTTAGGAATAGGGTAAGCATCTCCTATGGTAATATCATTAAGTTTTCTATAATCTACTACGATTCTCCATTTTTTCTGACCGGAAGCGTCTTGCTTTTTAGGAACTACCCAAATAGGGGAAGACCATGGGGAACTAGAAGGTTTAACAATATTTTGGTTCAACATTTTCTGGATTTGTTTATTTACTTCTTCTTTATAACATTCTGGACAGCGGTAACTTTTTACGTGAATTGGCTGTGAATTAGTAGTTTTAATCTCGTGTTTAAGAGTATTAGTGCTAGAAAGATGATCACCGTCAAGGTAAAATAAATCAGAGTATTTGTGGCAAAGAGATAGAAGAGTTTTAGATTCTTCTGAGTTGAGATGAGATGTTCTTATTTGTTTCTGTACTTCAAAAGCTCGCTTATTGTAATTGGATGTTATATTATGTATATTATTCGAACTTAAAATGTCACATGGCTGGAGTTCAACATTAAAGGTTTGTATATTTATATCATTATTTGTCGTATTAAGGATAGATACATTAACGTGTTTATTAGGTTTCAGTGACGTGAGGCAACTGGATAGGTATACACCCTTCTGGATTTCAGATTTTTCTACAAACCCAGACGTATTTTCAGGGTTAGTTACCTTACATTCTATCATCATTTCTGAACGAGCTGGTATTGTATATTGAGGTTTGGTGAAGTAAATTTGTAATGAGCCTTTATCGAGATGAAGAATATTATTTCCGTATAGAATGTTGCAGTTATTATTTTTCAGAAAATCGTTACCTAAAATTCCATCGAAATTAAAGCCCAAGGATTCTGAAACTAAGTGAAATTTTCCGAATATTGTTTCAGAATTATCTAGTTTAAAGTCTAATTGAAAGTGCCCAAAGTTTTCAGAATATGGGGCATTTTCATCTATACCTTTGAATTTTATTATTTCTGTAGTAAGTTTAGGCTGTGTGTCTAATGAAGATTTTTTTTATTAGAGAAATACTAGAACCGGAGTCTATCAAGAGAACCAGCGGATTATTTGAATATTGAGATTTTACGTAGACATGTGGTAAGTGGACTTTATCGTTAAAATGAATTTTATAAATTTTCTCACTATTTTTAATGGAGTTGTATGATTTAGTAGTATTAGGTTTCGTAGATTTGGTAGCCCTGGTAGATTTGGTAGGTTTGGTAGAAATTGTATTTTTGGTAGAATTTGAATTTTTGCTAGAATTGGTAGGTTTAGTACAGTTTTTAGAGGCAGTGTGTTTTATAAACGAGTTTCCTATTTGGGGCTGGTTACCCTGTCGTGTAACTCGGGAATCAGTGGTTTTTGAAGGAAGAAAAGAGGCATGATTATTCGTTTCGTCTGTCAGTAATTTATCAACATAGCAATTATGGTAGCGAAAAGAATCAGAGTCATTTGAAACTATATTATTCGATAGAGCGTCTGTTTGTGTGGCGGATTCCACATGATGGGGTCGCGGAACCCGATTTAGTATAAAAAATTATCCCTTTGAGAGTCTGTTTGGCACTCTTGGGTTTGATCGACATTTTCGTCTAGATTGTGTATTTTATTCAAGGGAGGATTTGAAAATCTTTGACGGTTTTCGTTATTATATTGCCTTTTACGGCATTGAGTTATATGATGACCCACTGATTTGCAATAAGCGCAGATAATCGAGTTCCCTGATGTAGATGGTTGGGGTGACGAGGTGGTTTGGAAAGACCTAGCAGCGTTTAGAGGAGGAGCGACATTATGAATAGGGCGGTGACGATTCGTATAGCAGGACCTATCAGTGTGCTCAGATTTGCCACATAGACGGCACTTAGGTCTCGATTCTCCCGGGACCTTCGATTGTGAGGACTGTACATAATTATAGAATTTCTCTTCTTGAATAGCCAGATTAATGGCTTCGGCTAGGTTTTCGGGATTACGGCATCTGAGAATGTTTGAGATATGGCTAGGTAGTCCCAACAGGAAGGTGTGTAAAGCTAAATCCTCGGTGTTGGCAAGTCGTCCTAGCAGTTCACACTGGTTCATTGTCGAATGGGAGATGTCGGTCTGTAATCTGGTCAAATGAGTTTCTAACCGCGTACTATACTGTAAAACGCTTTCGTTATGTTTCATTTTACAGTTTTGTAAGTCAAGTAACAGGTGATTACGGTGTTTAGACTCACCAAAATTACCTTTTAAAAATTGTTTTAAGTCTAACCAACTGTTAAATACTTTAAGGGAACACATTGCTTCGGCTTTCCCTTCTAATTGTGACAATATAAATTTAAATAAAATATCATATTGATTGTGGTTAATTAAACTGAGAGCATTCTCACAGTTTCTAAGGAATGGAGATAATTTGTTCCTGTCCCCATCGAATGATTTTATGAAACGAGTTAGGTCACTAAAGTTCATTTTTATGGATTCGTTGTGGGAAGTGGATGATTGGGAATAATCGGTCTTAGAAACTGGGTTAGCCATGATTGATTTATATAAACTATAACAGATAATAAATAAATCAAAAGTTCACTCACATTAGCAAAAATAGCAGCGGAGGCATGAACCGGCGTTGTGCTGACTCAACGGTGACGACGAAACGGTGTATGTTGCAATCAGACTGCGCGGATTCGGCGCGTGATGTAGACAGTGTGACGAAATCGACTCCAGACACAAACGGAGTGTGACGTAACCGACTCGTGACGTAATCGGCGTGACGTTGCACTATGATGGTTGATCGATAGGGCCCCTCAACAGGACCTCCTGGCTGGGCAGTGGACCCTCGGGCACGAAGAGGTACAGCGTGGCGGCTTTCTTCTTTGCTGGACTCTGGCTACGTGCAGTCAGAGAGACCGGGTAGCAGCGTCTCAGCTTTTGGACGTCGTCAGGAATAGGGCGTCCAGCGGGCAATAAAATCCCGCTTTCTTCTGACACCAAATGTTAGTCCCGGATACTTAGGGTGTTTTTAAAACAAACACTATAGTACTGGAGCTGAGATTTATTATGTACTACACAGTACTGGAGCCTCAATCTACGGGACCTAAAAGGTCTACCGGATCCGGGTTTGGTAATGTAGTTTAGGGCTATTCAACCGGCAGGCAAAAACCAGGTCCGTTGTTGAATAGCTTTAGCTAATTACCAGAAGACTCTGACAAATTTACAAAAGATTTAGTATTTATAGGCAATTACTGCTGATCGATGCTTAGCCTATTGATGTCAGTGGCTTGCCGGCTCTGCAATAATTGCCTAGAGAGAGAGTAGGGCTGTAACAGTACGCAGTGGGTCCAAAGTTCAAGCGATGTTCACTTTGCTTCACGTCACAATAATTATTATGCTTTATAGGTCTTCTTGGTTCTTAAGAGGCTCGAAGGACCATATGTAAAATCCTCTGGGTTGTATGCTTGTGAATACTAAGCTGTCTTCAATGATTAGTGGACTGTATTTAATATATGCTTTATTACAATATAATTATAACACATATGATAATGTATGCGTCGCCGGACGGTATGTGGCGGACTGCTCGTACGCGGCGCTCCCCTCTCTCCCTGACGTAACCGGTTGGCGTTAACAGTAAAAAATATTATTTTTATGAAAATCAGGGGAAAAACGTAGTATACATTTATTAAATTTTGCATGTGTATTATTACTAAATGCTACTTCTTGCTTTTGTCATCAGTCCTAATATTGTCTAAAAACTAAGTAAAAAGCGCGATAATTTAATTAGCGCCGAAAATATAGTACACAGTGTATAATTTTTCCATAAGAAAGAAAGAAAGAAAGAAGAAAGAAACGTTTATTTGTCAACGGCGTCACACACACAATATATAAGGTTAATAAAGCATCATTACATTTTAAAAGTCGTATGCCGCAATTGGACAAATGAGGCTAACACTCAGTATATTGCTGCGCCGAAAGTTAATTCGACGCAGCACTGATTTTCAGTGCCTACCTCTTTCTTAGTTTATACACATTATATTGAGACCCTTATAAGAAATATAGTCTGTAACTTAGTTATTATTAGATATACATTTGTATTTATTAATAAAAATAAGAAGAACGTTAAATACATATATTAAATATTAACATAAATGAATAAGGCAATGCTATATATGGTAATATTAACATAGTCAAAAAGTACACACAGTAGTTTTTAAATACCTAAATATATCTGTACATAAATAATTATACATAAACATCTAATACGCACAACATACATGATTATATTTATAATCACAGATTACATAGTAAGTGTATTCATGAACACCGGATTTTGGCTAAATACACAAACCGTGAAAAGCTAATAAAAAGCTTTTGAAGTGCTATCTTTTCATGGAAGGGCAAACCGCTTTCTTACGTAACGCGTTACGGCGCCAGTCTGTCTGGCTTCCCTTTCTCTCACACATACGGCAGCGGTAGGCAGGCTTCTCCTCTCTTGCTCTAAGCCGCTAGCCGTATTTCGGCAATTAGATAGATTAAATGATGATACGAATAATGTACATCACAAATTCTAATGTATACATCAAGAATTGTAACTAAGAATAAAATATACTTTATAATAATAAATAACCTTTCCTTAAATTATCATATTAATATATATATATATATACATATTTATATATAAAACCTAAGCTTTTCTCTACAACAATCTATGTTGAACTATTTAACAATTTAATAAATAGTTCTACTTAGATTTGTTATCACTTCTGTCTGGCGTCCCGAGATGCACACTTTTTTATATATACAGTGTGATATGCAATATGTATATAATTGTATAAATACACACACACACACACACACACATATAAATACATACATATATATCACATAACTGATTATAAATATAAGTACAGTACAGATTAACTTTTAACTGTAATAGCAATTAGTATAGTACAATATATATCTATATAATTATATAGCTTAGTTATTATACGTATGTATTTTTATAGGCATATATTGCTGATCATGGACTAGGAAGTTAGTAAAATTTATTTTATGCTATAACGTGTATGTAAATAAATAATTGACATAATTATATTATATATGCAGTAATATTTGTATTGTATATTAAAATTAACAAAAATTAAAGTAACGAAAAAATATTATATAGTATCTGAAATAGGACCCATGTTTTCAATGTCATTTTTAACTCTAATCCTAATAACAGAGTCGCCTGGCTTGCGTCGGGCAAAGATGCGGCCACGCCTGGTCCAAATAAACTGCCAGTTATTCTTGCGCCCCACCTCACGCGCCATCCAAAATAATTCTCTGTTGAATTTAGTTAGACGTTCATTTATAAAGAAGCGCTGGGATTTTACATCCCGGTTTTCTAGTTTAACGCCTAACCCCTCTGCAACTGCGATGACTAATTGTGTAAATTACGTACATCGCAGCGCATAGCTCGTATCTCTTCCATAATTTCCCTGTTAGTAAAATCCTGGGCAATATTTTCGCGTTGCGCGGTTTGCGTAAGATTGCTGTCAGATAAACCAGTGTTAGACGCATCTTTGCTCGTTATTGGTAATCTATTTAGCACAGGAGTATCATCTCTATTATCCCTTGCCTCCCCCTTTCTGCAGTCGGGGCACTTCCAAGTGGCCGTAACATTGCCTTTGTGTGAGATCGCGACGCAACTCCTATGTTGTAAAAGATTACACTTAGGACACCTAATGCCCTCTACTGGAGAAATAAATTTGCGGCAACAACCACATCTCTCGGATGGCATTTTTAATAGATCAGATCTAATGTATCAACAGATGGCGCTGTATACTGATTATTTGTAGAAAAAGTGAAACAGACCTGGATTAATTTAAATGCGATTTTTTATATTTTTATGTCCGGCACTGTATACAATTCACTAGTATATAAGTTAAAAATATACTATGTCAAATAGTTTGGTTGCAAAAATATATGGGTTATTACATTTATAAGTACGTTGTTTATTTTATAGTCAGATATTTAATCAAAGTTTAATTCACTAGATAACACTGCATGTACTATATTTTAGATTAATATCACTTTTTACAACAAAATATTTACACATTAATACTGTTTCCTTATTTAATCCTTAAATATTACAATTACGTGTTTGGGTCTCAATATTACGATCTACCCTCTCTCCATAAGATATTGTACAATTTTATAGCACAATATTAAAACTATATATTATAGTATGCCTAGGAACCCCAGGTCCAGGAGTTTAGGCTATGCTGCTGGTCAGGTTTCAGTCTCCCTTTGAGGACGATAGCTCATTGGTAGCTTTGTTGTGAGTAAATCGTATTTTTGTATAGTAATGGTAACACTGCTTTAATCTGTTTTATTTTTCCTCTTACAAACGTCTGCTACAGGTAATAATAGGTAGGTCGGTTTCCTTACTATCGTTTATAATGAGACATATATCCACGAAAGTAATGTCAACATTCAAGCGATAGTAAGGCAAGTAAATGAATAGTAACATATGGGATTCACATTTAGCTCCGCACAGCTTTGGTGCTCAACTTACAATCAGGTAAACTGTCCACATATCTTCTATATAAGATAAATAAAAAAATATTTTAGTTTTTTCCTGCTATAATTATTTCTAGTTGTATCTTTGACATGAGGAGAAAGAATAATGGAAGCCAACGTAAAGGAGTGCTATCCCAGATCTAAAGAGGAAACATGAAATAGAATCAACGAAGAACACACAACATCCCATTCACAAAAGCGATTATTTCAATCACCATAAGTACACTTTGAGAATATTTTTATCGCGGCCACTGTGAATATTTTCGTATCCTGATCGCTGCCATCCTGTTGACTGCGAACCTCTTCACCTTGGCGCAATCACGGTTGACTTGTAACTGCCCCTCGTCCACTTTAGCCGGATCTATTGGATAATTGCTGATCAGATCTGAACTTGTGACGCAGGTCGTTCTGCGAGCACTTTTTTTGGGAACCGCTTTTCATCAGGTGGACCGTCTACCTGTGTTTTTTTATTGCAGGAGTTCAGCAGACAGGCAGACGGCCCACTTGATGAATAGCGGTTACCATCGCCTATGGACATTTGCAACACCAAAGGTGCTACAAATGCGCTGCTGCTCTCTAAGGGAGACTGGAACCTAGTCATCAATGCCGAAACACAACTCAAGGTTGTTATGGCGACATACTTTAGATCAGGGATGGTAGCCATCCAGTTGGGCAAATGCCCTACCACCTGGCTGCTGAAGTCATGCAATAATAGGATACAATACGTCAGCAAATTTTAATAAAATAATAAATTAACAAGCATGCATTTAAAAAAACACTATTTTTTAAATTGAATTGAAGGTTTGGTAAATGTATAGCTTTCCGGTACACGAATTTTAAGAAGTGGGGTGATGAAACGGGGAGGGGGAGAGGTATACTTACCTTTACTACAACCCCCGAGGTCAGGAGACCTTGATTTTATTTGTTTTTAATAAACATAACCTCACTTATTTTTACGCTAATATTGCACTTCTATCATAAATCCAAAGTTGAAAAATCTTTTCAAAGTCCGAAAAAAGCCAGTAATCAACATAAAAAGAACCAAAAACCAGCTTAATTGGATAAAAGTGAAGAAAAACACAATAGAGCACATTCACATACATCACAAGAGTAACCATTCAAAATGGCGACCAATAAAGACGTAAAAGACGTTTTTTAAGTAATCACATTTATTTATATTTAACCAATATTAAAGAAAAAACTGTTCTGCATTGTACTTAAAAATTGTTATGATTAATATATTGATTTATTGTGATATTAAAAAACTTGTCCACTAAATTGATAAATAAAACAAATGTTTTATGAGACTTTTAAGGCTCCGTACTGTTTGTGAGTTTAAAATAAAAAGTAAATGGTAACTGTAATGTATGTGTAATGTAGTCTGTAAGAAATAATAATGTACCATATATGTAGGTAGATCAGTAATTAAATCAGTTCTATCACGGAAAGTACTTGTGTGTGATTTATTACAAATAAACCCTAATAAGAGGCTTAAACACTACAGTAACCAGTCGGTTCTAGCACTCGCCGGCCGCTGCCGTGGCACGCTCGCTTCGCTCGCTCGGCTCGTGCGCTTTGGTCTGCAAATAACCTACCCTAACCGAATATTCGTGTGTATAAAATAATAGTAAATGATTACAAGTCAGTCCTAGCGTTCGCCGGCCGCTGTGCCGCGCCATTATTTCTACATTAAAAACAGTTTTAGTTTTACAAAAAGTTCTGGTGGTTATGTGTAATTCGTGAGTACATTCATAAACAATTCCTGAGTACAGTCATGAACTCAAATCACGCTTTGTTATTATCAGAAGTGACACAATTTTACAACAAAAATAAGTGAGGTTATGTTTATAAATTAAAAAAAATTAAAACCTCCTGACCTTAGGAGTTGTAGTGGGGGTAAGTATACCTCTCCCCTACTCACTACTTAAAATGTGTGTACCGGATTGTTAAGTCGCAGCCGAAGGTTTTCAAATTGAAAATGCATAATATTATTGACCTGTGATTTTTCCCGTTCCACTTGCTTGTCGGCGACCCTCTTAACATGGGTCGTTGTGAGCGTTGTGATCGTTGTGATCGAAACTGATGATGTCATTAGTGACCTTTTCCCACGACTACAACGACCGCGGTCGCCTCGTGGAACGGCTAACGGAGCATATTGGTCGTGAGGAATAAACGGAACGCCCTGCCGTAGTGGCTTTATAAAAAGGCACTTTTTATAGTGCTACGTGAGGTTCTTAGGATTTTAACAAAAGATTGACGCAGTCCAAACTTTAATTTTCATAAAATCCGTTTTTCCTTCTCTTTCACTTAACTAAACTAATCACATACGTACGAGTATTAATTAAAATTAATTCCTTAGCAGTTACTCTAGATGATGAATTAATAGCGAAGCAATATTTTTCATTGTAACGTAAATGATCAAAGAGTATATTGAATATATGGAGATAGAGTCTTCAGTCGGGAGAATCGTACTACTAGCACATCTAGCGAGCATCAGTGGCGCTAACTCGTGTATGAACGTACCTAATATATGCATGTGTGTGTGTGTTCATGTGTACATGTGTGTATGTGTACGTATAGCGGGTTTGTTTATACTTTGTCTTATTCATAGACAGAGTATGTTTGAACGCTTATGGTTCCTAAAGAAGCGTTCAAACTTACTGTCTATAAACTGTCTATGAATAAGACCGATATTCTATATATTGTATGCTTAGGTATAGAGATTTCTTCCACCATGAATTCCAACTGTATTTAAAATAAAATTTCATATTATTTATAAATTGTATATAATTTCCATTAATACATATCACTGCACATCAAGTTTTGTGTTGATATAATAATCCGATAGTATGTTTGGTCGGTCGAATGAAACAGATTCACAGGTCACATAATATAAATCAGTAACTTCGATATCCAACAGCAGTTTTCCTTAATAGATTCGCCAGAGTCCAAAACTACATATAGATCGTTAATATTAATCCACTTAATAAAACAAACAGCAAAACTATTCCAGAAGTTAAATAAGTTGCAAATATAACGAAAGTCGGCACTTGATTTTAATATGCATGTTTATTTAGAAATGTAACACTCACTACTACGCGGCCACCTAATTATCTACGGAGGGTCCCCCAGTGCCCACGCGCAGCGCCCGTGCATCACCGTGCACCCCCGACCCACCGACCGGCGCGTATAAATACCGGGCCGTCCCGAGGCTTCGCCAGTCGATTGCGCACGGCGGTTGCTTCCGCATCGGAACAACCTCTTGGCCAATAGACGCCCCCCGACACCCCGCGATCTATGCGCTTGGGCAGTGCTCTGTTTCGGACACTGACTCGGACCATAGTACGCTGAGTGCATACTTAAACTGTATTCGTATTAGTGTGTGTATTCATATATTGTAAATACTGAATATAAGATTTATTCTGCAACCTCCAGTGGTCTTATTTCTTACAAGTGGCGCCCAACGTGGGGCGATATTTAAATCAATGAAAAAGAATTTGAGACCACTACTAGCCACTGAGGTAAAAACACAAGAGAAGCCCACGTCAGGAGAAAAGTTGACGAGAAAGGAAAAAGACATGCCCAACGAAAGTATGTCAAGTCCAGCGACCTTTAATCTAACATTAGAGGAGTTGAAGAACTTGATGACGGCACGACGAGGATCTTTTGCTACTTCTAATATTGTTTATACGGGTGCCAGGGACACGGCTAAATTAGAGGAGTTCCTTTCAGTAGCCGGTGTTTATAAAACCGTAGAAAATATTTCAGACGGAGATGCACTAAAAAGTTTGCCTCTTATTTTGAAAAATGACGCTGCCACCTGGTGGATGGGAGTGAAGGCTGAGATTACCACCTGGAAAATGTTTGAAAAACGTATTCGTCATTGGTAAATATTAATGTTGTGTCGTATGTGAGGGCAAGGAAGGAAAAGGGACTCACCCGGCTTTGATCCTCGCACCTGGACCCCGCACAGATTTGATAATTTTTTGGTTTTAACTTGCACGTACGTGTCGTGTCGGTTGAGAGAGAATTAGATGACAATTTTGACATTTGCAGTCGACCGCGTAGACAGATGGCGCCATCTCTTGATATCTTCAGGTTTCCCTTTTGTTTCTTTTTTGCCGAGTTTATGGACAGGGAAAGGTTTAGAAAGACAAAAGGAATTAAGGTTTAGGTCGACACATGTCCCCCTCTAGAAATTCCTTTAGGGATTTATAAAATAAGATGAAATTGGCATTATGCCAGAGGTGATATCATTTTAATGGATACAACTGAAAATTCTACCAAAAGTAATAATGGCGGACACAAATTCAAAATATTAATTATAACTGGAACATCTATCTATCTAGTGCTTAAAGAAAACTTAGGATTATGTATACTATACTTTGAAACTAAACTTAACTTATTATGTAAACTAATTTTATATTTGAATTTATATTAATTTTATTTTTTAATCGGATAGAGGCAGGGGACATACTTTTACAACCGGTCGTTTGAAAACACCCTTTTCAGTGCGTAGTGTAACAACACGTACTATACCGTCCGAACCAGGATGAATAGCAATTATTTTTCCTAGTCGCCATTCTAGCGGAGTAACATTTTGATCCACAATCACTACTACATCTCCAATTTTTAAATTTGCCTGATTATGGAACCATTTTAATCGTTGCTGGAGAGTATGAAGGTAATCCCGTTGCCAAATACGCCAAAAACATTGAGTAATTTTTTGTACCATTTGCCATCGTTCACGAGCAGATATGTGTTTATTTTCCAATTGAGGTTCAGGTAGAGCCACTAACGGACCTCCAGTCAGAAAATGACCAGGTGTCAGAACATCAACTTCATTAGGATCTGAAGATATCACACAAAGTGGACGTGAATTTAGGATAGCTTCCGTTTTTGTAACTACTGTATTCAATTCTTCGAAGGTAAGTACCTGTAAACCCACTACACGTTTTAAGTGATATTTCATTGATTTCACACCACTTTCAAATATTCCACCAAAATGACTCCCTGTGGGAGGATTAAAATTCCAAATTATTTGACGTTTTGTTAAATTTTCACAGATTTCCCTTTTAGAATTTACTAGGAAATGATTAACTTCACTCAAGTACCGTCGAGCTCCTACAAAGTTAGTACCACAATCTGACACGATCTGATTGCAAAGGCCACGACGGGACACGAATCGATCTAGAGCTGCGATAAAGGCAGGGGTCGACAAATCCGAAACGACTTCTATGTGTATGGCTTTTACTGCCAAACATACTATCACACAAAGATATACCTTGTTAATACGAGCGTTTCGTCTACGACTTTCCTTAATATGAAATGGTCCTGCAAAATCAATTCCTATATTTTGAAAGCATCTTGAAGGTCGAACTCTGGGAGCTGGTAAGTCACCCATCAATGGTTGATTAATTTTTGGATTCACCTTGAAACAAGTCACACATTTCGACAAACGCGAGCGAATCAAATTGCGGATACCCAATATCCAAAATTTCCTCAATATCAGTGATTGTAAAGTACGCGGTCCACAATGTAAATAAAGTCGATGAAAATAGTCAACCAACAATAAAGATAGACGAGACGATTTAGGTAATAGCAAAGGATTAATCGCAGTTTGTGGTAAAAGAGAGTTTTTAAGTCGCCCACCTACTCGTAGAAGACCTATTTCATCAATATAGGGATTAAGCTTCTGTATAGCACGGCTACAGTTTTCCTGCCTCTTGATGCAATTAATTTCTTCAGAAAATCCTTTAGTTTGTGCTGTTTTTACTAGTGTCCGAAGTGCCACTTCTAATTCATCAGTAGTCAACCCAGAAGTAACGCGTACTAATTTATTGCCTTTTGCGTTGTTAATAAAGCGTAAACACCAAGCTACAACGCGCTGTGCTCGTGAAAAAGATGAACTTCTGTCTAGCATATTGGAAATTAAATTGGTCTCTTCAGAATTAATAAGGAGAAATGATGAATTAGATAGTTTTTTGAGTTCTGGTATGTTATCCATTGATATATGTTGTTTTTGAACGGGCCAACTCTCAACAGGATCAACTAGCCATTTTGGCCCATTCCACCAGGTTGTAGACGATATGATTTCTGAGCAGCTCGAACCTCGGCTACACAAATCTGCAGGATTGTCATGCGAAGAAACATGTTTCCAGTTTTCTATTCCTATGTTGTCAGCAACCTTAATGACACGATGCGAAACAAACGTCTTCAGCTGATATGGAGGAATATGTAGCCAACTTAACACCGTACTGCTGTCTGTGAACGCGGTTACTTTAGCAATTGCAATTAGTGGGTGAAGCAACTGAAACATATGTTTCAAGACACGAGCCAACAATACTGCGCCAAGAAGTTCCAAGCGGTTAACAGTCAATAACTTCAAAGGTGCGACTCTGGACTTGGCGATAAGCAAGTGAGAGAACGTTCTGATGTGATCTGATGAGCGCAAATAAATACAGCACCCATAAGCCTTCATAGAGCCATCGCTAAAGCCAATAAGTTCGAAGCTGGTCGTAGTGGAAGTACTAATTCTACGAGGGATCTGAACTTTATGCAAATTTTGTAATTCAGAACAAAAGTTGAGCCACTGTAGTTGAATCCCATTAGGAACAGGCTCATCCCAGTTCAACTGAAGTCGCCAAAGCTGTTGCATTAACAACTTTGCTATAAGTACTACTGGTGTCAACCAACCAAGAGGGTCATAAATACGAGCGATGTTGGACAAAATTATGCGCTTCGTACATTTCTTGTCCAATTCTGACATTGTATAAGTAAACTTATCTTGGGAGGGATCCCA
The DNA here is from genome assembly GCA_012273795.1 of Dendrolimus punctatus. Classification (NCBI taxonomy): domain Eukaryota; kingdom Metazoa; phylum Arthropoda; class Insecta; order Lepidoptera; family Lasiocampidae; genus Dendrolimus; species Dendrolimus punctatus. The sequence goes on along the minus strand of JAABVI010000059.1, from coordinate 81,663 downwards.
CTGGATGCCAAGTATTTTAAGGGTATGTTGATTGCTTTCATCACAAAAGGGCTTCGGTATTTGGCAGTGGTCTATTGGTAATTCAGATAAAAATTCGAGTGAATTACTACTCCATTTTCTTAGTTCAAACTTTCCACAATCTAGTAAGTCAACCAGTTCAGTCTTTAATTTAACGGCTTCTTCCAAAGAAGGCGCTCCAGCAGTAATATCATCCATGAATGTATCGTGTTTAAGAATGGCAGCCGCCTGAGGCCATTGTGCTCCATGGTCATCCGCTAGTTGATGTAAAGTGCGAATGGCTAAATAAGGCGAACTACTCACGCCATATGTAACCGTGGCCAGTTCGAATTCACTAACAGGATCATTTGAAGAATCACGCCATAGGATATGCTGATAAATTCGATCTTCAGGTCTTAGTTCAATATTTCGGTACATTTTTGAAATATCCGCTGTAAACACAACCTTTGGAATTCTAAACTTTGTGACTATATCTACTATGTCATTTTGAAGTTTTGGACCAATATAAACGAGATCATTTAGAGCCTTGCCATTGGAAGTCTTCGCGCTACCATCAAATACAACTCTAAGCTTTGTAGTAGAACTGTCTGGTCTCACGACGCAATGATGGGGTATGATGTTTGAGGTACGCATGGGTCGCTCGACGAGTTTCATGTGGTCTAAATTAGAATATTCTCGCATAAAGTTAATATAATTTTCTTTTAACTCACTATTATGAACGAACCGTCTCTCAAGATTGAAGAGACGTTTTAAAGCTGAACTATACGAGTTTCCTAAGACATCAATAGGTTCCTTAAGCAGTATAGGAACTACGTATCTACCAGCTGGATTCCGGGTCACTAACTTAGAATACAACTGTTCGCATTTTTCATCGTCCGGGTTTTTAATTTTTACCACCGGTGGTTCTTCAATTTCCCAAAATCGCTTTATTGTCTGGTCCAAGGCAAGTGTGGTTAAAAGCGAAGAAGTCGTATTATGTGGAGGTCGATGACTTGACTCTAATTTGCCAGTAATCACCCAGCCAAACACACTATGCAATGCAACTGGGAGACCAGGACCCAATTCCAGACGACGCCCATCGTAAAATTCGTGAAATAATTCAGCACCCAGGAGTAGATCGATATCGTTCGGTTTATCAAACTCATCGTCAGCAAACACCAAATGCTTACACGATTTGCGAACATCGTGACTTATTTCTATAGAAGGCATCTTATTAGTTATTGTATCCATAATTATTGGGTTAATATCAAAACTTGGATTATCAACATCTTGTGGCTGTACAGAACATGATGTTATACCCTGGATTTTATGCACGGTGTTTTGACCTAAGCCTGCCACGGTAATATTACATCGTCGTATGGGTAAACCGAGACGCCTTGCGCAAGCGGTTGTCATAAAGCAGTCTTGCGCCCCGCTATCAATAAGGGCACGAATTTTCAGAGTGCCTCCCGGACCACGCACGCGTACTTTACATGTACCGAGAATTACCATTGCCAGACTGTCGCCGACATATGCACTAGTGCTCGTGGAGTTCATAGTAACCCCGGAGTTTAATGGCAGCGAAGAGGGTTCTAAATCACTACTGGACTTACTAGTTGCGGCAATCACTGGATGAGATTCATGCAACAAAGAATGGTGGCGTGCATTACACTTAGTACAATTGGATTTTGACTGGCACTTATCTACACTATGGTTTGGACGTAGACAGTTAGTGCACAGTTGCTTTGCCTCAACAAGTTTTTTCCGGCCCAATAAATTGTATGCATAAAATAATGGGCATTTATAAATACCATGATGAGAAAAACCACAACAAACACAGTCAGGAAATTTATTGATATTGTATGAAACTGCAGCTGAGTATGTCCCTGTAGGTGGGTGGTCATATGTCAAATTATAATTTAGGTTTGCTTCTTGGTATGGTTCGCAATCAGAGTGTGGCCCTGTATTGTTACATAACATGGAGTCGAAGTACGGCCCTGTATTAGAATATGGCATGGAATCCAAGTACGGCCCTGTGTTTTCAGGTGTCATACAATCCAAGTACGGCCTTGGGTACGTATGCGATTCCACATTAATTGTGTTCGAATCTGCATATGTATCTGTATTAACTGGCAAAGATACAGAACGTTTTTCTTGATTGTAAGTCCTGGTACGAGCGTCTGGATTTCTATAGTTAGTTGTTCGCTGTTGAATCCTCTGCGGAGTGATCGTGTGATGTATTCGTGTAACACTAGGTTCGCTTGCCTCCAATATCTTGACATAGCTTTGTAAAAAACTTAGTAAACTCTCAAAAGTGGGAAGTTGTTCATTGTTTTGAGATTCAAAACGTTTACGGGTATCATTATCTAGGTTGCATGAAGCTAAATAAAATAAAATAAATTCCCCTAAGTCTGGGATGCCAATAGCCTTGAGAGCATTAGCTGATTCATATAATACACTAGTCATGTTTCTCAATTCATTTAAGTTACAAAATTTCATTGTTGGATAATTACAAATTTTATTTAAATAATTAGTTGCCAATATACGTTTATTTTGAAAACGGTTAACCAGAGCATCAAAAACTATGCTATAATTGTTTGCTGTTACTGGCACCCCCTTAGCCACCGACAAGGCTGATCCTGAAAGGCTAGACAATAGGTAATGGAATTTTTCAATAGCTGACAAGTTTAGGTTATCATGTATCAGTGATAAGAATGTATCATAAAAAGTTTGCCATAATTCTATGTTTCCATCAAATTTGGGCAATTCAATTTTAGGTAGCCTTGCTTGAGCGCTAGGTTTCAACGTTGCGCCTGTACCCGCGCAGGCAGAGGCTAGCGCGCCGGTGCCGCCGCCTCGATCCACGGGCGACGCGGTCGGCAATAATTCCTGCGCTGCGGCATGAACGGCATAGTACAATGTATCGAAAGATTCTACACATTTGTAGTCAATTGTTTGTTCTGGATCCAGCTTTAAGATTAACTTATTAATTTCGTTCACTACCTCTATGAATTCTGAACGAATAGATTCAATACGTTTGTATCTACTTTTAAATGTTCCTATACCAGTTTTGTTTTTTATTAAAATATCATTCGACAGATCGTATAATATTTGTATTTCACGAAATATGTATTCTTTTCGCGTAGTAAGAAGTAATAATTGCGAGTTATCGTTTGGAGCCATTGTAATTGTAATATAAAATGATCAGTACTAAAGTTGAAGTAGGTAGATATGAAATTTTTTCTTTAAGCATAGATTGATGAAATACAAGTAATTTACACTTGGAAAACGTTAAACTATGATTGAATATTGATTTTAGAGAATGTTTGCAATGAAATGAGACTGTATATTGGAGTTTTCTTATGAAATTGAACCCAAAACCCATAAGATATTCGCGCTCGAAGTAACCACAAAATATGGTAAATATTAATGTTGTGTCGTATGTGAGGGCAAGGAAGGAAAAGGGACTCACCCGGCTTTGATCCTCGCACCTGGACCCCGCACAGATTTGATAATTTTTTGGTTTTAACTTGCACGTACGTGTCGTGTCGGTTGAGAGAGAATTAGATGACAATTTTGACATTTGCAGTCGACCGCGTAGACAGATGGCGCCATCTCTTGATATCTTCAGGTTTCCCTTTTGTTTCTTTTTTGCCGAGTTTATGGACAGGGAAAGGTTTAGAAAGACAAAAGGAATTAAGGTTTAGGTCGACACAGTCATGCTTTTGCACCCAAGAAGCCGGATTTCATGGTGTATCAAGAAATATTTGCGGAAAAACAATCATCTGATGACCTGACAGAGAACTTTGTTGCTAAGAACAGGGCCTTATTTGCACAACTGCCACAACCCTCTCATTCGGAAAATCAGCAGTTGGCAATGGTTTATGGTCTACTTCATTTGTCTATTCGGGAAAGAGTGCCGTACGACACACTGGAAAGCTTCGATACACTCTTACAAGCCGCAAGAGGTGCCGAACATTTTCTTGCTGAAAGGGATACCACGAAACCCATTCATAAAGAAGCTCAACAGCAGCGAGTCCGTTGCCACTATTGTAGACATTACGGACATACGATTGAATTGTGCCGTAAAAAGATTAAGGCTGATGCTGCCAGCAGCAGTAACAGTCAAACTATGGACGCTTCACGACCTAAGAGAGAAGTGTCTGTTGCTGTCACCCAAGCTCCGTCGCCATCGCGACCTAAATACTCTTGCTATGGGTGTGGCGCTGCTGGAGTAGTAAGGAGCAAGTGCCGTACTTGCATTAAGGCAAAATCAGAAGAGGTAAAGAAAGAGAGGCTGAGTTTCTGCTCAGTCTACGTCGCAACCGAGGCTCGTCAAAGACCTATGATAGGCATTAGCATTGGAAGCATTTGTGGCACCGCGTATATAGATTCCCGTGCCAAGACTAGCGTAGCATCGTACGAGTTATTCATATGTTTAAAACAACTAGGATATCAGTTCCAAGAGCAGCGAGCCACGATTTCTCTAGCAGACGGATATAATAATAATAATAATAATAATAATAATAATAATAATCATTTATTTCGAATTATTTCAAACAATTTCAAACAATTCATATGTTGGTTAGTAAACTTACATAAAACAGAAATACTTAAAATTAGTGTTAGTAGAACTTAAAGACTTAAGAGCCTAAAGTTTTGTCACAATAATCGTACCAGCTTTACACTTGCTGGCACAGCAATTCAAAATGGGCACATCAAACCTGTCAGCCAGGACTTTTAGGATGTTGTTAGAGCTGGCCCGGATCCTGCAGAGCAACGAGGCAGCTCTTTTCCGAATAACAGCGTAATAGTCGTCCACTCGTGCTTCTGCGAACATACCTGATGCACTACAGAACCCGGGCAGCCCCATCAACATCCTAAAACCATTATTGTATTGGACCCGCAAGGCGTTGGTGGCTCTTTGCGTACTGTTGGTCCACAAACTGCACGTATAAAATACCTGACAGTATGCTTTAAATAGGCTTATTTTGACATCCTTACTACAACGTCCAAAGCGACGAACCAACAGGTTGCATCGAACCGCCAGCGCCCTGCGTTCCCTCTCCATATCATCATGATCCTTGAGATCTTTGGTAACATAGTGACCGAGATATTTGAATCTTTCGACCACGTTTAGTGTGCTACCTTTCAATTTAACGGCAGGTATTATCTTTGGGCATCTACCACCGGTAGCGTTAAACACCATGAGCTCACTTTTCTTGACATTATACGACAGGCCATGAAATTGCGCATATAATTCACAAGATTTTAATAGTTCTCTGAGTGCCCTGATCGTTGGGCTCAGCAGAACCATATCATCGGCGTAGCTCAAGTTGTTGAAACTAACACCATCAATACGACATCCTAACCTCAACGATCAGTTCATCCATATACAAATTAAAATGCTTGGGTGATGTTATTCCTCCCTGTCTGACACCACAATCCAACACATATGTTTCTGACAGCTGATCGGCCCATCTAACGCTATTTGTCTGGTTATAATACCAAAACTGAAAAATACGTAAAAGCTCTGCTGGCACATCCCTCTCACGAAGCTTTTTCCAAAGTAGGTCATAGGACACTAGGTCAAAAGCTTTGGAGAGGTCTAAAAAGCAAGCATACACAGGCGTGCTACGTTGTGTATAGTATTGTACTGTACTTTTGAGACAGAGAACGGCACTTTCGGTCGATAGTCCAGGCCGAAATCCGAACTGTGCATCGTGTAACTTTAAAAAATTCTCTAGGCGCGCTTCCAGTAAACTATCCAGTACTTTAGCCATGACAGTAGCTAGAGAGATAGGCCGGTAGTTGCTTTTGTCACCCACATCTCCCGTTTTATTTTTAATGATTGGGACAACAATAGTTCTCATTAGATTATGCGGGAGGTATGAGTGACTCATACACAGAGAATAGAAAGTTCCTAGAATCATTGGTAGTTGAACCCCAGCGCACTGCAAATGCTCGATGCTGAGCCCGTCATGACCTGGTGATTTTCCTCGAGTCATTCTACCAATGGCTTCGGCTACTTGTTTTGCTGAGAAACGGATCAGGTCCGAATCGGAACAGCCCCCAGCATCGACCACACGCTCTGGTGATCCAAGCGGCGACTCGACTTGGAAATGTTTAACAAACATATTAGCAATGCTCGCTGGTTCATGCGCTTCCCCTACACATGTTGGGAGACCCGGTTTAGTGTCAAATTTACCGGTTGATTTCCAAAATTGCTTGAAGTCGTTATTTTTGCGACGCAAAGCTAAAATATCAAGCTGTATTTGCTCCTGGTTGTTTTGGCACCACTTGAGCTTGGCTTTAAACACTTTGCGGGCAGCATGCATTTCGTCATATACATGTCCAGAAGGCGGCTTGTTGTGCCACAACCAATCCTTATACCTAAGCCGGGCCTCCCGGTGCGCATTTCGGACGTGCCTATTCCAACCAACTATTCTAGCTCGATGCTTACGCGTCTCAGGAGCTCTATGGCTCAACACAGCTGACTCAGACAGAATACAAACAATACTTGCATACATATCGTCGATATAACGGTGGTGATTCAGGTCATTACAGTGGTTTTCAATACACAAGCCAAGCGCTGGAGGACATTCAATTAACTGTAATTTATCATTACATAATATTGTATATTCATCTATCTGATCACATTTTCTTTCGCCCCATACTACTTTGTTATTGTTACATTTTACTTTGGAAATTGCTGACTTAGTCTTTATAATATTAAGTTCACATTTAATGTAAGTAGGAAAATGGTCCGACCAAAATACATCATTAACGACGCCTACGTCAATGACAGTCTGCCAAGCCGATTGCGTGACAACACAATGATCAAGCCAGCGTTTACACCCATGACTGTCACTAATATATGTGTGGGTACCTGAGTTTGCACCTAGTTTGTCCATATCAGCACATCTCCAGTTTTGTTCTACATAAAAATCTATAAGCTCACATCCGAATAATTCGCCAGGATGGGCATTGAAATCCCCTAGAATATAAACGTTTTCAATAGCACTAGTTTCTACAATTGCTCTAATTTTACTGAGGCACTTCGTGAATTCTATAAGATTGTCATTTGAGTCCACAGGCATATAAACACTGAACACTAATATACGTTTGTCATCTGCAGTAGCTTCTATACTAGTCAAACGTACACTATTACAGTCCACTACCCGTACCGAATCAAATGACTGTTTACGCCATAAAATAGCCACACCCCCGTAAGGACGGACGCCCTTTGAGCATTCCTTGCGATAGATCGACTGCCGACTTACCAGTATATTCAAAATCCTGACTAATTTTTCCAAGAAATGGTATGTCCATTGGGAGCAACCATGTTTCCTGGAGAGCAATTATGTCAGCTGACTGACACAATAGTCTGACGCCCTCTATCGATCGTTTTATTGATCTACAATTAAAGGTTATAAATTTACTGGTCCTTTTATTATAATTCATATTTAAATATAAATAGAATACAGTCAAAATATGATATACCTACAATCTATAAATTATCAGTAAATTAAAACAATTATTATTATTATTTATTGATATCATCAATTACAATTTCTGTTTTCTTACTTCTCCTCATCGTTACGAATTTCCGAAAAGAAACTCCAGCAGGCCAAAGATTTTCATCCATAAACACGCCTAATTTATGTTTTGGTATTAAAAATTTATACGCAGAGTAATCTTTTTTTCTTTTCATATCAATCTTTTGTAAGATTACGTCAATATTGGTTTTACATTTTATATACTTTTCAATATCAGTAACTGAAGCATTAACGTCCACATTGTAGATGTAGAACTGCAATTTTGAGTCGGCAGCTTTGAAATTGCAGTCAGCCACAGTTTCGGCTGTCCCTTTGTTTCCAACAAATCGATTTTTTAGTCGATTTCTTTGCACTGTAATCCAGGAATCGTGTGGTGGAGTTTTCTTCCACTCGCCTTCTGCACGCACAACATCAGATAGGAGTTTGTTCTTAGCAGCCATGTTTATAGTATCAGTGTTGTTTGAAACCGCGGTGGCCTCATTTTGTACAAGCAGAGTATTTTTTACTTGCCTGAGCGCAGCTGCCGAAACCGCGGTACCGGCCTCAACTCGCTTCGCGTCAATATCCACAGTACTGATTTTTTCTTTTCTACCGTCGCAACTCAAATGTGTAACCGGTGTAGATGTATTATTATCTATATGAACCTGCTTTGAGTGCGAAAGGGTTAACAGTATGTTTTCATTATTTTTGTCAATGTCCGTAGAACACTCGTTTGGTATGTGTTGTAACCCAATCGGGCCGCTATCACAGTTAAAACTTTCCATTCTACCTCCCCCTCGTCGAATATTAACATTTCGAAATTCGAATGCTGGGGGTATTTTTTCATTGATCATTTCAATAGTAGCATAGGTATCCTTGATCATTAAAATATCCTTTTGCAATATAATTATATCCTTAAGCAGTTTCGTTACATCAATGTGATCAAAGGTAACGGGAGGTAGCTTTTGTAAGTCACGAGCAACAAATACTGGCATTAACTCAGGATCTGTGTCTTTCATCAAAACAATGATGTCTTCAATATCTCTACGAGCTTTTCCCTCAGCCCGGCGTTTTATTAGTTTTCCCTTATTTAGTGTAACCGATTCAAAGAGTAACTTTTTGGACACAAATACCTCTTCATCCGTGAATGTTGACGTACATAGACGTATGATACTCTCTTCATCCATCACATCCGCTTTGTTTTGAATAAAGGCAAGTAATTCACAAATTACCACATTACAATTATTGCATTTCACAGTTTTCGAATCCATTATGAACTTGAGTATAAACAGATAAACAGTGATAATAGGAACCAGCTGATATTTAATGTTAAAGTACAAGTTAACGTGTGTGGTCGTATTATTCCGACAACTTTTATAGTGTTACCCGAATCACGAGACAACCGTACACTTTTAGGAGTTGGCTTTATACAAGATGCTGAAATGGTGCTAAATATCCCGCAGCTGAACTGGCATTTCATCGATGATCCAAATATGATATAGGATTTGAAGGAAGAAGATGCCTCGGAAACAACTTTCACACATGTAGATACAGTATCAACACCTATTACGCAAATTTTAAGTGAGATGAGACCACCAGTTGAGTTATCTCCATTAGATCTTTCCCCTAAGACGCCGACTACGCCGAGACCATCCACAAGTGCACTAATTGCACCAGCTATTCCTAATAAGAGTCCGCGAAGTTTAGAATCAGAACCAGAACCTGACTTACCACAAACAAGTGCTTGCTCGGAGTTTAAGCTGATGCCTATTGATTTTAGTTCTCCAGCTAAACGTTCAAGATCGTTGTTTGATGGACATTCACCTCTGTTCTGGGAGCATATGTATAGAGACGCACAAATAAATATTCACGCAGCAGAAGTGGATCTCTCTCCACATTCTAAGATGCTCTTCAATAGTAGAAGCAGTGAAGATGACATTGACATCTGCTCGATAGCCATAGAAGATGCTCTAATCTCCAATCTTAATGGCTGGCAAAAGCAACATTTCGTTAAGTTGCTCGTTGAAAATGCCACTGTGTTTAAGCCCAATAAGGAGCCTACTACGTTGGCTGAGCACTGCATTAATACTGGCAATCACAGCCCTATCTCAGTGCCACCATACCGACTATCTCCTCCGCGCCGAGCCATTTTAGAGGTAGAACTAAAAAAATGCTAGAGGAACAAATAATCACGCCTTGCTCTTCGCCTTGGGCAGCACCTGTAGCTATGGTGCCAAAGAAAGATGGCACAACTCGACTTTGCGTTGACTATAGGAAGCTAAATGAGGTCACGGTGCCAGATATTTATCCAATTCCTAGGATAGATGACCTATTACATGACGCCAAACCAACGCCATTCATGTCGACATTAGATCTTCGAGCAGGATATTGGCAGGTTAAAGTCAAGGAGGAGGACCAAGACAAAACCGCGTTCATTACTCCTTGCGGAGTGTTTAAGTTCAGGAGGATGCCATTCGGTCTACGTAATGCTCCCTCCACCTTCCAAAGAATGATCGACCGAGTACGGGTAAGTCTGAATGATGTTAAGATGCTGGCGTATCTCGATGATTTGATCATTGTTTCGCAAAGTTTTGATGACCATGTAAACGATCTGCATAAAGTCTTTAAGCACCTAAAGGAAAGTAACCTGACGGTTAATTTGAATAAATGCCGTTTTGCCTGCGCATCTGTAAAATATCTAGGCCATCTTATTACCCCGGAGGGTATGAAGGTGGATGGGGAAAAGGTTGCAGCGATTGCAAAACTTCCAACACCAAACAACTTGAGGCACCTCGTGACCTTTCTACAGACTTGTTCATGGTATAGGCGTTTTATTCCCTACTTCTCTAAGATAAGCGAACCATTGACTCGTCTAACTAAAAAGAAAGCTCCATGGAGGTGGACAACAGAACAAGAAAAATCCTTTAATGAATTAAAACTGCGACTTACGACAGCTCCAGTTCTTCGTCAAGCCGATGCAACACAACCCTACACTATCAAAACCGATGCAAGTGGATACGCTATTGGAGCAGTTCTAGTTCAGGGGGATCTAGAGAATGAGCACCCGGTGGAGTTTGCCAGTAGACTGCTGACTTTAGCAGAGAGGAACTACTCAACGACCGAGAGAGAGGCCTTGGCCGTTGTATGGGCAATTAATAAGTTCAGGGGCTATATTGACGGCCAGCCTGTCACCATTGTTACGGATCATCAAGCGCTGAAATGGCTTATGACTCTGAAGTCTCCAACAGGAAGGCTAGCTAGGTGGGCCCTACAGCTCCAAGCTTACAACGTTACCATAAAATACTCTCCTGGGAAAACAAATGTTGTGGCAGATACGTTATCGCGGCCAATATGTGACAGTGAGTGCACTGCAGTATGTAGTGTGTGCAGCACTACTGTAGATATTCCTGTACGAAGTCCTGCTGAAATACGAGATGAACAAATGAAAGATGAGATTATCAAGAAGATTATTATGACCTTGGAAGATACTGGGCGAAATGAGAATGCTGTATATTGGAGCGGGAAAGGTTATACCATGAACAATGGGTTGCTTTACAGATACAATCCAAACGAAGAAACCGAAGAGGCACAGTTGGTACCACCTCAACATGAGTGGGCTAATATATTGTCAGTCTACCACGATGATCCCCTAGCTGGCCATTATGGAGCCGACAAAACCTACCAGAGGATCTCACAAAGGTATTATTGGAGAGGAATGCGAAAATACATCGACGCATATGTAAGAAATTGCCTCCCATGCCAACGTTACAAGCCAACAAACCTGAAGCCGGCTGGCCTACTTCAGACGACCGCTGTCAATCAACGGTTTGAAACAGTGGCTTTCGACCTATTTGGCCCACTGCCTTCTTCGCCTAGTGGTAAAACTTGGATTTTAATAATTGAAGACGTCGCCACAGGTTGGATTGCGTTATTTGCCCTACAGAACGCAACAGCGAGTAATTGTGCTGAAATCCTGATCAATGAGATATTTCTGCGATATGGAGTCCCACGCCGACTCATCAGTGACAATGGTCCACAGTTTGTCAGCGCAGTTATGCAGCAGATTACCTATTGTTTAAATATAAAGCACGTGTATACTCCAGTTTATCATCCCGCTGCAAATCCCGTGGAAAGAAAGAACAGGGATCTTAAGACCCAACTGGCCATTCTGGTAGAAGACGACCACCGCCTCTGGGAGGATAAACTTGCTTGTATCAGATTTGCAATGAATACTGCAAACAGCTTGGTAACAGGATATACTCCGGCGTATCTCACCTTCGCACGAGAACTGAGAACACCAGATGACGTTACAAGGGACTTACGCCAAATCATCAGCTCCGAGAACTTTGTTCCTGAGATCACTCCTAAGTTACTTCTTTTAGCCACTACCTTGAAAAGGGCTAGGGAGGTTAAGGAATTGAAAGGAGAACAAACCAAATACCATGCAGATAAGAACCGGCGTGAAGATCCTGACTACAAGCCCGGTGACCTTGTCTTTGCTACCGTACACGCTGTAAGTAAGACAGCCCAAGGGGTTAGCGCAAAGTTTGCTCCCCGTCGAGATGGACCATATTTAATTCTTCGACGGCAGGGAACCGCTAATTATGTGCTTTCAGATCCCAAGCAGCCAGAGGAGCCCGTGGGACTATATCACACTTCTGCACTGTCTCCGTATCACGGAGACCTTGCCGCTCTGCCATCCCCGGTGCGTCCGCTGCGCAAGCGTGGAAGGCCCAAGAAACAAGCAGCGCCAGCTCCGCAGGTCACGGTACGCAGGCGTGGAAGACCAAAGAAAATCCACTCCACCTCCCATTGACTGTATCCTCGCCGGGACGTCTTTCGGATCCAGAGGAGGAGGCTGTAACACTTACTACTACGCGGCCACCTAATTATCTACGGAGGGTCCCCCAGTGCCCACGCGCAGCGCCCGTGCATCACCGTGCACCCCCGACCCACCGACCGGCGCGTATAAATACCGGGCCGTCCCGAGCACAGAGTACTTTATATATACTGGTATAGAGTCAACAGTCATAATATATATACTAACGCATGGCATTATTCAACGGCAAGAACCATCCAGGGGGTCTAGTGTTATTTTGATTTTTATATTAGACTTTTAGAAATTGCGGGAGTTATAATTTAACTCCTGCAATTCCCAAAAGCCTTTCCAAAAAATGTTTATTTGTTAGTAAATAAAACAACAATTTAGCGGTAGCGTGATTTATTATGTTTCCTTTTATTAAAATATTCAAAGGCATACATTTTCATAACATCATTTGTATACACATCTAATCTGGTGCCGTTAAGATGATGTACTTACAAGTTTTACCATATCTGGGCACACAACAACCTCTTTCAGAAGAAGCCATAATCCAAGTCATCAGAAAACAAATCGTCAGGCAGATTGGTGTTCAGGGTACATGCGTAAGTCCAACGTGATCACAGAACACTAGTAAACGTGATAAGCGAAATCTTTGGAGTCCAGGAATCAAACAAAGTTATCGAAAAATAATCAAAACAAACAAAGTACATACGTTCACGAATGTAACTTGCATCAGTCGGAATGTCATTTTGGTTTTGACATAATTGACATCTTTGAAATAAGTTTTTGGTAAATCGACAATTCATCAAAAATCTATTAATTAAAGTTAAAAAGAGCTTTATAATTTGAAAAAGGTGAGGACTAGAATTTACACACTTTAAAATATATTTATTAGCTGATATGGCTTGCAAAAACATAAAAACATATCAAATATATCTTAAACAAGTATTAAAACAACTGCGTATAAAGAAACATATTATATTCATTCATTTGGTGATTAATTTGAGAACAGTGACATCTACTGCAATACCTACCTACTAATAGAACGCAAAAAAATCTCTAAGAAAAAATAATTGTACTGACTGTTAGGACACTGGTCCCGAGGCTTCGCCAGTCGATTGCGCACGGCGGTTGCTTCCGCATCGGAACAACCTCTTGGCCAATAGACGCCCCCCGACACCCCGCGATCTATGCGCTTGGGCAGTGCTCTGTTTCGGACACTGACTCGGACCATAGTACGCTGAGTGCATACTTAAACTGTATTCGTATTAGTGTGTGTATTCATATATTGTAAATACTGAATATAAGATTTATTCTGCAACCTCCAGTGGTCTTATTTCTTACAGAAATATTAAATATTATTATATTCGATTAAATAAAAATGTGTCGGCTTCACTCCCGCCGGGAGCGAATCACACTCGAAGTATAATGCAATAATAATCTGTAATGAGATAATCAATGTTTATTACACTAGAATTATTACAATTACAATGTTAAATACAGCACAGTAATACACAGAAATATTAAGACAACTCCAAGAGTCGTCTCTTCGCTTGTCAGGTGTCGAGCATCAATTTGCCCTTAAATAATACTGCCAATATCAAACAATAACTATCGGCCGCAATATACTATGGGCCCTTTGTCCAACAGAGGTTCCGCTCTGTTAAACCGATGGACGTAGAATCACGGTTGTAGACTCGTAGACTGTCGGATTAAGACTCTCCTTCTTCTGCCCGAACACCGCGTATTTAAGGTCCTCGTAGCACGCCGCACTGACACCATCCGGTAATGCTTTGGCGCCACTTCAATAACACCAACTTCCGCCATCCGTATAACTTCCGACTTCTGGTTACTCTATTTCCGATATTCGTTAACTTGATAGTAAATGTTTTGTAGCCGCAGACGTCCGATCACCACGGCGGCCGCTCAGAAATTGTTGCGGACAGAATCACCCCGCTGACCTCACCCCCGTAAAGCCCGTGCGCCGCCTACCGCGGGGACATAGCTCGCTCCGTTAGCTGCTAAGCGTCTGCATTTTTGTAGTACTTTAGTAAGCGCGGAGCGAGCCTACATCATGCATTCCTGAACTGCAATTCAAACACACAACATTGTTTCACTTCTACCTGAAGACCTCTAAAGTGGTGACCCCGCAAGAAAACCACCTTCTGAAGAAAGGATCATCTCGAAACAAAATTCCTGCAGGATAGAAAACTCTGCTCGTCTGTTTAGCCGATCAAGCTCAGACAATATGGAAGATTGCAGTAAAGCAGCAGCAGCCAGCCATGAACTGAAGGAAGTATCCGACCTCGCTTTGACACCAAGAATTCCACCTCTCAGCGCGACAGATTAAGACTATGGTTTGTCCAGTTTGAAGCCATCGTCTCGGCACAGAAAAAAGGCGACAAGGCGATGTATGAACTCGTCGTTGGACAACTGGAACGACAGGATATCGACGAAATAAGTGACATTTTACTAAACCCACCCGCTGACAACAAATACGACACCATCAAGAAGAGACTCCTCAACGTATACGAAGAATCTGAACAGAGGCAACTACAGCGACTAATCTCTGAAGTGGAACTTGGAGAATTGAAGCCATCACAATTACTAAGGCGTATGCAACATCTAGCTGGCAACAAAGTGTCTGAAACAGCGCTCCGCCTAATGTGGATCAGTCACCTGCCACCAGCAGCCCGTGCAGTACTGGCCATCTATGAACACCGATATCGGAACATGGGCAAAAACATGCGTACCGTGCCAGCGCGCCAAAATACAACGACACACACACAGCGAACCCGCATCGTTCCCGCCAACCGAACGCTTTCAACATCTACACATAGATATAGTTGGACCGCTTACTACAACAGCGCAAGGACACAGATACCTACTCACGATGATCGACCGCGCGACTCGTTGGCCCGAAGCAATACCACTCAGTGAGATAACAGCGGAACAAGTTGCCAAGACTGTTTACGACCAATGGATAGCTCGTTTTGGTTGCCCTACAACTATTACCTCGGACCAGGGTCGACAATTTGAGAGCCAGCTATTTCAATCATTAACTAGACTACTAGGAATAGAGAAAACCAGAACGACCGCCTATCACCCACAAAGCAACGGGATAGTTGAACGATGGCACCGCACGCTTAAAACAGCACTAACCGCCCGTTTGCAAAACGGCGGAAAATGGACGGACGAACTGGCAACTGTGCTACTCGGCCTACGAAACGCTGTGCGTGAAGACACAAAAACGAGCGCCGCGCAGCTAACTTTTGGCACAGCCCTACGTGTTCCCGGAACCTTTATAACGCCTACCCAACCACAAACTATACCACTACACGAAGATTTCGTTCATAAACTTCAAGCAACTATCAGAAGCCTAACTCCAACCACAGACACTACACACGAGAATAATCTGAAGACATTTGTACATCACGATCTAGCAACATGTGAAAACGTATTCGTCAGAGTCGACGCCGTAAAGAAACCACTTCAGCCTCCCTACGAAGGACCCTACCAAATCCTGGAACGAAATGATAAATTCTTCAAAATTAAGCTGCCTGGAAGAGAAACCAACGTCTCTATCGACCGTCTGAAGCCCGCCTACGTCCTGAAGCTGTGTACTACGCCAACTCACCCTGCAGTTGGAAACCACATGGTTGCCTTGAAAAAGGCAGTGTGTAGTGACCATACGAATGCCTTGAAAAAGGCAGTTGGCACAGAAAATTTTCACACCCGCAGCGGACGTCGAGTCAAACCACCGGTACGCTTCGCTTGAGGGGGAGCCCTGTAGCCGCAGACGTCCGATCACCACGGCGGCCGCTCAGAAATTGTTGCGGACAGAATCACCCCGCTGACCTCACCCCCGTAAAGCCCGTGCGCCGCCTACCGCGGGGACATAGCTCGCTCCGTTAGCTGCTAAGCGTCTGCATTTTTGTAGTACTTTAGTAAGCGCGGAGCGAGCCTACATCATGCATTCCTGAACTGCAATTCAAACACACAACATTGTTTCACTTCTACCTGAAGACCTCTAAAGTTTCTACGTTGACATCCGGTTACACGACTTCCGATTACCACATTTGAATACTACCGTCATATGGTAACTTTATAATAACAAATACTATTCCGACAAATGGTTTTCATTTGAGTTTTTTTGATAATGTCATTAATAACAAAATAATGCTAAGCAACGAGCTGCAGTCTATGGCAGGTATAATGAGTTTATTATCGACCATGTAAATACTGCATAATGTAGAACCCATTTCTGTATCGAATAATCGATAATTAATCCTATCAGATATTTTTAAGTTTTAAGAATGATTCTAGGCATAGGTGTCTTATGACTAACATCAGGTAAACGGAATATCCCATAATAAAATCTAAAGGAAGGCGATTTTGTAATATGAAACCCTATTAAAATTTACCATCGCAAGGATGAAATGCAGAAGTCTCCGAAGTAGCGGACCCACGTCCCACGTCCTTACTTTTTACAAAACGGCTAATTTCTGCAAAACGGCTGATTGAAAAGTTAAGAGGGATATAACTCATTCGCTCTATGGAACTGTACTACTTTAGCTCAGCAGCGACACGTAATAGAAATTAAGCCGATAATTCTCACTATAGCCCATTCAAGAGCCTATAGAGCTAAAGCGAGTCGTGTTGTGAGACGTAGGTACGACAAAATTCTAGATTATAATATCACTGTCGTAAACATAATATTTTTGATCTATTTTGAAAGAATGAAAGATTTAATATTTATTAATGTGTTGGATGATGGAGTTTGATGTAGATGTTGGAGTTGGTTTGGAACCCCCAACTACTATCTCCTCTGATTGTTGGACCCAAACAGGAAACTTGCCAATAACTTATTGTTTTAAATTATGTTTTGATATTTGATTAAATTCTTAGATTTTCTGAGTAATAATCAAAACTACAGTACAGTTTAAAAAAAGTTGCACAGCTCTTAATATTTAAATTGGGAATATTTGTGCATTATGATTTCTTGTTGTTGGTAATAAAATGCAATTTATGTGTTAATATAACAAATAGATTATTTTATTAATACATCTTAGTCCGTAAAATATAGCACATAAATATGTAATAACGTTGAAATAGTTTGCAATGGGAACCTTTGTTACCCATGCAGACGCAACCAATGTGTATACCACATAAGTTAGCGCACATAATATCATTGTAAAGAATGCTTTACTCCATTTAAGAATTTTATTTACGTAGGGTTTGTCGATAAATTAATCGTCAAGGTATCGATTAACTCAATTGAATAAGATATTATTAAGCATCCCTAACTACATTAATAAGTATTGACACTGTCGTAATTTGGCACTTATTTTTTCAAAGACTCCATTTACTTTGGTTAGTTATAAAGAGTCTTAATTAAATGTATTCAAAAATATATTAAATATATATAAAAAAATATTTATTTATTATAAATATTTATGTTTTTATAAATATTTACTTATATATAAATAACTTAGAAAACAAATATATGGGAAGCAAAAACTTAATAATGCTAGCAGTGCTATCTGTCATGTATAAGTTATTATCATTCTACGAATAACCTGACTAAATTAAAAGGACCGAAAGATCTAAGCACTAACAGGAAATTGAAAACATTCATAAATCTATAAGTTAATAGCATTTTTTTTTTAAATTTTCACCTTCATTTGTTTTAAGCTTAAATCGCATGGTAAATGATTTCCCAATGACTACACTTATTTATGACGGATTTTCTGTGGTTACGTTCATGAGATATGACGTATTTCAAATTTTTGCATCGGTGAAGAAAAAGAAACTTCGTTGAATAAAACTACTTTGTAGCAGTTTTAAGCACCATACTTTTTGTGATTTTGATTAAATACGTCTACTGAAAAGTGACCGAAACGTGGGAATATTAAAAATAAAAATAAAATACCGGCGCTTAAAACTGTTAAAACGTAGTTGTACTATGTGTACTGATTGCGAAAATTTTAACAAAATGCTAAAACTTTTTTATTTTGTATAGTATGTAATTATGATATATCCTAATAAGATTAGTTCAGAAAATTTTTAAGAAGGATTTTTGATAATCCAGTTGGACCGTTGTATTTACCGAAATATGATTTTCACGAAAAAGGAAACACAAAAGGGTCAATAAAAATCACCAATATTATATGGAACATAATTTATTTCAAACTATTATTGTAGGAAAAAATAATACAATACAGAAAGGTTGGAGCGCGAAGGCAAAAATTGGTAATACAAATTTATTAGATATATATACACTACACTTTAAATTTGTATATGAATTTCCGAAAACCTTTAAACAATCGATATCTACTACTGGACTTGGCCTTTCAATTTTACAAATACAGGTCCTCCAATTTCAGTCAACGGTAACTGCATAAATTGTCTTTCCACCAGGTTGGCGTCCTACACTACGTTTGCGGTGTTGCGGTGTTGCTGTCGCCATTCCGGCGTGCCGATTTTGTGAGCATCTTGGCACTTGGACACGGGGAGCTTACTCTAAAACGTCTATTATCTTTAGGTTTTCCTTTTTAGAACTTTTTAAATATTTAAGTGCATTTTTCATTGTATGTATGTCATTCCTCTATCTACAATTTCTTTGACTCTTTCGGGCTGATCGGACGAAAAGTTACGGCTAAAAGGCGTTTGAGAGTAAGGCCCCTGTTACGGATATCCTCATTTGAATTTGATATTACCCATAAGAAAAGCCTAAGATGGCTCGATCGCTCTCTACTCTAACTTACTGAGCGACTTTAAATTTGTCGAGTAATTCTACTATACCTATACCAATTCTCGGCACCGTACATCATAAGCAGTAGAACGCACTGCTGAAAGATATTCGTCTTCAAGGATTGCGGGACATTCGACGCTAAGAATTTACGTAACTTTTCAAAATGTGTACCAGCCCAACTGAATGTTCCTAAAAAGACTTCCCTTTTGAAGTTGTGCATAATCTTTAAATAGGACTTCTGTCTTATTTAGGTTCATGTCGTGATAACTCGGAAGGACTCGTCTAATTGGTTTAGAATTTCTATCAGTTTGGGAGAAAATTTTATAAAAATGACAGTATCGTGAGCGAAGCAAAAGAGAGATGTGCTCGCCATTCTAGTCCCAAGCCAAGATGTCCCACATTACGTTAAAGAAATTTCAAGGGTATAACATCCTTTTATTTTACTTCGCGATGCAGTAAATAGATTCTTAGAGCCTTAGAATATTTACAGAACAGAATCATCAGCAATCAATGTGTCATGTTTGCTGAAACACCAAAATAGCCAAGACTTAAGACGAAGCCGTGGACTTTCTCTCTTTCTCTCTATCCTATTAAACGATATGAATGTGGTCTACGGTGCTGTGGTCGGTCCCGAATATCATCCTATTTCAGTGGCCGGAACTTTTACACTACAATCGTTCTGTAGTTATTCAACTTTACTATCGTTATTATTGGAAAATACTACTAAACTACCGTAACAAATCAAGGAAAGAAACCAATAAATTCGTCACAAATCCCCTCTAGGTTATTCTCCTTTGCGCGCCTTTCAAAGTGACGCTTTCGGTGTTTCACGACCAATTCATAAAATTCAATTGCTATCATAGTTTTCGTTGTTTAATATTACTAGTACTTAATAGAATACGACCAACAGCTATTTGTACTAGATGGCTTTATGGTTAATAATTTTCATACTGTTCAGAGTAACTTAAGGTGTCTACTTTGCGGCGGTGTCAATACAAGTTTTTTTATTGCAAAGATGGCAAAAAGGCAGACAGAATAGCAGATGGAAAGCGGTTACCTTCGCCTATGGACATTGGTGACACCAAAGGTTGTCACTCTTTAAACGGACCCTGAAACCTGGCCATCAAATGGCAAAGTCTAGAGTACTGATGGTACATACGAGCATAAAGTCTTACCGCAGGATATAATTTCCTTCTGATAAAGATGGAATAGAGGAGGCTGGCTACGGGGAGGGGGATTTGTTCCGCTCCCGCTAAAGGAGGACCAGTTTGACCTCGTAGGGAATGGGTTCTCACTTACTATCAGGGCATCGAGATGCCGCTCCCCTAGGACGCGTTACAGACCGTCCCACACCATAAGGGCCAAATATTCACCGGAGGTCAATAAGAAGTTCCCCGGCAGTGGATGAGGCAGTCGGGCCGCCGTCTGTCAGGACCAATGGTGGCTACGCCATATATACCCGTGTCCCTGGCATTAAGGGCGTAATCCAGCATTACTAGTATCATGACGATCGATGTTTGACCGACATGTTAAAATAAAGAATTGAAAACCTCCACCTTTTTTGAAGTCGATAAAAATTATAGCAGACATTGACACACAGACACACACACACACGCACACGCGCTTTTCAATGTCAGTGTAACTTTAACAATATTTAATTGAACGGAATTTCAATTGAAATCCCCAAGATACCAGTCGACTTAGTTTAACTAATCCGAATGTTAATCAGACTTGACGACTGGAATTATTTCTTATATCTTAGTCGAACACTTGCCAGCAACGGCATCGGTTGAATTCTCTTGTACGGCAAATGAATATAGGCATCGGGAATGAGTTAACAACTTTGGCCATTTTTAAGAGGTATCCTCTCAAATCAGAGTATCAGAGCAGCGGGAAGTGGGAGTGGTCGTGGGCGTTGTTGTGGATCGCGGCCGCGAGGCCCGCGTGCAGCGCGTGCGCGTGCGCGGGCGCCGGCAGGAGGGACAGCGTCCGGGCCTCCGCGCCCTCCGCGCCCTCCGCGCCCTCCGCGCCCGTGTACCTCGCCACTCGGGCCATGGCCGCTGCACTTATCTATCACAAACGAAATACACCCACACAATCAATTATCAAATGATTTTAAAACTACTAAAAATATCGAGTATTTTGATCTGAACATATTTTTTGTTACAGGTAAAGATATTTATGTTAACACGTGATGTCAGTGGTTACGCCACCTGGCGGTAAAAGGTCATCCTCCCCCGATCCCTGCTCACCCCCGCGCGCGTGCGATCGACCGTGCCGCTATTAGGGAGATGAGAGGGAGCCTTCAGCAGCTGCCATATCCAGGCAACCTAGATTCCTTTTCATTACAGTCCAGTAATGTCCGCCGCACCGGTCACACTAGGGAGGGAGGAGTCTTACGAAGGTGACAAACGGTGCCAAGCACGGGGGAGGTGGAAATAGGGTCAAACAATCATGAAATTCGTGGTCGGCCCCTTATTTATTGTGCATTTTTTTTTCATAAATTTCACCAAGTTGCCTTACCAATTTTACCGCACGTTCTATAATGTGGCGCTTAAGTTAACTTACGAATGACATATAGAGGCTTCGCAAATGCATATTTAGAGAAAATTTGTTGAAAGAAATATTAATTACTAGCGACCCGCCCCGGCTTCGCACGGGCATCACTACATAGAAACCTCTAAAATTAGCAATGTTGCCTTAGTATTATACATATAAACCTTCCTCTTGAATCACTCTATCCATTGGAAAAAACCACATCAAAATTCGTTGGGTAGTTTTAAAGATTTAAGCGCACATAGGGATATAGGGACAGAAAAGGCGACTTTGTTTTATACTATGTAGTGATGATTAGGTGTATCCAATAAAAGTAAGCTATAAGCTTTGAAACGCACCTGATAGTCGTCGTCTTCATCGACCGCCCGCGATTCGGAGACCTTCGGCTGGCGCTTTTGTGTCACGCAGAGCTATAATTTCAACAATCACTTGTGTTTATTTTACTACGCTGTTACTTGTTATGTAGTATACAAAGGGACCTTCAAGGCTGATTTGCAACTTGTATTAGTTAAGAAGCGAGTTAACATCAAATACCTAATTATCATTTGGACACTTTATAAGTTAAATGGTAAGTTGACACTTAAGTAGATGTTTGTACAACCTTGGATAAGGGCTTTTCAGTTTCGCAAGTTAACTCGCCAATTTGGCCATTTAACTCGCTTTTTGACTTTTTTGCTGCATCTACATTATGTGACTTTCTTCGAATGCGACTTGCTTATATCGCTAAAATATAACACCATTAATGATTAGCATTACATTAGCGTGTACTCTGTATATGTAATTGTCGCATCTCAAATAACGCATTCAACTCTTAACTTAACACGTGACACAGTCCCTAACAATAACGTTATACCAGGTGTGGAGTTGCATCAGAGAAAACTTTTTATCCGTGCAGGAACGGAGAAAGAATACAATTTCCTGCGGCCCGGCGGCCTGTCGTAAGAGGCGACAAAACAACCCACAGCCAGGTGGTAGGGCATTTGCCCGACTGGATGGCTACCACCCCTGGTCTAGAGTATGTCGCCATAACAACCTTGTGTTGTGTTCCGGCATTAGTGACCAGGTTCCAGGCTCCCTAAAGAGAGCAGCAGCGCATTCGTAGCACCTTTGGTGTTGCAAATGTCCATAGGCGATGGTAACCGCTGTCCATCAAGTGGGCCGTCTGCCTGTCTGCTGATCTCCTGCAATAAAAAAAAAAAAAAAAAAAAAAAACTAAATTGGAGAATTATTATTAGTAGGCTGTACTCACCTCGATGACTCGACCTTGGAACGGGGCCAACTTGCAACATTTGAAGTCAATCATTTCCACTATCCGCTCCGTTCCTGGATCAGCCACTACTAGGAACTGTAGACAAACAATATATGTATCATACATAGGAGACATTCAAATACCGACGGTGACGCCCAGAAACTAAATTCAATGAGTCACGTGGCTAACTTGATCTCTCGTGGTTAAAATCTAAACGATTGTCAAAAATGTAAATAATAACTGCCGCCCATAAACTATCCACTGCTGGACTTGGGCCTCACGTTTATATAGAAACGGACAGCATACCCACCACGCTTATCTAAAGCAGATTGGCGAGTGCGACACGTCGGTTATCCCGATGTGCAGGTTCCATCGCGATGTTTTATTTGACGATGGGAGCCAGTAAGTTGTTCGGCGCTTTCGCCACGGTTAAAAACCAAAGGTATTTGTGGTGCGCTGGACGCGCGGAGAAGGAGGCTCTTGTTTGTAGTGAACTTATAACAGGCTAATTGATCGATTCGAATCTAGAGCTTGAATTTGAGAAGACACCAAACGTGCTACAAATGCACTGTCGCTCTCTAAAGGAACACTGGAACCTAGCCATCAATGCCGGAACACAACTCAAGGTTCTTATGGCGGCATATTGCCAATTTTACGGGATTCGAAATTAAATGTTGAATAATACACACGATGCACATAGTTTACCTTATGGGTGAGAAGTAGTTGCAGGGGTGCATCGTCGAGCAGCACTTGGAAGCCGGACAAGGCGGTCAGCTCCGCCAGCTTGAAGGTCCACCGGACGCAGTCGCGGCGCCAGCCGGCCGCCGCGCGCGCCTCCGCTGCCGGCCGCGACGAGCGCGGCTGCGTTCCAATACGGAAGCGAATGAGGCGGCGAAGGGTCGGTATACAGTGCGTACACGCTTATTTAAAGTGCTTTTCACAGGATCTTACTTCAAAATACTTTCAATTTGATCATTGTGAGTACGTCGTGATTGACATTGCTGTCATGTAGTTGTTTTGTGATTCTGCTTTGATTCATTCTCTCCACGTGCCCAAACCGCCTTAACATTCCTTTTCTACCTTTTGTCATACATCCTCTTTCAATCCACAACGTTCTCTTATCACATTATTTCTTATCATATCGCTTACGTATAACTTCTTAAAGCTCCGATTTCAACTCCGTTTATCCTAAAAATGTATATACAAAATACATAAATCACTGCTTGAAAATTTAGATAGCGTTCTTTGATGAGTTTATTGAGAGGCACAAGTGAGTGCACGTACCTGAGGCACGGGGTCCCAGCCGGTCTGCGCGAGCAGCCCGTGGCCGGCGTACGCGACCAGGTCCGCGGTCGCACTGAGCGGCTTCGCGAGCGCGCCCACGAGCCCGCGACGCAGCGCCGCCGCGCCCCCGCCGCCGCCGCCCCCCTCGCCCACCCCCACGCCCACGCCCACCAGCGGGTGGTGCGCCAGCCCGCCGACCGCGCCTGCGCCCACCACGAGACAATAAGCGATCGCGGCCAGCCGACTGCCGACTACCACACAACGAGTACAAAGTGTACACCGACCGAGCACGTTGATGGCGAAATTGGTGATGCCCGCGAACAGACCGGCGGCCAAGGTCGACGGCGGCCTCCTGCGCGCCGCCGCCGCCCTCCTGGCGTGCTCCTCGTCGCCCGCCAGCAGGTCGAGGTTCCTGGCGAGGGAGCCGGCGCACGCGCTCAGCGACCGCAGCAGCGCGGCCGCGGCGGCCGACGCCACGCCGCGCACGCCGCCGCTGGCGCCGCCGACGCGCGCCGCCAGCGCGCCCGGCGCGCCGAGCAGTTCCAGCCCGCCCACCACCCAACCTGAATACAACACTCTACTATTACAACTTTTAGAAAAAAACCAGAACATTCTACAAGGCAAAGATAGACGATGAACGAAAGAAAGTGATATCAAGGTTCGGTTCTAGAAAATTCTTCCGGGTATATAAACAGCGCAAGGCGCGTCTACCGGGCAGTCGAGAGTTGAGTTGAGTGAGGCGACAAGTGCGATACGAAGGAGTCGGAAGAAGAGTTTGATAAAAGACACTGACGAGTCTAGTGGTGATTTAAGTGATAAGTTGAGTGGTCAGTTAGTGAAGGAGTAATGTGTGGAGGTGAGCAACACTTTTACGATTATTATGATATAATTGATATGAAAGATATTTTATACCGGCGCCGAGTATCGCCGCGGACAGGTAGTGGACGGTGAGCGCGTGCGTGAGGCGCTCCGGCGACGTGACCGCGTCGCGCAACTCGAACGCGCTCAGCCGCAGCGGGCTCTGGTCCAGCGCTATGTACATGCGGACCTGATGATGATAATCA
Organism: Dendrolimus punctatus; assembly: GCA_012273795.1. Taxonomy (NCBI): domain Eukaryota; kingdom Metazoa; phylum Arthropoda; class Insecta; order Lepidoptera; family Lasiocampidae; genus Dendrolimus; species Dendrolimus punctatus. The sequence continues at coordinate 56,399 of JAABVI010000059.1, read as the reverse complement.
CTACGCTTGACATCCTTTTTGTTTCTTATTCTTATTCGTTAGTCTTAGTGTTACTCGTACAAGCAAAGGTAGAATTTAAGGGGACGAACATTTTCATTCCGTGACTATACATACAGTTTTACACGATTCTGTTCGGCAGTTTCCGTCTGCGCACAAAAGTGCACATTGGTTTTTAGCTTGCATGATACATACACTATATCACACTACTGAAACTGGTCTACTGCACAGTTGTATCAGGAGGAATGTATATGGCTGTTATTGTGTAAAAAAAGAAAAATATAAATATATGTAGATGCTCACAGCAGTGTGCAGGGTCAGGGTCAAGTCGAGCGGGTGTATGCGCAGCGTGCGCAGGCGCAGCGGCGCCCGCAGCGCGCGCTCGTCGGCGAGCGCGTGCGCGTGCGCGGCGTCGCCGGCCGCGAGCCGCCACAGCCGCGCCAGCGCCGTCACGTACGCGTCCTCCACGTACAGCGCCAGCGGGCCCACCCGGACCTCCACTTCGGTCAATTCTGTTTACATACGGGAGAATAGAACACATTGTTCCAAAGTCAAGTACCACGCAATGCGACGCGGGTAAAATAGGTACTTCAATTTTAAAAAATGAATTCCACTTTTGACCAATACATTTGTCTCACTTTAATACTATAGAGAAAATGAAACGAAAAAACGTAGTTCTAATTTTCAGCACCATTTCATATTAACATTATATTGACATTTATGTTTGTTCATTACCTACTTATTGTAGTGTTTACTCGTAAATGTGTCTGAGGTTGTTGGTTTTTATAAAAGAGTAGACGTCGGTACTGTTTGTTGGATTGGTGCAAACAAGAGCCGACTTTAAGGATACCTTTATAGCGGTGGCCCATGACGGTCCAGCTGTCGTGGTGGGCCGTGAGGAGCACCCGCGCCCCGCCCTGCCTGCTGGCGAACGCCTCCCCCTCGCAGAAGAGGCTCCAAAGCGGCGGCCACCGGTCAGCCGCCAACGGCTCGGCCCTAGTACTAGCGACAACGGCGAAATCGTATTGACCGCTTTCGTATTGCAAGTTATCGATTTGAATATCCGCAATCGATAATACCGTTTTTGTTTTCTGAAAAAGACAATGAAAATCTCTCTTAGAATTTATCGTACATGTTGTTTCACGAGACACGAGAGATTTCAAAGAAACATTCGGACGTGAGCCAATCGTTTGCCATTGACAAAAAGTACTGCCTTCATCCCTCTGATCAGGCAACTCCAAGCATACTTTCATTCACATATTTATCTCATATTCTGCGGCGACTGCTAAATTATGACAAGAAAAAAATAAAGACTACGTTACATTTAATTTGTGAATATATTGTGTTTATTATGTATAGCGTCGTATTTTTGAAGTCAATAAATCTTTTTTTAGCGCCACCTAGCGGGTCTAATTGTGAATTTAAACCGTTCCCGGACCACTCAAAAACTGTTTTTTTACAACCTGGGTTATATTATTGTAGTGTACTAGGGATCCCTAATTTTTTCTACTAATAAATATGGCCTATATGAAGCTAGGATTATGTAGCATTCTAATGGTAAAGAATTTTTGAGATCGATCCAGTAGTTTCTGAGTTTATACATTACAAACATACAAAAATCCAAGTCTTTCCTTTTTATAATACTAGCGTAGACTAGCTGACCCGAGGGTAAAAAAACAATTTAAGACCTTAGATTATTCTATATAATACATAGGTCACCTTAGGATCACAGATGAGCAACGTCGCGACGCGGTCCACGTGCAGGGCCAGCAGCGGGAGCGCGTCGGCCGCAGCGGCCACCTCCACCGCCACGCCGGCCACCACGCAGCGGAGCCGCTCTGCGACATTCACACGTCACAAATGTATACCAAACCAAATATGAAGCTGTAAGCGACATAATCATTACCTGCACTGCCAGCGTCGCGAACAACAGAAGCAACGTCGCACGATGCGACGTCACTTGGCCCTTTCGACTCGGCTGATTCGATGTCTACAATCAAATATTATGGCTCTAATTTATATCAACAATAACACTTTATAAAGTACATGTACATATGACCTCAATTACTAAAATAGTTAGTCGACTTGCAATCCCTAATATAGTAGTATCGTATAAACAGACGATTGAAATGGAGCACAAGCAAACACACACACCGCCTCACAATTGACGGGCTACTAGAATCGATGAATTACTGTCTTTTCAGTGTATAAGTTTGAAATAAATAAATACAAAATGACAAAGAGGTGATATGTACATCAACTTTAATTAAGCTGATTTCTGGTCCATGATCATCACAACAGTGGGGGATATTGTATCATTTTTGGCAGCGTGAGGCTGCAGGGTCGCCGTGGACTGAGCCACGTCCGATGTTGGGATTAAAGTGGGGTGGAAAGTCACTTGGGACAGGTCTGCAGGGCGGGGCGTGTGTACGCCATATTATAGGTCTATATAAAAGTCTCCATTACTACGTAAATAGTTAGTAGGCCGAGGAGAAAACACCAACACAATTACTTGCGGCTGGGAAAGGTGACAAAACAACCCACATCCAAGTGGTAGGACATTTACCCGTCTGGATTGCTACCACCCCTTGTTTAGATTACTCCACCGTAACAACATTGAGTTGTGTTCTGGCTTTAGTGGCAAGCTTCCAATCTTCCTTTAGAGAGCGGCAGCACATTGATAGAACCTTTGGAGTGACAAATGTCCATTAGAGGATGATAACCGCTTTCCATCAGATGGGCCGTCTGGCTGTCAGCCAAACTTATGCAACAAAAAAACGGCAAAACAAAATGTTGTAGTAAAATATTAGTATCAAAATCTAAAATATACCACAGACTAGCTAGGGAATACGATGCAATGCACCATGTTCTCTATGACATTTCATAATGTACACTAGCGCCCCATATGTCAGAGTGACATTGACAATTGACAGGTATAAATTGCCACTGCCACCTGACTTTAGACCTGTATGGTTCGCTGTTACATTGCAATAAGTGTGGCATCAATTGGGTGATCTTATGAAATATATTATGCCTACACACTGAACCTTGGCCAAGTCATGCAAAATATACTTCTAGACAAAGTGAATTTTATAATAATCTGAACTTACACTTATCATCTCCGCTCGTTCTCTCCAAGGGAGTACTCTGATCTCGCTGTAAAATGTAATAATGTAATGGCATAAATGTAAGTCGAAAAATATAACACTACCAATAATAACAATGACTCATACAAAATAAAATTAATTATTGTTACGTCGAAGACATCTTACGAGTGGAAGGTTGGTGCACCAAATCCACACGCGTCTAAAAGGTCTGTCGCATATTTCACTTATTTATAACGTCTATTTTTGAAAAATACAAATTTGAAAGCTGTGGTAGCTTACTGACATGAGCACACGTTTCAACTTCAAAAGCATTCACCATTTCGGCATTCCTCTGACCTAATGTGCCTGCGTATTATTGCAATTATCACATGCTAATGGCAAAGGAAAAACATCGTGATGTAACCTGCACATCGAGACAACCCCTGTGTCAAACGTGCCAGGCGTGGCGGGTATACTGTTCATTCCCTCCCAATGCGAAGCCCGAGCCCAGTAGTGGAGTGGGATGTTTATAGGCTGTTATTATTAATGACGCCTCCACCATCGGACCGAAATCAGGAATCGCTTGTCGCATGTATGGAATCTGACTTGCCCAGGTCGGCGTGTGGCCAATGTAGTCTGGAAACTTACCTCATCGCCCAAAGCAGATTGAATCAACATATCCGAGTCGAAAGCTTTGAACAAACGACGCCGAATGTCACTTGCCGATATGTCATGCTGAAAAGTGATAAATTTATAACAGTAAAACCTGAACCTTAGTCTATAAAAAAAACAACAATAATTTTGGAAAACATAGTAAGTTTTGAGAAAAAAGTCAGTTAAATGTTATTTTTTTTTGTTTAATAGTTTGTAACAGCAAGGGCGCTGCTGTTCTCTAAAGAGAGACCGATGACCGAGAGGGATGTTCTCGTGTCGAGCTGTCGGAGGCACCTGATCGACGTCCTGCAGCTCCAGGTGCGTGGAGTGGGGGTGCGTGCGCACGCACAGCTTGAGCGTGGCGCCGCCAGGCAGCTGCAGCAGCTGCTCCCCGTCCGTGGCGGCCACGGGCGCGGACCACTCGGCCTGCGCGCCTCCTGTCCGCCAGGTCAAACGAATCGTCACAGGGTTTAAAGTCAAGTGAGGATAATACACAGTCTTAGTGCGCCTTCACGCTCGACAGTACACTGCGGATTGAATCCATTATTATAGCAAAATACCAGCACACACTAAATCCGCCCTCATCATAATTCCGCCCCTAATTCATATACACGACATCAGCTCAAAATATCATCAACACACCAACGTCACCTCGGCATCATCTACGTGCATCATACATATCATCATCTCTTAAACCACAAGCGAGTCCACTTTTCCTTGTACCCATCCTTACACCGATCCTTACACCTTTCCACCTGGCCTCGGCCAGAACAATAATATGCTATAATCTATAATATGTCGTGTCTGTACATTGAAACTATTAAAAAAAACCAACTGGATTAGAATATATGTACGGTTTTCGCTGATCGACGGAGCAAATACTTACAATTGAAATCTACCTTACTTTTTTATTCCGCACGAATTTTTATGGGAATTACCTATTTAAAATGGCTAAATTTAATAAAAATAAAATAAAATATTTGAAGGTTAAAAAAAGTTCATATTTCAAAAGAACACAATATTGAAGCGGAGGCGATATAATGAATAGATAACTGTTATATCAAGATAAGAAATAAAGAGCTTACCTGCAGCCTTGGCGAAAATGAGGAACGGGAGGGAGGGCTTCGCAGATGCCGTCGTTTGCGGGGGATACCTGGCGCAGTGCGCCGGAGTGCTGTAGTGCGTCGCACTTTGAGGCTCGACTATGCACCACCACCTCGTGCCGGAGCACTCCGGCACCGCCTAAGCCCAATAACCATTTTAAAAAGAAACACTTCACAACATAGAACCAGTGTTTATAACACACTAGCTCTAGGTCCAATTGTGAACCACCTCGGAAACCTCTGGCTCATGCACAACAACTTTGCTAAAGATAATCACATGATCAAATGTAAAGGACATACAGACAAACATTCGTTTTTATAGATATGAAGAAGAGAAGAAGATGTCATACCGTAATACTAGCAATGCAAAGGTTTGCCGATGGCCTCATGATGTCACGCGTCGATCGTCGTCGGCAGTAGGGTTGACAAAAAAGGTTACATAAATACTTGTTGCAATAAATTTATTATTGCATATACTTTACATAAATATATTAACAAAAGTAATACAATAATATGATAATAAGAAGTCATCGGCAGACCTTCTGCGCAAAGCTTATAAGATATGACTGTTAACTTACTCGTCCAATTTGAAAACTGCCCTGCGATTCGTTTTGCCACTTGTCCGTTGAAGTTTCACTTTTACTCTGTGTCCCAGCGGACATTTAAATTACACAAAATTACTCGACGAAATAAGCACATCCCATTTTTAACATAACATAACATACCGCAACTTTGGAAGACGAGGGCTCGTCCCCGGCGTGGAGCGGTTGCGCGACGGCCAGCGGGCCCTTGGTGCGGTTGTGCACCACGAACTGCGGACAGGGGTCTCTCGCCACCACCACCATCAGCCTGCCCTCGTGCTTGCTCTGCGTCACCACCACTGGCACCTGGTCGAAATTTATTATCATATAGTCTAACATATAATTATATTAAAAAGAAATCTATACCATTAGTATTTTAAATGTCGCACGCTAATTGCAATATTCATTCATTAAAATCTGTAAATTAAAGTAATTAAATAAAAAAATAATTTTACCATTACATGCATATTCCGTACTGCGTTAGAATTAAATACTTTTGGAGTAATCTATTAATTTTCATATATTCCGATCAGATCGCAAACGCTTTCCGATGAGTAATGACTTCTTATGAACTCAATATATTAATCAGATTTCGTATTTCCTTTCAAATAAACAGATTACAACAGCTGAGGTCTTTTATAAGCTTTTGACTAATACACACACACATGAAATTACGTTGAACGGTTTTAAACGCGGTATATTATTTGATTTTTATTTCGACAAACGAATATGTCAATGAATAATGTTAAAATTGTCGTTAAATTTACACATAAAATAGTATAATAGTACTCACAGACAGTTTGGTAGCGTCGGTCAAGGCGATCGCTCGGCGCGCGGGCGCCGCGCCGAGCCGCACCGGCGCCGGCGCCGGCCGCGTGCCGCCCGGAAGAGCGACCGAAAGGAACGCGCCGAGCTCCGACGGGTCGCCGCCGCGCCACCGGCCGACCACCCAAAACTTGCACAACGCGACGCCTCGTACACTGGCACAGAGGGAGATGGCACGTCAACATCTATCTATAGACGTAAATAAGCTATATATCGTTGTTTTATGATAGAAAAGAGAGAAAATCTCCTACCTTCCTTCTTTAGTCGGTGACACTACTTTGAAGGACTTTGGTCTGAGGAAAAGCTCTTCGTCTAAATCATTCGGCATGGCGACAGCGGAGACCTGTGCAAAATTAATTTTTTAAAAATACAGTTTTTCAATATGTATAACTATAGTTGAGGACTTTTAAAAGGGCATGAAAAAGGCTCACTTCTATGGGTGGAAAAGAAAACTAGAAAGAAGACGTGTTATTTTCGTTGTCGATGATTGCAATTCAGCAACCAATTGTGTCTAAATATAATACATTACAAATGATATAGGCACTATAGAGGCATCATTCGGAATCTATCAAATTGATTTTAGTAATTGCCTCAGATATCGATAAACATATAATTAAATGATATGTGTAGCTTATTTATGGTCGGTTCGTATATCTTACTTATGCTTATCGTATCGCAGCCAGGTGGTACGGCATTTGCTCGTGTGGATGACCACCAGCCCCGGTCCAGGGTAGTGCTTCCAGTCTCCGTGCAGAGTACGGCAGCACAAGATGTTCATAGGCGATGGGAACCGCTTTCCATCAGGTGAGTGCAATAAAAAAATCGCACCGAACGTTTATTTCGCCTTAAACATGTTCCGGCACAGCGTTAGCTTTCAGAGCTCACCTCCAAAATCGCATATGTCCTAAGACCCCAAATATGTGGGTAACCTTAAACAATTACTATAATGAAAAAATATATAATTTATACTGTAGACAACTTTAGGATTCTCAAGTATTGAACTTTCAAATCATGGATATTAAACTAACTACAAGTTTCATTAATTGCTGTCCCCAGGTAATTAATATAATGTTCATTCATATAGAAAATTGGCAAATAAACTAAAAATCATCAGAATTAAATTAACTAAAAGAAAAGTATGCGTCCCTCATAATGATGATGTTAAAAAAGTAAAAAAACAGGTTTTAGATACATCTAGGGTCCTCTTTCTGTAACTGTATATGTAAATATCTTTTATAGTGAAATTTGATTTGAGGTCTCTGACGGGAGGAGGAATGTCGTTCCAACACTGCGTAGCAGCATGTTTAATGCAGCCGTTCTATGCTTAGCTTCAATTCGTGGCCTGGTAACAGATCGATTAGCATATTCCAACTCGCTTTGCCTCCAGTAAGTTTTCTTATTGTTATTTTATAACATACCAATATATCAGTATCCAGACGATTGATGAGGACGTATGTAGAGCTCACTCCTAACACGTTGATACTTTCCTTTATCTCGTAGTACATCGTTAAAAGCGCCACCTAAAAGAGGCAACTTTAGATATCAATAAAATATAATACTTGAGAAAATATCTATTTTCATGTCGAGATGACCATTTTCTAGTTATATGACGTTATATACTGAATTTTTTTGCTAAGAGAGAAAAATTACTACCGCTTTTTTATTTAAAGAAATAATTTTAACACTATCCAGTTTTGATTTATAAGATAATTATAATAATCATTTTTCATTCAAGGTCACAATTTGCTAAAGCCTTCGTTGCCGACTCTAGGAAAGTACTGTTGCATTTCGGAGTAATAAAACAAGACTAACATTTAAACGATCCAACACAGTCATGAATAAATTAAAAATTACGGTTGGGTTCCGTTGTGTCTGGTGGTGGGTCATTTGACCATATGGATGGCCACCACCCCTGGTCTAGAATATGCCACGGGCGACGGTAACCTGTCTGCTGTAATATCAAATTCTTATCCGTTAACCGAAACGTTAGTTCTCGCAAGACATAATTTATAAAGGACCACCTTTGTGCTCTATAAGCTGCGTGGAAGGTGTAACGAAGAAAAGAAATGTGTTCACCTTGTGGTTGCACTGTATGGCGAAGTGGGCGGGTCTGTCCAAGGCGAGGTGGCCGGGAGGCGGCGCCCCGTACCTGCCCGGCTCCTCGGCGCAGAGCTGCAGCTGCCCGCTGACGAACGTCTCCCTTCCCATTTCCACAGACATGAAGAACGGTTTCTTCACAATCAACGATCGTTCATTACGCGTTATAATAACTACTATACTTAAATATATAGAAACACACCTTCATTAACTAAATTATTTCAATAACAAATGTGTGACTATATATCTCTCGCTCCCCTAGTCGAATTTAGCCGACTTTACCCGAACGAGCATTCATGCATCAATACCCGCAAAATGAAGTGCTCGAGGCGCCTAAATCACTTTTCACTGAAATAAATAAATGTTATATTTGCGTTTCCGTGCAATTCACGGAGCGAACCGACATCGTTCACTTGCCTTGCTCTTGGTCAAGCTATTCGGACAGCACAGATCGGTTTCCAACATGTAAATAATCTATATTGAACTATATTCGCAAAAGCGAAAGGCATATTGTGCACTCTTAGCTGTCTCGCTTACACGATTAGTTATAAGCGAGACAGAGCAATACATCATTCCCATATATTTTCTTCTTTGTTGAGGGGATAAAATCAAAGGGATTTGAATATAATCGAAAGCTGCCCACTGTGATATTGATAAGAGTCGTTCCATGTCAAGTGGTGTGCCTACCTTGAGCAGAGTGGAGGGTGGGGACACGGCCGAGCCCGGCTCCAGCCTGCAGAGCGGCGCCGCGTCGTCGGCGCGCAGCGTCAGCGCCACGGGCGCCGCGTTGCAGAGCAGCGCGGCCGGGCACAGCTGCACCTCCAGGCTGCAGCCGCCGCCGGCGCGCACCGCGCGGTAGCGGACCTGACGGGGATCAACATCCCAACGGGGAAACAATATCAACTACAAATATATTATCGAGTAAAGAGTTATTATCTCTGCGTCAACTTACAGTGACGTCACACCTGGGCTGCAGTAAGGCCGGCTGCCACTGGCCCCCCCAATGCTTGGACACGATCGAGTAAGGCCACGTCGATGCCGCGTTACGTCCAGACAGCGCCAACCTATATTAATTATCAACATGATATAGATATATAGATAAAATAAACAAACACCTAATAAATAAAATTAATTAACTAGAAAGATATACAATCGTATATCTTTCTAGTTAATCGCAAATAAGATTTGTAATTATAAAAGACAAAAGGAAAAGAAAATATAAAAAGAATTAACACCCGCTTCTTATTTGCGGTCAACAAATTGTGTGCAAAACTGTATAGTTTTTTCTTAGATTATATTAGATACAGTAATAAATATTACTTACGATAATTTTTTGGAATCTTGTAGCCATCTTTGAAAAGAGTCAGTTGTATGGTGAAAACTTACCATAGTAATAGGTCATCGACGACTTGCTCGATAGAAGCTATCGGTGTGCGTTTGTCGAACACAGAAGTGTCGGTGACGCCGTAGTGAAGGGGGACCGCTTCCCGCGTCACGGGGCACTCTATGTTCCTGCCACCAACGACATTCTCATCTCATCATACCGTGAAGGGCGACGGGCGACATTTAACGTCATCGAATGAGGTGTTCATTCGGTCCTGTCTCATTGCGGAGGTAGCAAACAGTTTCGGCTCTTCAGTAGCCGTGATCACAGGAGACAGAGACAAAGATCAGGGTCAATAAAAGTCAAATAAACTACCCCGCTTAGAACAGTCAAATCGTATGTACTCAATAATAAAGATATATTTAATGAGATGAGAGTCTTCACCTGTATTGGAATGACAGAGTGTGCCTGGCGGCGGTGGTGCCCGGCGCCAACAGGTGCGTGCTAGTCCCGCGCCCCGGCGCCGTCTGTGTCCGGGCCGGAGGACTCCTTTGCTCCGGGCCCGACTCCGGCGATGACAGCCCCGTGTTTGTCGCTATTAACACCTGAAATCGTTATCGTTGATGCGATTTTCGCTGATAAACAGCAAAATCCCGAATTTACAATCTGCGTTCCCGGGAGTGGTTTCAAGTTGTTAGGACACGTATAAATTAGCTTATTCCATCCCAAGTGGAGAAAGACACAGGCCTATCCCAGTAATATTATAAATAGGCAAAAGTAAAAAGTAATTAATCTCTTGAACTAATCAACCGAATTATAAATTCTTTCGTTAGTAGAAAGCTACATTATTCCTGAATGACATCAGAGGCTATATTTGATTGTGATGAATAATAATTCTTAAATACGTTATTTGATATGCAACCTTGTTAATGACGTTAAATAGTGAACGATTTGAATAAGACGCGTTCGCTTGCAATTGACTCACACCGTCACTCACACTCATTGATGAAACCCACTTTGAAGGAATCAATAGAGGACAGTCAAATCGACTGTGTGTGATCAATGTCCTATTTCAACGAGTTCATTTACTGACAGAATAATAATACGGGACAGCTTGTATCCACTAGCCCAGTATTCGGCTCGTTCTGTCATCAGAACGAAAGAGAAAACATTCCCACTCCAGCTTTGGTCCGATGCACATGTCGCAGTAACGCTCAGGGTGGCTAATTATTGTGCAAAAAATGAGACTTCATTAAATCGGCTATTAACTGAGATAGTTTTAATAAACTTTCAGAACACTTTAAAAACTGTTAGTGTGACTTGTTAACTGTGAAATGAATAGAAGTGGTTTGAACTTACGTCAATGTCAAGTGGCAAGTGCGAGTGCAGCACGTAGAGGGGCCAAACGGTGGCAAGTATCCGCCCGTCGGTGCGCCCGCGCACCACTCGGCACCACACCGACATGTATGGCACTTCGCCTTCACTCGGCACTACAACCACAAATAGGATATAGGGGGGGAGCTACCTATCACCAGGGGTGGTACGGTTTGGCATCTCCATTGAAATCCCTGGCCGACCCTCGAACGTACCTACATTGTCCGGGCTGTGGGCTCTACATAATAATAATAATAATAATAATAATTTATTTGTAAGACTTGCGTCCAAAATTTCTGTTAGTTACACAAGAGACTTAAAAACTAATTGTTAGTAAAATAAAAACAAGTAAAAAGTAACAAACACAATTATTTGGCGGCTCGGTTTGACGGCAGCACATGCAATTTAACTCTGTGTTTGCAGTAAGGGCCGTCAACCCGCTCCGCCACAGTCCGGAGTATGCTGTTGGAGCTGACGCGCACCCGGCGCCACAGGGATGCGACCCGCTTACGCATTATAGCATAAAAATCATCTATGCGTTCTTCCGCAAACATCCCTGAGGCACTACAGTAGCGCGGCAGTCCCATCAACATCCTAAACGCGTTATTATATTGGACGCGCAGAACGCTGTATGCCCTCTGAGTACAGCTAACCCATAAGCTGCAAGTGTAAAAAGTCTGGCAGTATGCACCAAACAAGGTTCTTTTGACGCCCTTTGTACATCTTCCAAACCTGCGGATCAGCATGTTACTTCGAATCGCTAGCGCCCTACGCTCCCTCTCCACGTCCATGTCATCGGTCTGGTCTGCAGTCACCCAGTATCCCAGGTATTTAAATTCTGACACTATCTTCAGCGGCGTCCCACGTATTGTGACTGGTGGTACCTCAGAGTAGTGCTTTGAACCAGCCCTAAATACAAGCAGCTCGCTTTTGTCCGCATTGTACCTGAGACCATGGGACTCTGCATACCTCTCGCAAATTGCAAGCATTTGCCGAAGGGCACTGATTGAGGGACTCGGCAGCACCATGTCATCAGCGTAACTTATATTGTTTACAAATGTGCCATCAATAGAACAACCTACCATGGCGCTGCTGAGCTCCTCAAGCAGCCGATTAATATACAGGCTGAAGAGCTTAGGTGAGGTTATCCCCCCCTGCCTCACCCCACACTCGAGCCTGTACCGCTCAGATAACGAGCCCGCCCATTTAATAGCATTTGTTTGGTGCCCATACCAAAATTTAAGTAGTTCTATGGACTGAACTGGTAGTGTGGTGTCCATGTAAAGTTTCTTCCAGAGTTAGACATAAGCGAGATACCTCCAGCCCGAGCAGATTTACGGGCTGCCTCCTCCTTTGCTAGTTGGAGAACTCCGACCGACTCCTATGAGACATCCTTTGGGACAAACTTCCAGACGGATAGTTTATGAGAAGGCATTTTATAAAAAAAACAGTTTACACTTGAATTTCAGCAATTTCTTAAATTCTACATAAATGTATAGATATATTTTTAAGGCTCACCTTTAACCAACCACGGGACATTCTCTTTGGGGCATTCCTTCAGTGGTATATCACCAGACCAGCCAGTGTCGTGACTCGTAAACTTTATTCTATGAAATAGTAAATAATATTCATAAATAGACTGCGTATAGAATATTTAAACGAAAATGAAACAACTGTTAGTACAGCACGTGCATGCATGAGAGTGTGGACAGCGGCAGAGAGAGAGAGAGAGAGAGAGAGAGAGAGAGAGAGAGAGAGAGAGAGAGAGAGAGAGAGAGAGAGAGAGAGAGAGAGCAACACTCTACCCTGTTCGTATCACTTTTGAAACTCATTGTGTTCTATATAAAGGCGTGTATTAGTTTCTAACACGCACTTAAGTATTGTACACTTTTTTTTCACAACATATAATTCCGTGGTATTATTATTAATAATACCACGTAAATTATTAATAAATTTACGTGGTAGAGCCATGCTGCAATCATTGTCATGACTACAGCCCGCTGGGCCGGCTCGATCGGTGTGATACCACGCTCTCACAAGATATCGGCGTGAAACGGTTGTCTAACCGTGTTTCGTACGATGAGTGAGAGTTCCGATGGCCCACTCTCCCCTCCCACCTATCCCATCCCTTATCCTTCCCTTGAATGTTGTTGGCTTCGAAAACTGCTGGTCCATACGCGTTTATAAGTCGGTTCTGAATTGTGGGGCGTGTCACGTTGGTGTGGGGGCCAGGGAGACCCGATGAAACGGTGCACCGCTGGCCGCCCGTTGGTTGTAGAGGCCCGAACCCTTGTTATCCTGGCTTGGGAGGCTGTCCTTCCGCTGGCGAAAAATGCCCAACAGTTAGTCGCCGTGCCGGGTTGGGGGCCCGGAGTGGAACCCGGCGATTAATTTAGGGTTGGATCGGGGGCCCTTCCGTCCCCCTCGCCAGCGATACACATTACCCGACGACTTAGGATCTACTGGGAACCGTAGCTTTGCCCATGGGGTTTTCGAGCCAACAATATTCACTCTGTTTATTATCCCTTAAAATATAACAACTATGGCTATTAAAAAGAAAAAGAGGAACGTTTCTACAGCGGCCACCCCTTCCACATTTTGCGTGGACTTTTGTAACATTCGGGGACTTCATTCCAACTTAAATGCCGTCCACCACCACCTCGAGACGGTAAAGCCGGCCCTCCTCTTCCTGACGGAAACTCAGATATCGCCACCTGATGATACATCCTATCTTGAATATCCCGGCTACAGTCTGGAACACGCATTCGCGTCCAAAGCCGGGGTATGTATGTACGTCAGAAGCGATATCTTTTGTCGCCGATTAGGTAGCCTTGAAGACAGGGACCTGTCAATTCTCTGGGCACGTGTAGATTGCGGTGGTCACACGTGTTTCTATGCGTGCCTTTACAGGTCTCATAGTGGTGACTCTGAAGCCGAGAGATTATTCGGACACGTCCAAGAAACCACAGATAGCCTTCTACAGCAACATCCCTCCGCAGAGGTTGTAGTCCTTGGCGATTTTAATGCCCACCACAAGGAGTGGCTGGGGTCGCGTAAGACCGACCACGCGGGGAAATGTGCCGTAAACCTTGCCCTAGCTTATGGTCTCACCCAGATGGTATCAAATCCTACCAGGATACCAGATATTGAGACCCATACACCTTCTCTGCTGGATCTCTTGCTGACTACCCACCCGGAGGGTTACCAGGTGTCCGTCGAAGCCCCCTTGGGATCCTCCGACCACTGCCTGGTACGCTCTGTGGTCCCTGTAGTGGAAAACGGCCGTCCCCGTCCCTCTGGGACACGCCATGTATGGCACTACAAGTCGGCGGATTGGGACGGCTTGCGAGAATTTTTCGCTTCTTTCCCATGGCTGCAAATCTGCTTCTCATCAGATGATCCCACCGTTTGCGCAGATGCCATAGCGGACACAATTCTGTCGGGAATGCACGGTTTTATTCCCAACAGTGTTGTCCGTACAGGTGGCCGTTCGCGACCCTGGTTTGATGCATCTTGCGCTGAAGCTTTGAAGCGCAAGCAATATACTTATCGAGCCTGGGTTGCAGCGCGTAATGGTGAGGATCCAGCTACACCTGATTTAAAGAAGCAGTTTAACACTGCGGTCAGATCCAGCAAGAAGTGTATAGCCGAGGCTAAGATGCGGCACATTCAGAAGATCGGCGACAAATTGATCAGCGTCCCTTCTGGGAGTCGCGCTTTTTGGTCTCTCGCCAAGGCTGTAGAAGGCAATTTCTGTAGGTCTTCCCTACCACCTCTACACGGATCAGATGGCTCACTGGCTACTTCCGCAAAAGAGAAGGCTGATCTCTTGTGTACTCTTTTCGCGTCGAACTCTACTCTTGACGACGGGGGAACGGCACCACCGACCATTCCGCGGTGCACGGACAAAATGCCTGAAGTGCGCTTCACGCAACGTGCGGTGCGTCGGGCGTTGCAATCCCTCGACGTCAAGAAGTCCAGTGGACCTGATGGTATACCCGCGATCGTGCTTAAGACGTGTGCTCCCGAGTTAGTTTCAGTATTGACGCGCCTATTCTCGCTTTCCTATTCTGCCGGTGTAGTTCCAGCTTCGTGGAAGGTAGCTTATGTCCACCCTATTCCCAAGAAGGGAGACCGCACAGACCCATCCAATTTCAGGCCTATTGCAATAACCTCCTTACTCTCCAAGGTGATGGAGCGCATTATAAACACGCGTCTTCTCGGGTACCTAGAGGAGAACCAGCTTCTAAATGACCGCCAATACGGATTTCGTTACGGACGGAGTGCTGGCGATCTTCTAGTGTACTTGACTCACCGATGGGCAGCCGCCATTGAGAGTAAGAGGGAAGCATTGGCGGTTAGCCTGGATATTGCAAAAGCCTTCGATCGGGTCTGGCATAGGGCACTTCTTTCGAAGCTTCCCAGCTACGGACTCCCCGAGGGGTTGTGCGCATGGGTAGCCAGCTTTTTATATGGGCGGAGCATCAAGGTCTTAATTGACGGTGTATGCTCGGAGACGAAGCCTATTAATGCTGGCGTACCCCAAGGCTCAGTGTTGTCGCCCACGCTGTTCATTCTGCATATCAATGACATGTTGCAGACCAGCAACCTCCTTCATTGTTATGCAGATGACAGCACGGGCGATGCCTTCTACACTGGCCGCGTAAACATTCCCCATGCAGAAGTTGAGGAACGTAGAATCCGGCTTGTGTCTGAAATCGAGACCTCCCTGGAAGAGGTCTCGGAATGGGGTAGACGAAATCTCGTCCTTTTCAACCCTAAAAAGACACAAGTCTGCGCGTTCACCGCTAAAAAAGCCCCATTTTTGTTAGCGCCACAGTTCCAGGGCACTCCCCTCAAGATCTCGAACTCAATCGGGATCCTAGGCGTCGACATTTCGAGCGAGGTGCAATTTCGGGGTCATTTGGAGAGCAAAGCGAAAATCGCTTCTAAAAAGCTTGGGGTGCTCAACAGGGCTAAGCGGTACTTCACACCGGGACATAGGCTTCTATTATATAAGGCCCAAGTCCGACCCCATATGGAGTACTGCTCCCATCTCTGGGTTGGGGCACCTCAGTACCAGCTGCTCCCACTTGACTCCTTGCAGCGCCGAGCGGTCCGGATTGTCGACGATCCCGAACTTACAGGCGGCTTAGAACCTTTAAGTCTCAGAAGAGACGTAGGCGCTCTCAGCGCGTTCTACCGTCTGTATAATGGGGAGTGTTCTGAGGAGCTGTTTGGTTTGGTACCTACATCGCCATTTTACCACCGCACTGCTCGCCGGCGACTGGGAGTTCATCCACACTTCCTTGACACCTGGAAGTTATCCACTGTACGTGGCGCTCGCTCTTTTATGCCATATGTGAGCAAGCTGTGGAATGAGCTCCCTCCTGCGGTTTTCCCAGAGCGCTACAATTTGGGGCTCTTCAAAAAGGGCGTAAACAGATTTTTGAAGTCTCAACGAGGTAGGCAACGCATCGGCTCCCTTAGTGTTGCAGATGTCCATGGGCGACGGTAGCCACTTGCCATCAAGTGGACCCGTCTGCCAGTTTGCCTATACGCAAACATAAAAAAAAAAAAAAAAAATTCCGCTCGGCAGTTTTCGTTTGCGCAGAAGAGTGCAGACCGGTTTCCAACACGTATATAATTTATGGCGGAGTGTTGCTTGCTATGCAGTCTTTGCTTTCTTCCGCTTCCACGATTCGTACACTGTCGCGCGTTACTAAAATTGGTCAACTGCGCTGATACATCGGGAATCATGTATAATCAAGTACAAAAAAAGATTTGGACATTTGACTTCAGGCTTCGAGGCGGAATGGAGGGAAGAATAAGGACATATTGCCGTCTGAAACGAAGAGGTATCGATATCAGTTTAAAATATAAATACATACTTGAGAACCATTTCGCAATCCGTGCCACAGACGACGCTCCTTCCCACGGTCTCCGAGTCTAGTTCACCGGAGCAGACGGTACGCCACAAATTCGAGTCAGAGCAACGGGCACGCACCTAAAGTGTCATTCGATTTTTACAGTTTCAGGCAAGGTTAGCTTTTTAAGGTTAGCGTTAGGTTTAAATCTTTATTACATAAATGGGGTTTTGTCACTTTGTGATAATGTCACCCCGTCCAATGTTACAATCATTTCTTATTCCTTAAACTCTAAGTACACTGATATGATGACTGAACGAGCACTCTGCCGCGACGCCTCGGCCCGGACACACTCCGCCAACACGTGATAGACATCTTCAATTATTTGGCAATCAGAGCAACCTGATGAATTAGAAACCTTCATCGTATATTTGAACTTGTTTGAAGGAATGTGCCCGGAGCGAAGTCTTAGTAGAGCTACAATACTTTTCCTGTCCAATTCTAGTCACAGTGCTTACAACGTTAAAATATAACGTCGTTATTTAAAGCTACGTTTTAATGGATTTCAGTGCGGTATTTTGTTTGATTCTTTTCGATAACTTTGTCTTCCGTGATGACGACTACTGAAAAGTGTCGTGAAAAAAAGTAGAAACAAAAGTTCAGTTGTTAAACTTCAACTAACTCTGTCTGAATGGGCCGACCTTATATATTCGCGAAACAGACATAAAGCACCAATAAACATGAATCACAAACCAAATTCTAAAAGTTGTAAGTTTAATCCGAAACAACATGGCTTCTGCGATCTTGAATTTGAACAATAAAGAGGTTTACGTCTTACTCGAAGGCTGGCCCAAAAACAAAGAGATTAGCCATAAAAAATAGATGTTTAATTGTTTGTTGAATACTTAAAATGATCGCAAACAAGTGACAATTAAGAGGACCATAAAAAGAGTTCCAAGGAGTTTGAACGCTGACCTTATACAACAAGTTGAACCTCAGCATGTTAGCCAAGGCGAGCCTGCCGGCCAGGTGCAGCGACCGCCTCGCGCCCTCCTCCTCGACCCTCGTGTAGAGGAACACGCCAGCCCCCGGAGACTGCTTACCACCACCGAGGGCGTCGGCATCCTCTAGCCGCACACGGTTCGTGCCGGCAGAGAATGCTATGCCTTACGCAAAGGAAAACAACAGCACAATCAGCTTGCAATGGAAGATTTAAAAAACCTAGAAAAACCCTAGCAAATAAATAGAACTTACTCGACGACCAATGCCAGTCAGTGGTCGGGCCGGCGAGAGCGAAGCGCAGCCTCCTCGCGGCGTCGGGGCTGCGCCATCTGAACACCGCAAGGCATTATTTCAGATGCAAAATTCGTTCATCGACAAACAATCATTACGATAATTCATTGACAGATAATGTTTTCCCTATTAATAGTAATGTTACTCATTGACAGTTGACAGTTGACATCTGGAACCGTTAAAATGTAATTTTATTATGTGTACTGATCACAAAACCCTAAGAAAATAATAAACACTAATGTAACTAAGAGACTAGATATTTGATCATAGCCACTAACATTAACGCTGCTGGAGCAGGGGCATTAGTTAGTCATAAGATACGACGGTGTTTTTAAATAGTTGGACTACAGTAGACAGGCTGGGGAACCACCTGACGGAAAGTGGTTACTTGGTCTCAATGCATTTGGAACCTCGAAAGAGGGCCTGGAATCTGACCACCAATGCCGAAACACAACTCAAGGTTGTAAATCAGGGGTAGGAGCCATCCCTTTCTCCGTTCCTGATAATGAATTTAGAAGAACAAGTATTGACCTGTAAGCCAATCTGGCACCAGGTCCCAGGGGCACGACCTCGTCGGTGTCCTGTTGGCCGACCCTGAGGGCGGCCGCGCAGCTGTTGTGGACCCAGAGGGACACCCTGCCCTCGAGGGCGGTGGCCGTCGCGGCCGCAACTTCTCGCCTCGTCTGCATCTTCTCGGGAACTTCGAAGCTCGACGCTGACACCGAACTTTTAATGTACTGAAAATATTACGTGTGTTTTTATTTACTTTTCTTTTGGAAAAGAGCGTTAACCTCAGGTGAAAGGCCTATTTGCGCATTCGAACGACTAGCGCTCGCGCTTAACTATCTCATGCCTAAATATGTAATTTTCATTTCTTTTGTCTATTAAGAGTACATAGCCATTTAAAAGTAATTGATTATGTAGTAATTAAAATTCTAATTTAATTTAATTTAAAATTAAAGATTTAGGATTAAGCCCTGAAAGCCTACTTAAACAATTCACCTCTAATACTAATCTGTTGTCACTGAACTCCTCCTAAGCCCCTGGACCGAACTCGATAAAGTTTTTTGTGTGTTCGAATGGGTCCTCGGTTGGTTTAAATTGATATATTTGAATGGAACACTTACTTCATCGAAAGCAGCCATCCAATCGGTGGCGAGGGAGTGCAAAGTACGCAGCCTCGGCACGTGTAGCGCCACGCGCACTTTGCTCGCCGCGACGCGTGTGCGTGTGCGTGTGCGTGGATCCGCACTCAGAGGTCCCTCGGTCGCAGCCACGCCCCACTGGAAACGGAACTCATCCACCAGCTGCTCCATTGTGCCCGTCGCACAATCCATTATATCTGCCCTGAGGAAAAATTCTATTTACAATATACCATAAGACTTTATTGGCGGCTGCTAATAGAGTCCTATGTTGTATTGTTTAGAACATTTGTTCCAAGTGATGCCACTGCCAGTATATCCAGTATCAGTCCCAATTCTATTCAGCCTCAATAGACAAGCGGCATTAGCGCTTAACGAATAGAATAGAGAATGTAGAGGAATTACATTTTGTTACGTTAAGTATTATATTATTATTTATTTATTTATTTAAACAATGTCTAATCATATCAATCATAATACTAACTTAGATATTTATTATCAAAATGTACGAGGACTTCGCACGAAAAGTTTAATTTTGTTTAACAATATTGTGTCGAATGACTATGATATTTTATTATTTACTGAAACATGGTTACAAGATGATATTTTTAATAATGAACTATGCGATGACAGACACGAGGTGTTCAGATGTGACCGTGACCTGTCTCATACGGGTAAGAAAACTGGTGGGGGAGTCATGATATGTGCACAGCGACAACTAGCCGCGTCTCTTAGTAGCGACTGGACTTATTCACGTGATTACGAGTCTTTGTGCATTACGCTGCCAGCACGAGCCTTACGCTCAACAGTTAATTTACACATTATTCTTGTTTACATACCCCCTGACTCTCCAGACTTACCAGTTAGGCTCGATCATTTTAGAGAGTGCATTACTCAGTACATTTGTTTGTATCCTACAGATCATTTTGTTATAGTTGGGGATTTTAACTTACCATTTGTAAAATGGAATAGTAATGCTTACAGTACTTTATTACATGCGTCTAGTTCTGCACTGTCTGAGTCGTCAACAGCTTTCTTAGATTTTTTAAGTTATACAGGTTTTTATCAGTACAACTATATTAAGAACCACGCCCATAACACTTTGGACCTCTGTTTCAGTAACTTACCATTAAATATTGCAAACTGCGATAACCCCGTTATTAAGGAGGATCTCTATCATCCCGCCCTTATTGTAAGTGTGCTTGATTTAGGCATTCATCTACTCAAATAACGTACTCAAAGCCGCTTTAATTTTTACAAATGTGATTATAATGCTATTAACTCCTACCTATGTAAGACCAGCTGGAGCGATTTATTATTAGGTAAATCTACTGACGACGCAGTTGATACTTTTTATGATAAGCTTCATAAATGTATTCTTCTCCATGTTCCTATTTCCGTTGTCAAGCCCAATCCCAAATACCCCGTTTGGCATAGTACTGGACTTATAAAACTCACACGTGAAAAATCCAAATTACACAGTAGGTGGAAAAGGTTTGGCAATCCTCGTGATTATTATGAGTATTCTATGTTAAGAGATAGACAAAAACATATAATTAAGAAATGTTACAATAATTTCATAAATAATTCTAGTAAATTAATACAACATTCACCAAAATATTTTTGGAAATATGTAAAATCAAAAAGGGGTGGGTCTAATTATCCTAATAACTTTAATTTGGGGAAGGAAAACTTTTCGGATGGTCAGTCGATATGTAGTGCATTCAATAGATTTTTTAAGAGTGTATTTATCCATCCAACAGTCCCTAACTCGAACATTAAGCCGCACATTCAGGGAAGGAACTCAAATAATTATAACTTTGAAGCAATTTCAAACCTTAACGTAAACGAAGAATTGGCACTCCAACTACTAAAGGCACTCGATAAAAATAAGGGTCCAGGAGCCGATGGAATTCCTCCCATGTTTCTCGTGTCCTGTGCTAAGAGTCTTAGTGTACCTATCTCTATGCTGTTTCGCCTGTCTTTAAAAGAATGTATGTTCCCAACCTTATGGAAGAAAGCACAAATCATTCCGATACATAAAAAGGGTTCACGATCCTCAATCGATAATTACCGCCCTATTTCGATACTTAGTACCATTGCAAAATTGTTTGAAAAAGTTATATATACACATATTTACCCAATAATCGCTCGGAACATTCCTAACAGGCAACATGGTTTCTACAAAGGTCGCTCTACCACGTCTAACCTTGCTATTTTTTTCAGACTACATTCATAATAATATGGAGAACGGTGGACAGGCAGACGTGATCTATACAGATTTTGAAGAAGCTTTTGACCGTGTCGATCACTTTATCTTACTTCATAAGTTGGAGTACCTTGGTATCCAAGGAGACTTGCTAAGATGGGTGGAATCCTATTTGACCAATCGTTCCCAAATAGTTGTTATGGGTGGCTTTAAATCTGATTGTGCTTGGGTTCCATCAGGTGTACCTCAAGGATCACATTTAGGTCCTCTTTTCTATAATGCATATATTTTCGACATTAATTATTGTTTTGATAGTTCTCTTCATTTATTATATGCTGATGATAAGAAAATTTATATGCGTATTAACAATATCGATGATTGTAATCTTAGACAAAAAGATCTTAATACTTTATATGAATACTAGCTGTCCCGGCAGACGTCGTCCAGCCCGGTAAAAAATAGGGGTTGATCGTAGAGGGTTGAAAATCTAGGGTTGTATGTATTTTTGTATGTTGTATCATAAAAAAATAGAAATTAAAAATTTTGTCTAAAAAATAAATAAAAAAATTTAGGGGTGGACTACCCCTAACATTTAGGGGGATGAAAAATAGATGTTGGCCGATTCTCATAGATACCGGATAAGCACAAAAAATTTCATCAAAATCGGTCAAGCCGTTTCGGAGGAGTATGGCAACGAAAACTGTGACACGAGAATTTTATATATTAGACTATGCAATGAATAGAATCAATGTAAATGTAAAAAAGTGTCAAACTATAACTTTCACTTGTAGAAAAAACCCTGTTTTATATCCATATCATTTTAATGGAGGTAAAATTGATAGAACTGAAGTAGTGAGAGATCTTGGAGTTTATTTTGATTCCAAAATGGTTATGGCGCACCATGTCAACACTATAACTAATAAAGTCACTTTTTTTATTGTGCATGAAAGTAGTGTACTTCGCTTATGTGCGTAGCATTTTAGAAGAGAGACTGCAGTCCCATCTGGAATCCGCACTATCGCATATATTCTAATCGTATTGAGAGAATTCAGCACAAGTTTCTAAGACATTTGGACTATAAACTACAGGGCGGTCATAACACTTATGAACAGAGGTGTTTGTCATATAGGCTTCTTAACTTGGAACAACGCCGAGTTTTGCTTGACATGGGTTTGCTGTATGACATTATGCATTGTCGTTTCGATTGTCCTGCAATAACGCAAAGAATGTCATATTGTGCCCCAATGCTTTGCAATTGCTGCATACTGCATGCCACAGCACTAACTACGGACAGAACTCAGTTTTCTCTAGAATTGGCGATACCTATAATCGTAATTTCAACGATATTGATCCTTTTTTGGGAACAAAGACTATATTCTTGAGAAAGGTATTACAGAGTCTGCTTGATAAAGGCTGATAATATCTGTGTGCCTATGACATTTACAAAATTCTTATTTTTTAATTAATTAATTAATAACTAATTTATCTATATATGTAATTGTATATTCTATCACAAATATATAATATTATATTGTTTGGATTTTCATATAAGTATTGTATTATATATTACACATTTTATTTATATGACTAGTTTTTACGCATTTTGTGGTCTCCAGTAACTGATTTAAAGTGTAAGGTTATTCATATTTACAAATTGTTATGTGTATCCTTTGTTGGAGATTCAAATAAATAAATAAATGATCATATCATCCTATCGTGTTCCGGCATTAGCAACCAAGTTCAAAAGTTCAAACAAATCGAAAGTAATCGATATGAAAATATGAACGACGACACAATATTTTGAATTGAACTTACGCCAAAGTGGCATCGGCGAGCGTGAGAGAGCCCGCAGGGGAGCCCAGTTGGGCGTGGGCGGCCACGTCGCGCCCGAGCAGCGACAGCACGCGGTGGCCGCGCATCAGGGGCCGCGACACGTAGTAGCCCTCCAGCGCCCTCACTTCACTGCGTACATCATACAACACGATACAGTCACAACAAAAGAGCCTGACATTCATACACACATTGTATATGTGCAAGCTAAGCTACGCCGCTTGGCGATATTCAGAGGTTATGTACCCCGCGGCGTTATCGGACTCCAGAATAGAAAGAGCACACACAACAAAATTACAACTAAATTGATTCAATTTAACTGACCTAGATAAAAATGGTATTGAGTTGTGTGCGTGTATTTCTAAAGCAGCCACACGCACAACGACGCGTGTGAGTGGAAGTTGGCGTGGAGCGAAATAAGAGTCCACGCGCAGCACGCCCGCCACTTGTTCGGCTGTGACGCCACACACATGTCTGGCGCCAGTCGCTTCCGGTTCATCTGTTATCTACAAAATAGAGCTTCTTTTACATGTACGCCTTATTATCTATTTATTATATGTACCAGCTTTGAGAAGTATATGTGCGGTTACCTTCAATGATATGATAAGAAACAGAAAACAGAAGATGTAATAACAAGAGCTGAAAAAGGAATGTTAGGGCGGTTGAGACATGTAGACATGTAGATCAAACATCAGAAGTGTTAAAGAGGTTAATGAAAGTAGGTGTAGTGAAAGCCTTTCCCAGTTCTTATGTCTGTCTCCTACAACGGACGATTGCAATATCACGAACTTCAAGAGCGCATTTAATTTTAATTCGATCTACACATTTACTATTACCGAATGGCAGCGATGCCTCAGATGCCTCAAAGTTTGTCGATCATAAAGCACTTACGATACTTACCGTCGGTTCACTTTTCGGCGTGAACCTCGTGATGTCGAACTCGTATGGGGCTTGTTGCGCTTCGTTGGGGCCGCGCGCGCGGAACCGCCACATCTCTGCAAACACGGCGTCTGAAACACGCATACATAAAATAGGATGGTGTCCTAGTTTTTATGTCTGTCTCTTACAACGGACGGATGGCTTGTGTTTAAACGCCTACCAGAAATGCACCTATTTTACTACCAATAAATTCGAAATACCTACCAGAATGGATAAATGCTCACCAAATTGTGTTTCCAGAAGTATTGTAGAAATGAAGCTATTTTCCTTTTAATGCTACGCCATAAAAATATATAAACGCCTTTAAAGCTAATTTCAATTTTTTTTAATTTTCATTTTTGTAATCTGTATTTTTTGACATCTATGGTCATTTAGATCATTTTATTAATTATTTATTAATAGTCTAAAAAATCAGTTTAATTTCGGTCCAAATTGGACCTATGTTTAATTAACGACGATCCTAAAGAAGGGTCAATTTAAAAAGGCAGTACCCGGTGGCGCAGCGTAGAGATGCAATTCCTTTGGTTCGCGAACGGGAAGATTGAAGTACGTGTGCTGCTCCCAATTCCCCAGCATTGGGCTGTACAGCTCCAGCACACATTCCACTTCTTGATCCTGCCATAGATAATGATTATTGAAGGTGCTCCCTGAATAAAGTTCGGTATCTCGCTCCAATGAATCTTTGTTTGTACGAGTACATCCACTGTATTTGACCTACGTATGCTCGTACAAATGTTTGGGTACATATCAATTTTAAAAAATCATCATAATTCTATATTGTACACTAAATTTGATCAATTATCTATACTATATCTATACTAATTATCTGCGGAGTGACGCTCCGCTCGCGGACCGCGTTCGTAATACCGAAGTAAGAAAGAGAGTGTCGGGGTGAAGGTAAGCAAAGGAATGCTCCGGTGGTTCGGGCATGTGGAAAGAATGACTAAACAGATATACAATGCAAAAGTGGATGGATGCAGAAGTCGCGGAAGGCCACGACACATCTTCCATGATCAAATTGATCGTGTACTAGCAGAAGGTGATGTCAGGAGCCTTAAGAACAGACGAGCGTGCATGACAAGAGCTATGAATGTCAAAGAGGCAAGTGAGGCGTTTAAGAATAAGCCTGTACGGCATTCTGTTGTTCGTGCCTACCCCGCAAGGGACCTGGCGTTAAGTTATGTATGTATGTATCTATACTAATATTATAAAGAGGAAAGATATGTATTTTTGTACGTTTGTAACGAATTAACTCTAAAACTACTGGAGCGATTTTAAAAATCCTTTCACCGTTAGAATGCTATATTGTCCCTGAGAAACATAGGCCATATTTATTTCATTATTTAAATTTTTGACAAGGCAAGAGAACGTCTGCCGCTAGTTCACCCAATAGCCCGCCATCTTTTGTTCTCGTTCCCTAGAATAGTCCTACGTGTCCTTGGGTGCATTATTGTATGGTGTAGAAAGGGATGATCGCCGCTCAGTGTCACGCCACATTTACATTCAAATAGTCGAAGAGACCTAGAGCTACTTGTTGGCCTTTCCGTAGTTCCACGCACGCCCTCCAAGAGTACGGGGCATTATTATGGCCAGTGGTCTTGAAAAATATACACGTACATAAGAAATAAAATAATGCCATACGAATAAAATACATAAAACACATGTCTACTAATCGCAGCACAATACTTTTATCAATGTTTCGCATTTTGGTTTTGATTTCATACAGTTCTTATGAAATAAATATCTTTTATAATAATATGAACACTTGTCTGAAGCAAACGTATTTCTGTCAATTTATATGTGTAAAATATGGTAAAGTGCGAGCGAGACAGTGCACTTCATTTATTTACTTCTTTAAGAGTTAGGATTAAGATTAATTAGAAACACGCGCTCAGAGAGCATAAAGGCCTATTAGTTTTCTATTCAACTGACATTTTTAACATAACTGTAAAGTTGGCATAATCAATGCCGAATGCGTACAAGTCAGTATTTTAAGAAACAACTCAATATGGGAGCTTGGCTATCGTGAATGGATAAACATTGCTTACTTATGCTTATAACAGAAATGACAACAATACACTAGACGGTCTTGCTATTAGCGATTTGTTCCAGTTGAGAAGAACTTTGTTAAGAAGAATGCTCACCAATCCCGGTATAGGGAATGCCACCAATCTAGTGATGGCCCTCGGATGTGGATACCTCCAAGAGACGCTGCTGCCGTGCAGCATCACCTGGTATGCCATCGGCAACTGGCCGCCGCTGATAATCTTAAAGGCGCCGCTCCTAAACAATAAAAAAGTATTCATTACAAAATAAAATGTTACAAATAAATCTTATTCCGTTTATATAATAAATTGTATAAAAACGAAGCAGAAGGAGACAGGAGTCTATACTGAAAAAGAGCCGCCATTTATAACGCGTGGCCTCCTCTATTAAAAGACCGAAGACAAATGTAATATATTTGTAAGCGAGTGAGTGAGTGAGTGAGTGAGTACGAATAAATGAAATACCTTAAATCGTCCTTATAGTAATGATCGTTGGCATCCTGCGTGTCCAAAGACGCCGATGATGAAAGGTTCATCGAACGGGTCGGATGGTCATCGGTACTGTTCGTAGGCGCTGGTGGTGGTGGTGGGCTCTAAGAAAAAATTTACTTATTCGCAGTACCCAATCATGCCAAATATTTGAATCAAAACAATATTTGACTCTATGCTAGATTTAGGAGATATGGCAACAAAGGAACTATATTTGCTTACGTTTTGATTAGTGACAACATTGTCCATGGCTTTCTTGATCCGGTGGAGAGCGGCCAAATCAGCCGGACGCAAGTCGAAGACAACTCGGTCGAGCTCCAGGCCGACTCGCACTGTGGCCTCGCGGGCTCCGAGCCCACCTTCAGCCCGTCTCCACGCCTCCCAAGTGGCTTCCAGGTCCATGCTAAAATTAAAAAAAGTTTTAGCATAGCATAGTTAGTATTCCTGGTACTTTTTAAAACGTATTTCTTTGCAGTATAGACATTCGTACACTGGTGTTGGTATCGTATCTTCATTCATGTTATCAAAGGTATATTTGCCAGTGGAAACATGACGTTTCTTACCAACTACTGGTTCGTAGCTCCGACAGGTCAGCCTGCACTTTGTCCTTCCTGCGATATTTGGTTTTATTTAGTTAGGTTGTCAACTCACCCCAAGATGAAAGGGTGCAACAGAACATGTCGCCTGTCGGCCGGCGGCCCGGCGGCCACCAGCAGGGCGACGACAGCGCCCCTGGCCGAGAGTCGGTCGGCCCGATTCGCCAACGCGACCTGCACACTGGCGCCATCCCAGCCCACCGTACCCTCAGAACCACAGACACCTATCTGACTCGTCTGAATCGTTATGCTTTCCAGACCTCGATGAGCTGAAAGGGGTAAGTGAAGGGTGTCTCACAACGGCCAAAATGCTCCTTCAGTCGTTCCGTATGGCGACCACGGTCGTTACGGTCGTGGCGAAATCTATCGATTGACATTGAAAAAAGCGCGATTTTCAAATCAGCCGTCTTTCATTTGGTCGTTAATGACATAGACGCTCCATAATCCGTTCCACCAGAGTTTATGATTGTTACTCCCGCAAGCTGAGAGTTGTGAGCGTGATGTTACTGCTCGGCACTACTGGAAGACCAGCACTGGTTGTTATCGACCAGCATTTGCTGAGTTAGAGCCTCTTTACAGTCAATCTTTGTTTGTTTTTATTAACTTTTATATGTATCATTCTCATATAACTTTGTCAACAACTGTGGATTGGGTGAAACGACCAAATATTTAGTGTTCTTCTTATTCTCTACTAAAAGTGACACGGACAATTCGTACGCGTTGTCATAACGACGTGCTTGCTAGTCAGTTGGAACGGCGACACCAAAACGACGCGACCGCATTCATCTACACCACGAAAATGATTTCATTTATATAAAAAGGAAGAAAAAGTAGTTTAACCCTCCAGACGGAACCACCACAGATTTGTTGCCCGAACTGTCACACACGGCTAATTGGGCAAATACAGGATAATCGATACGAACGTTGAACTGACGCTTTCTCCCTCTAATTATACAGGATTTGTATTAGAATAAAAGAGACGATATAATTCTATATTGGTTTTGGAAAATAAAAATATTACCATTGGTCCCTCAAAGAGGTTAAGTGTTGAACCGGGATATAAGCTAGCTGTGAGTCGAATTTCATATAAATGTGTTCAATAGTTTGCAAGTGATTTTCTAAGAGAGACAAACTAAAATTCTAAAAATAACCCTTGATATGTTTATATTATACAACCACGAATTTTCAGAATTTACCCACGATAATTCTATACCCTATGTATCTCAACCAAACATTACTGATGTTGAAAAAATATTTCAATTGATATAGAATTTAGTAGATAAAAATCGTCCCAAATGACTGTGAAATATTCGTATCATTATAAAAGATTCATGGAATACATGTGTCGTAAGTATATGCTATCAATTCATATTTTCAAGGAAGTGATAATACGCGAGCGATCATTGAACTCCTTGAGTAGGGACTGCTATTTCGGAGTGCTAAGTAGGTACACCATCGTGGCGGAGATATACAGAAGATAACCCAACTCACCCATTAATCGCTTCAACCTGTAGAAAAAAGGCAATCGAGGTGCCTCCGCGTACAAGTCTTCATCATCTTGAGCCACTTTGATTTTTATCTGTCCGAACATTATTTATATTGAATGAAATGTCAACGTGCTATAGTGGTCCTCGACTCAAAGATCAAGATTATCAATTTTAGCCGGAAATTAAGCTCCGCTTAGCCGCTTTTCTGACCTAGTGTTCATATTGTTACAATCACCATGTGCTAACATGCCTGCACCGATGTGAGAAACCCTGGACAAGAGTGGCAGGTATATTGGTGCCTGGCTCTTACTTTTATTATAAGGCAATCTTTATATATAAAACAAAGTCTTATAAGTTAGTTACACCATTTATAACTGAAGAACGCCTGGAAAGTTTTTTTTTTTAATTTTTGTGTGTTCAAATGAGTCCCGGGATAGTAATCCCGGTTGATGCCGCTGCAATCGGTTTCTAGATATTTATTTTTTAAGGACAAGGCAACGTCTGCCGGGTGCAGCCAGTGTTGGATAAAATATCCAATTAATGACATTAAGTATAAAAAAATACAATATTTTCTTTACTGGAGAAGACAAAGTATGAATGAATACTCACAAGTTGAATGATATTCTTTATTCTTCGTATCCTATCCGTGCACACTTCAAGGAGAACCGGCCTCTCGATATCCAGGCAAACGGTACCCTTTGTTGCTGTTGAAGAATTCGGTTGATAATAACCCGTGCCTATAGAAAGATCCAACATGAACGTCACTTAAAATTAATCCAGCTGACAACTGCTGACAACTGACACTCCAATATAAACTACTAGAAATATAAATGGCCATGTTAAAGCGCCATCTAGTATAAAATAGCTGTACCAATAATGTCCAATTAGTTTTTACTCCTGATTACATGATAATATAAGTGAATGTAAGGTTGTGTGAACATATCACCGCTGGGTCCGACGATCTTGACTGTGGCCAAGGCTGGCGGTATCTCGGTGACGGGGTCTGGGGAGCCCTTCGCGGTGGTCAGCAGCGCCGCTCGCCACTCGCCCTCCGAGGCGCCGACGCCCACGCCCAGGCCCATCCAGGCGTCGAACAGCGACACCTGGACAATGCCAGAAACAATCATTATGACTCGTCAACATATCGTCAACGTATGTCAACGTAACGTCTCACAACTACAATTGGGGAGCAACGAAGGCGGACTATACTTATTGGACTGTATTTATTATTCTAACGTACACACACCTGTAAACTTTTCTGCGACTTTTTCCTCCAATAGTAGAGATTCGGTTGTTGCAGAGAAACGTGAACCAGCGGTAGGTTGCCATCGCTTTTTCTAGCATGAGCAAAAGTTGTCTGTGGAAAGTAAAAAAGAAAATATCGTTCACCGTGTTGTAATACTGTTTAATTTCGATGTGTTGCTTCGTGACACGTCACCGATGATGTCAACTTTAAAAAAGCATCTGGATCTTATTTCAACGTCATTAAGTTAAATAAGGCTTTAGTTTTCATACTTTGAGCACAAGGACTAAAGTAATTGGTCATCCATAATTACGTCACACATCTTAATGTGGGACCCCGAATTTAGAAAGAAAGAAGAAAAATATAATTTTCGTGTCATTTACGTAATTTGTGGACGGCCCCTAATTAAGTAACTATTGTATTTGATTTTCGTGTATTTTAATTCATTCTTAAGGTGTAATACTCGTAAAAACACTTTACAACCAATTCTCATGTCTACGAAATATAAAAAAAATCGGTGAAGCCGTTTCGGAGGAGTGCGACCACAAACACCGTGACACAAGATTTTTATATATTATATTAAATTATTAAATAGTAACAAGATTAAATATATTTAATTCATTTTAGGCGGACTAACTAGCCATATTTCGTTTATAATGAATGAAACTGAACCGTCACGCGTTACGCTCGTCTATGTGATGCTCGTTCGGGTAAGGTCGGCTGAAGTCGACTAAAGGAGCGAGAGAGACATATGCAACGTTTGATGAAGCTTTCACTCACGTCGTGTGTTTTGTACAAAATTAGGCTAAATAAATAAATAAATAAATAAAGACACACTCACACAAAAGTGAAGTTTCGACTTGGCCATGTCGGCCATTCTGATATTGTCGCTTGAGCTTTTGCTTCGGCTGCCTCGAAGCGAATCTGTCACGTCTTCATCCCTCGGTGGCGCGGTCTCTTCGTCACCTTCTGTGGGTCGCTGAAACATGTAATGGCTATATTTATTCCATTTTACCCCCAATCTAAGAGTTTAGCTTCTTTATTTTAGATTGTTGCCGCTTCTACTCCTCGACTAGGAAATAACATGTGCTCGCGGAACGATAAATGAATCGATTTGAAAACTTGCGAATCTTTTCACAACGCACTAGCGTTTAATAAAAACATAAGCAGACCTTAAAGAGTAAATAAAGAAAATGATGATGATGTAAATGACTTACATAGTTGGGGGTGAGGGTGGGGGTGGGGGCGAGGTCCGTCCGGGGCGGGCGCAGGGCCGCCGCCTCTGGACTGTTGTCGTCCGCGGTGTACAGGGACAGCTCGATGGTGCCCATCGTCACGTACACCTCCAAATATTCCCACGCATCCGCCCTGATCATTCATATATTTTTATTGTCGCAGTAGAAAAGACAGGCCATTCGGGGACTTTTGGGATCTAATGAGTTGAGATATTAGACTTAAATAATGCTACACTTTGTCTATAACAAAGAGAAATCGATTATCATAATCGAATCATTTCATCATTAATAATATAAAAACACTTAAACCAAGCGTTTAATTAATTTTTAATTTAATCTGGTCCCAAGGATGTATGACTGCCTCGAAGGGGGAACTGGGACCCTAGCTGGCTAATGCCCGAAGACAACTTAAGAATGACAATTTGACCATGAGTAGTATCGTCTCGGGGCCGGAGTCTGCGATTTCGAGTGCTTCTTTACGATATCAAGCTAGCATTTCTTGGGCCTATTCCATCCACCGAGATATGTTCTTAGGCGGTATCGCTACACATTTACGCTCTTATTCATATTGAGTTAGAGCAAGTTTGTAGGCTTCTTTAAAAACCTTAAACAAGCTCACAAACTTACTTGAACTCTATATGAATTAATAAGACCGTTATCCTCCACATAACCGTCCAGTAACGCAGCTGTACAAACTGAGGCTACTGTTTCACAATTTATATGCTATGTAATACACATATTAAAAGGCTGTCGCGAAAGCGGGTTTCCCTGACGCGTTCGCATTGGAAAAATATCAAACATTAGAATTCTTTAAAATAGTTAGTCCGAAAGATTCACTTCTTTAAACACTTGAGATTTTCTATTATTGCTAAAACAAACGTTCACTGTGGTCTTCTTGGTCAGCCTGCAGACTGCTTACGCCACTAAACCAAGCCCAAACTACCCAAATCAGTGTAAAAGATTCGACAAATATTTAATGAGAAATATATATTTTTGTTTAAAGAAACCAACTTACGCCTGCTCGCCTAATGCAATCGATACAGACTTCTTAATGCCGATCGAGCTGCCTTCAACGAATCGACTCGACTTGAAGAACGACGCCGTTTCGATGCCGGAGTCCGCGCCCAAACTCTTGCCAATATCGATTCCTTCGTAATTCGACGTTTCTGAAATATTCAATACTTTAAAAAGTGCTCTCGTGACTGACAAATTGAGAGGACAATAGGACGTTAAACTGGAATATTACAACTATATATATACACGTAAGGCTGTAGAGTTTGTTTGTTCGTTTCATCGCGCTAATCTCGTATAGTCCATTTACCGAGGAAGGCTATGGGCTATATATCATTACGCTAAGACCGAATAAGAGTGTATCAAAATCGGGGTGGTTGTTTTTCCTTTTGAGAGCTTCCACTGCGTTAGACAGAAGTTAGCGTTAGCCCAAAGTGACTATTCCAAGCGGACGAAGTCATTATAAACATACCGTGTCTGTACATTAAAGCTATTTTCATAGACTATATAAACGATGAACAGCACGTTGCATTGTTTTTAGATTTCTTGTCTGTTTGTTCATGATTCAGGTAAAAAGTACTTGACCGATTACGATGCAGTTATCGCTAATGGACATCTAATTCTTTGAATTAAACTCTGCATAACTTTTATCCCGGAATTTTTTCTGGGAATAATTCAAAACCGCCCAATCAAAACATCGGACTCCTATGTGATCAAATACAGTTTTTAAGTTATAAGGCGGACTGATCTGATCTCATGAAAGTGTTTCCTTCATCGTGAGGACAGAAAACTACCAAAGTTTGGTGTACGGCGCCGTGCTCTTATTAAACGCGATTTTTCGACTCGGTTACCCACTAACCTACCTGGGCTTACTTATGGATTACTATACGGTTAATAGTAACTTACCCTCAATAACAGGGGTTTCGTTGAGAGGATCAAGGGGCTGGTCGGCGTCGTGGCCATGCTTCGCCATCAGCGCTGTCGCGTAGGGACATACCCCATGACTCTCTTCGCTAAAAGCCATCACTGAAGAATTGCTGAAATTCCACCAACAAAGCTTAGGAGACACCTAGCCGACAGCTCGTAAGTAGCAAATAAAACGGCTGCAACGGCGTGGCAACTTCACGGTTTCTTTAATTTACTGTATTAAAATCTGCTTTATCTGTGTTTGCTTCGAAAAATATACACAGACAAGACTCCAGTCCCTAAGAGCTATCGCCAGCAGTAGGATAATGATCACCTGTCGTTGACAGCTTCCGTGACGTCAGCCATGAACGTGCGCAACAAGTGCAGGTGTGCGACGCTCAGCTCGAGCGCGCAGTCGGACAACAGGTTGAGCTCCAGCGCCGGGCCGCTCGCCAGCGCCAGCGCCAGCGCCCCGCCGAGGCGCAGCGGCGGCGCCACCACGCACCCGACGTCTACACTGTCGCCAAAATAGTTAGTCATTTACATTCTAGTCTCATGTGTTCCATG
Source organism: Dendrolimus punctatus (assembly GCA_012273795.1). Taxonomy (NCBI): domain Eukaryota; kingdom Metazoa; phylum Arthropoda; class Insecta; order Lepidoptera; family Lasiocampidae; genus Dendrolimus; species Dendrolimus punctatus. The sequence continues at coordinate 22,499 of JAABVI010000059.1, read as the reverse complement.
TATATTTTCGCAACCTTTTATTTGGCTTGCAATGGATGTGTATTAGGGTGGTCGTTAAAAATTAAATTTCTTGCGACGCCCCCTAAAAAGCTTCCTTTTAATGTCATCACGTGCCTCAAGACGATTCAAGTTAAAACTAAAAATATAAGAAAAATTGAAAGATAAGCTTGAATCACGAAGAATTTTAAACTTTTTCTGAAACTATAATTTAAAATTCATCACTGAGAATGATAATACGGAAGGTATTTCATTGTTAGAACTTTTCCAATCTTAGAATAATTATTACTTCTAAGTATGAAGAAGTTTCCTGAAAAAACATGATATTACCCAAAAATTAACTTGAATCGTCTCGAGGCACGTGTTGTCTTGACTTGAAAAAATTATTTAAAAAATCCCAGTGTTTTTTCATTAAAAGGAAGCTTTTTAGGGGGCGTCGCAAGAAATTGAATTTTTAACGACCACCCTAATGTGTATATAAGTAAGTTCGGGTGGAATCTTGCAAGTTTAATTTGTCCAACTTCCCGGTTTCCGATTGAGCTGAAATTTTCCACGCATAAGTATATCGCGTGATAATGCAATAATATGGTGGAGCTGATCTGATGATGGAGTCGGAAGGTGGCCATAGGAACTCCTGTACCAAACAAGATAGACCCGTCGTGTTAGGGCTCGTTTCACTTGTCTTGGCTAGCACTATTGCTGCTACATGATATCCAAATGCTACAGGATCTCAAAAGCTTGTATTTAAAAACCTTTTTAAGAAAGCTTATTTTGTTGTATTGGTGTTTTTGTGTAAATGTAACACTCACGAGTGCAATATTGGAGTGATGACCGGCGACACGATGGGTTGGGTCCATTTCAGGGCCGGATTCTCACCCCCAGTGCCTTTTAACATTTCTACTTCACTTGTCTGAAATAGTTGAGCTGATTTATTGACATCGTTCATTGCCTCATTACCATCATGGCCACTCCACTCCACTCCACACATGAGCTCGCCGCCGCACAAATGCGTATAGTCTCAAATATTGTTAAATTCGTAACATGCCGCATCTGTACACTCTCTCATGTCACACTCCTCTACATTCATCTTCTGTGAAACCACATGTCGCCGTATCATCCTTCACACAATCCATCCATCTTTTTTTGGTCTACCTCTACATTTGCATCCCTCTATCTCGACTTTCATCCCTCCTCATTATATGCCCATACCAACTTAATCTTCTTCCCCTCAATTTTTCAGTCACGGGCACATCTTTCAAAGATTGTTCCCCTTATGTACTCATTTCTCACCTTATCCAGTCTTGTAACACCACACATCCATCTCAACATCCTCATCTATACACTGAGGCTATTGAAAAAAAATGGAATAGACTAGATACTATATAAACGACGGAGAAAACTAAACAAATTTATATGGCAGGTAGACTGGCTATTGGCCACTTGATCTGACATATAGTATACTTATACAGGGTACTTCATTTGCCAGCTAGTGCTATTCGTCAATTGTGAAACGCTTATGTTGTGCTTATTCGATAAATAAGTTGCAAGTAGCTCATGTGGAAATTTATTGAGACTTTGTGAAACAGGGCCTTAATATTTTGAACTACATTTTGTAATATATGTTAGATTCCTCCTGAGCTTAGGACGCGGCATTTTGCTTTCTCTGTCACTCTATTGTTACGCGTACCGCTTTATAAAATTAACGAAAGTACGAATAATCACAATATAAAAGTTCAGAGTATAAGGCGTGTGGTACGGTTGTTATTTGAAACATCACTAGATGTCTCTAGTGGTACATTAAATCACGGTATGGTTTGTATTTAAATATAAATCCAACACATGCACTGAATTCAACACTGGTCAGCAAGCATCACGTCTTCTTACGAGATACCACGTCTACTTTTAACCAGCTCGACTATTCAGGATTTTTTGAGTGAGCCCTGCGCCGATGGCGTCAGGCTTATTGTGAATGTATGCAAGAGTCGTTAGTCGTTGTCTCCTAAGAGCGGCATTTTAACAGTTTCAATTGTCTGCGGGCGTTAAAGCATAAACTCAAGTGAAACAGATTGACTGTGTGGTCAACGCCCCCTTCGACCTATCCTTAAACGGAAAACATATACATCTGCAGATTCAGAATCTGAAAATATCAGAATTTACTATTTATTGATGTGTATACGCAAAGTAGACGTCTGCCGCGATCAATATAACTTTTTAAGACTATAATAAACAAAATATATCAATGGCAGATCTGCTCAATTACTTTCAAAATTTTTTAGTGTATTCAAAATTGTCTGGCATAAAGTAAAACCGCGCGATAATGGTCTGCCACTCTTATTTTATAAATGCCGATAATAATAAGCCTATATATAGTCAAATATCACAACGGCATCCGTGGTCTTACCTCAGCGCTCGCGGCGTCAGCCACTTTAAGCTTAGTGAGTCCCCGTACCATGCATGGTAGGCATGTACAAAACCTCAGGTCTGGTCAAATATATACAGGTAGCCGATCACTGGCTCTTAAACTATTACTCTATAAGTCTGGTTTAATCGTTATAACTTAAAAGCCATCTGGTGGCATCTCAATATAAGGGAAAGTAAGGATAACTACAGTACAAATGTACGAAACTTAAAGCTCAAGGCGCAATTTGCCGGTTGTTAAGTGAAACGGTACTAGATGACGCTAGCTACATATTACATCACGATTTGGTTTCAATAGAATTCAAATATATAAAATGTACTGAATTATGGTGTAAGTAACAGCGGGCGTCGCGACTCGAGGGCATCGAGAATCGCCATCGCCATCGCCATCGCCATCGCCATCGCCATCGCCGTCGACGTACGACTCCGTCGGGCTGCAGGCTGCGAGTTCGTCACTTTGTGTGCAATTTTTGTGAAAGCCTAAGCTGAATATGGCATCAGGCTTATTTCTTTTTTACGTTTCTGGCTTGGCAACTGGGCCCTTAAGCCAGGCGCAGAACTATTGTTAATTTTAGAAAGAATAAATATGAAATACCTCCTGATTGACTAATTGTTTAAATTGCGCCGATCGTAGTCCGACATCGTTGACGAGTATCTCGTACTGAGGGGCTTCGTGGCCGCCGCCGGCCGCCAGCCACCCCGAATCCCACTGTTCGCCACTGTTTATTGCACGCCTGGACAAAGTCCACACACATTATATGACAATCTCATAATATAGGATACTTTTAAATGTTTTCCTTCGTCAAAACGTAGTTTGAATAATGTGTAAATGACTGATATTTACCTGCATATCGGATTTTCTGGATGTGGGTTCACTGTCACTTTGCCAATCTGAAAGGCATACACACAGCCATAGTTATAATATGCGATTGACAGTGAACTCGATAAACTCCATTATTTGTTTTTAATTGTATTGTATTGTATTGTATTGTGTATTGCAACGAACGCAATGAAAATGAAACAAGATTGCGTTCCGTCGCACTTTGCTTTATTATTAAGTGAGTATGTGACACGGGTAAATATACAAATATTTTAAATTGTATCTTTTCATATAATTTACGAATTTATTTTAATTTTCAAGTAACAGTCCGGGTACTACAGTGAAGGCGTATTTTAAAAACAGATATAGTAAGGAAATAAGTGTTAACACGCGTTGTTAATGCAGTTTCTTGTCCCTTCCTCCCCTTAAATAGCGACAATACGTTGGGAAGCGGTAAATGTTGATTGGATAATAGAAAGAATTCTGAACATATAATAATGTGTACGTATGTATTCTCTTTGGAATTTTGAACAATGTAGCAGTGGGAATAATTGATTACTGGGGGGCATATCTACTCACAACAAACATGAGGGTGTCATCGGCAACGGGATCCTCGTCCTCGCAGGTCATCAGAAGCCGAAGCCCCCCCGCCGTCACGTAGACGAACGGCCATTGCCAAGTGCCGATCCTGACAAAGGAACATCCAGCTTTTACAGGTTCGAGCAACTCGTGGCAGCTTATAGGATAGCTCACTCACAGGAGTCCTGAATCCAGTTGGGCAGTTCTTGACCGACTTTGGAAAAGGTTACTACATGTTACAGTAAGATATCATATGAAACATTTATAGATTGTACCGAAGAGAATGGCCTCAATAGACAATCTCACCCTTCGTCCGCTGCGGCCCCCAGAGGGCAGGACGAGCTCGGCACGAGCTCCCGCATCAGGGTCGCGGCGCGCTCCAGCACCGTGGGTCGCAGCACCATCTCCAGGGGCGCCAGGGTCGCGTATATCTCCCACATGCTGTCCACCATCTGAACGCAAATCAACCAATTTCATACTTAATTCGAGAGCCAATCAATTATTATAGATAGAAAATCGCTTACGTTTTTTTGCTCTAGTAATTTGGGGTGCAATTCTTCTTTCCAGCTGGCAGGCAACTTAGAAATTCTGCAAAGATAGCACCATAGATTTAGATCATCATCATCACATAAGTACAGACTGGCCCTATACTTTTACCAACAACAAATATTAGAGAAAAACAAACTCACTGAGCCTGTGTAACCGTAATCGCAAGGAAGTGGTTCTCTTCTTTGGCATCCGTAGGTTCCCTTGCCTCCAAAACTCTGCCGCCCAAAACACCGGCAGCCCATTCCTCACTTCCGACCCTGAAAACATTGAAACACTTTTGTCAACATCATATTCCTACCAGATGGGCCGTCTGCCTGTTTGTTGTTGTTGTTGTTGTTGTTGTTGTCATTGTCAATAAAAAACAACTTCAACTTCAAATTTTTCCACTGGTCCGTTGAAGTTTCACTTCTAATATGTGATTTTTTATTTCAACTTATTTAATTGTAAAAAAGAAAACTTCACTTAAATGATCGGAATTTGAGATGCTTTTGACCTCGCCCTCTGGGCCTGGAATGCCACTGGGCTGCGTTCAGGGGGCACTCACCGCTCGTAATGCCTGACGGAGGCGGAGGCCACCTTGACCTTGAGCTGGTGGTAATGCGACTGGAGGTCGACCGTGGATATGACGTCGTCCACGTCGAAGGCCAGCTTGGCTTCGGCCGTCGTGACGAACACCGTGCTTCGACTGACGACCCATTGGAACCAGAAAAATGTTTTCAACTTGTGCGGTACTGAAAACGATAGTTTCTTAATTTAGGTTTATGGCTTGGCAGCTAGGCCTTTAAGCCAGATCTTAGTTTAAAATACAGTTTCTTCATTTTCTTAAGCATATATGTGTAGCACAGCTGAACTATACTATATTTTGATGAAATAAAATCATCTCCTTTCAGATCGATTACTTACTTTCGGCAGCCGAATGCGATTGAAAAATCGGCACGAGGTCGGAGCGGTTCTCACTGTGCGCATCTTCCGATTGGCTCAGGACCTCCTCAATTTCCGAGACGGACCTTTGAATTAGCACAAAATACTGAATCATATCAATACTACAGGTTGACAAGGGCGAATAGAAAGCTGAAGAGTTTGTTTGTTTGCTTGACCGCGCTATTCTCAGCCACTACTGGTGTGATGTGAGTAGAAGACGTATGCAAGAATAGAGGAATATGGAAGGAATAGAAATAAGAATACCGAATAAGAGAGCGATGCGATCCACCGAGTGTCGTGTGGCCTTTTGGTATCACCAAAGGCTGGCGTTGGAGCAACGTCAGGATGTGCTTGAAGCAATGCAACGCGGCCGAGACGACGCGCACCTGCCATCAAAAGTGCGCAAAGCAAATATCAGCATATTACAAAATTACCGAAACATTAAAGTAAAGGCATTTAATCGAAAATGTTCCATTCAATTGTCCAAATCAACTTTCGTGGAAAGTATTTTGAAAGCGGTATTTTTCTTTATCAATTAGTATTTCGGAAGAAACTAGGAGACGCGTTAATTGTTGTTTGCATGTATAACGCACAATATTGTTTGTAATCTTTTTATTACTTCTAAAATCCTTAATTTAATTTGTTAAATCTTTCTATAACTTAAAAATCGTCCTAAACTAACAAAATTTGTGAATATTGTAATTTAAGCGACGACCAATCAGGGCAGAGCACGTGCCTCGAGCGCCATCTGTACAGCAACGGAGCCCACGCCCACGCCCACGCCCACGCCCACCAAGGCCGCAACCACGGCGTCCGACAAGTAGTTACCTGTTCATGATCCAGCCGCAGTATGAGAGGCGGCGTGTCGGCGTGTAAATGCACGCCGAGAGAGACAACCGGCCCAGAAGTCATCACAACTGGCGCTGCTTCCGGTTTCACTTCGGTTTTCTAAATAACAAAAAAAGATGCAATTTCAAAAAAAAGAAACTGTTTTTTCACTAACAAAGCATTTTGATTCATTACCTCAGCTTCAGTTTTGTTTCGTCTGCAACAAAGAGATAATTTAATATTATTATTTTTTTTAAAAATTCTATTTTCTGAACTACTTGAGAAATTTGTTAAATAATCAAATGGATAGTTGTGGACTGTATATAAATAGGACGCTGGTTCATACACGCCTCGAAGGAAGGGACGCCCGACAGGAGTGGCAACTGAAACTAATCCAACTTGAGGGAAAGGGATCAGGATAATTATCAGAATTAGCAGATTATGCACGGCGCGTATGCGTAGGTACAAGGTCGTCGAATTGCGCCCCTTGTCTCTGCGCCCACACAAGAAACAATCAAAGCTTAAGAGGCCTTACTCTCAAACACGTTTCGTTTTCGTCCGAGCATCCCAAACCAGTGAACGAATTTTTAGATAAAACTACAATAATTTAGCCCACACACAATACAAAAATATATTGAATAATAAAAAGTTGTAAAGCGAAAGACGAAGTAAGGTAAGCCCTCAAAAACGAAATTCCAAACATGGTTTTTATTGTATTCAGATATAATTACCTTGCAGGTCCTCTAACGAATTCCTTCAACGTAGAAGGTTTAAAATCCATGCCAGTTTTGAAATATTTCAGTTTCTGTAACGAAAAGTTACTCTTATATAAAAAAAAATATTTCACTGTCCACTTCCCTATCTTTATGGCTTCTATTTTTTCATGGTTTTAATGAAACAAAGTTGTTACAAGAGTACACTCACGTCTTCGTCCAGCGTAGGTTCTGTGTGCTTGTTTGTTTGCTTGTGCGTGGGGGCCTTGAGGTGCACTGCCTTCGTGACCACCGAGAGCGTGACCGATGTGCTGACCAGGTCCAGTATGGTCCTCATTTGGGAGCGCAGCGTGCCGCCGAAGGGCCGCGGCGCTCGCAGCTCGAGCGTGTAACAAGACATGTCCGCGATACGCATCTTCCATGGAAACGACTCTTTCCCTGGCTCTGGAATTTGTTTTTTCCACAGAACGATCAAAAGGAAATACAGAAAACAACAGTACTAAGCACGGCAAGCCGTAGAAGGCAGCGGTACGATTCGCGCCAAGTCGCTCTTTCGAAGACGAATAAATCAAGTAAGCTTAAATATATCTGTTCTCATCGTCATCATCAGGACTTCGGAACACCACCATCGACCAGTAAGTCCCTCCTATTGTATTCCTAGTAACCAGTCGTAACCAGGTACTAGACATGGCAAGATACAGAAGGCAGCGATACCGGACACGACACGAATTGCGAGGATTTTCCTATTTAACCACCAGTACCTCTTACCCCAGGCTCTGTAGCCGGCAGACAAAAAGCTTTTATATTTTTTTAATTAAATATTCTACTTTGGATTTTTTATACAATAATAGAGTCTTAATACATTTTTTATAAAAGAATGTATTAAACTTTAAAAAAACATACATTAAAACAAATGTTAGTATTATAGTGGAGTCATTTTAATAGATAAGGTAACATTTGACGTCTGTCAGTTTTATCTTCATAGTGAGATGATCTGCTTAAAAACATCGATTAAAGTGAATGAATCGATACGGACTCGAAACATATGTGAATTTTAAAAATCATCAGGCGAATCCCTGTCCCATTATTATTTTTTCTCTCGTAAATGTAAGGAGCAAAATAAGACAAGTACATAATTTAACAAAAAAAAAATGCATTTATTCAGTTAAACTAGTTTCACAAGTAATCATTTCATTCGATTCTACTTATCAGCTTTCGATTTTGAGAGTAACATTCCTAGTGTTCAAAAAGAAAAAGGGTTAACTGACGCAACATTGTAACGACGTTCAGTTCTTTAGACCAAAGTGAAAGCAAATCGTAAAATTACTCGTATCGATCATTATTATAATAAACATGTAATCGTAATTGAAAAAAGTGAAGCAATTGTGCACTGCTAACAAAACGAAAAAATATATTATTTTATGGCCGCCGTTACAAGTGGTCATGAGAAAAATCACTCACCAAGAAGAAAAGAGTGATATATTATATCTCTTCTGACACAAAGATATACATATATCTTTAACTCTTTATCTTTACAGTGAATAGTGTCAGTGTCAATTGCATACAAGATGAGTTATTATCTGTGACACGCGTACCTGTGGCAACGCAAAACAATATAAACAAAGAGTGAAGAGATAATTAATTACAATTAATTACATTAAAACAAATGCTATTATATTCGGTTTCCTCGTTCACATACTGCGCATAATCATTCTTCCTCATCGCGTGGAACAGGAATGAACCAAAGAGTCAAAGATATAAAGACACATTTTGAACGCAAGTGATATACAGATCTAACCACTCATCGCGACGGATATATATCTTTTGAGTTAATCACTCAGGAGTTGATGAATTGTCATATGTTACCTATTAAAATGACTCCACTATAGTGACTGTATCACGCAGATGAAGCCAATAGTTCACCGCATTATTTTTAACCCTATGAGTAAGTCGAATCGAATTTGGTCGCAATCACTAACACTAACATAAAAAATAACAAAATGTGTAATGTTACCATGTTACAAATTGGTTACTTACGATTGGGATCAATGTTCGCTTCTACAAACGTCGGTCCGTCGTGTCTGATGTCGTGCCACAAATCTCTTGTATTCGAACTCGAGTGCATCGATACACGGCCCAAGCTGAAAATAGCATTTTCACATCTTACGTGTGGAAATCAATCGTTGAAGGCCTAACGCGGTCGACTTTGGAAATGCTGGTAGTTAGTTGTCATGTTCATCATACGAATAGCTTGCTTACCAAAATACTATATAAACTATGGAGAACGAGAGAGTTCGGGATTTACGTAAAAACTGCTGCCGAATCTGCACTAGTCTTTATCCCGGGATGCGATGCGATATGTATGAAATATAATGACCTGAGAGACAAGACCCTCTGCGAGTCGGTGGCGTGTCTCTCCATGGCGTCCCTGACCGTGGCGCTGTCCAGCGCGGAGGCCGTGCTCGAGGTGACGTAGGCCAGCACGAGCCCCACCTCGACGTTCACCAGCGTGCGCTCGAGGCGCTCGTGGAACGCGACCAGGCGTTCATTGCTCCACCACTCTTCGACTGGTTTCGTCTAAACATATCATTCAAGTTTTTTAAACTCTATAATATTACAAAATCTTGTCTGTTTGTACGAGATTCAAGTAAAAAGTTCAAAGCCCGATTTGCGAATCTGCTCTACTTTTCATGTTGGGAATCCTGAATTTGAAGTCAAGCGTGGACGAAGTCCCAAGCATAGTCCCGCCGATGAAATGGTACCTGGTGCTGGGGTGGCTTGCCTCTCCGGTCGCTGGGCTCGCTGCCGGAGGTGGCGCTCCGCGGCCGCGAGTGCACCATGTCGGCGCCTCGCCCGCTGGACGACTGCCGGCATTCCAAACAACACAAACACGAAACGGGTTTCACTAGGTGTCTTCACTCTAGATTGGCTACCACCCTTGCTTTACACTACAATTGGGGGGACTGAATGTGTGAATGGCACCATTCACGTGGTGGGCTTCTTTTACTACTAACACTTTACTGTCAAAGTGCAAGACTGCCTCGACTGTAAGCAAATTGCTTTAGCTTATACTTCATTTGTATAATAAAAATACTAAACACAAAAATACACATAATACACAACAATAAATTCACTCACAGGTGGCGTAGGTCTGCGTCTTGTGAAATATTGCGTTGCAGATACGGCTTTTGGAACGCCAAGGGTTAGTTGCGACTCTGAAATAGTCATACAGGAACATTAGAAAAACACAAATAAAAATAAAAAAACTAATAATAATGCCACTCTACATTTTATCAAAATGAGCCCTGTGACTCCTTTGTGTAGTTTTGGCTATTTCTCATAGTTTCCTATTTTTTCCTAATAACTTGCTTTATTTCAATTTACTTTGTTTATTATTCGTTAACCTTGACTACAGACAAAACAGAATATTGCCAGAAGGCAAAAAAAATTTCTCATTCTAGACGTTATGATATTTTTGGAAGCGTTTACTTTACTTTTGACGTCTGCTCGTCCAATCAAGTTACATATCTCTTGACAGTGAAGCCCACCCGCAACCGGGATTTAACGCTCGGATGATGAGTGAGGCCCACATGACACAAACGAATGACACAAGTGTCGTACCTTATCGTTGTGGGTGACGTAATAGTGATGTTCTGTGAGTCATGTGACGCACAGACTATTAAACCATCAACACTATGCGTAAATAAATCCAAACTAATCAATTTAAAAACAAAAGATCTATGTTATATTTAGCTTGTACAATTTACAAATCGAGTCAGTAACGATTTAGAACATTACTAAATCATCCGTCATCGAGCTGTTAAAAGCGAAATAAATGTACCGCAAGGTTTGACCGCCGGTGTGTACGCGAGCCAAGCGATGAACAAGGGGTCCACACAAATGGCGGTTTGCTCCATCCACACGCCGACGTAGTCCAGCGAAGTGGAAATGGGCTTTGAGCACCACTGTACGGCTGCGCGGAGGTACGGCCTGCACACACCAAACACACCACACACACACCACACACATCTTTCAATTATACCCACAAGATTGATTGACAATGTACTACATATTTTATTGATACAAATTCATTCAGGCGGGGTTGTGCCGGAGGTAACTCCAACACAGCTTATGCTGACTTGCCAACCTCATTGTTGGAAAACCATACAAATGTATACATTATTTCTACATCCTCGTATTGTCATTTTCCAAGCAAATAAATTCTTGTCGTTACTTGTATTAATATAATAGAAATTTACTTACAACTCCAAAGATTTTAGAGATTCGAAAAAGACTAAGGAATTCTTTTTTTACAACTGTTATGGACATGGGGTGGAATTTACCATTTTTTTATATTCAAAAATATTCTAATCTATCGGTCGAGCTATAATCCTTTTGTGCACCTCCCAGTAAGATGCCATATATTCTCCTTTCTTTTGTTAGCATTTGGTCGCACTTTTTTAGAAGCCATTAAGTTAGTGTTTTGCCAAATATATAAGCTCAGTCGAGACTCTGGGTTAGTTGTGTTTCAACTGCGATCGCGGCGTTATCTAGTGTACTTCCCAAGAGCGTGTTTACGTTTTATTTATAACAACTGTTTATTACGTGCGTGTACTTATAATAAATTGTGTGATTTTAATTCACATCACACACACATTCGTAACAACATCATTTGAGATAACCAACAAAGTAGACACTCACGTAGTCGTAGGAGAGTCCGGTCCAGCAAATAACCAGGCTTGTTTCAAATCGACACCCTCTAAACAAGAAACATAGGTATTACATATAAAACATGTCGTCGTGTAAGTCTTGTATACGTTGTGTCAGAATAAGTATTAAAAGGCTTGTTTATAGTTCTTGAACAAGCTTTAAAGCAGACTTAAGAACACCTAGTAATGGACTATACTTCACATACTCGTCTCTTGAAGTGTAGTCGCTTTCGCCGTTTGTAGAGAAAGTATATGCGTGTTGATATGCCTCGTCATGTATCCACGAACAGACAAGTCTTCAACGGTGACATCTACGGCGACCGCCTCTGAAAATTAAGAATTTATGAAAATCCCGATGTTTTAGGAACACACTGGGCCGATTCGAAACCTTCGTGTACCTTCGTCGGAGAGGGCGTCTTTGGCGAGCGTCGTGTACTTGAAGAGCGGCGAAGGCGTTCCGGTCCACAAGGAGACGGGTATCTGGCACGCGGCCTGCAGACGGGCCGACGAGCCGCACACGTTCGCTTCCACTAACAAAAACAGACTTTGAAGATGACCGACTTGGACGAGCGTGGCGAGCTTACTTATTTTCTGTTCACCAACCTCTATATTAGTGCAAACCAAACCAAAAAATAAACACAGTATCTCTTGTGCATTTTCTACTGTGATAGATAGATAGATAACACTATATTGCACATTATTACAGACAACTTACATCGCTAAAGAGCGATCTCTTCCGGACAACCCGTGACAAGAATATTGGCGAATGACTTACGTATGTCGATGGAATAGCTGAAGAGGACAGTTTCCCTGTTGCGGAAGTAGTCGGTGTGGAGCAGCGAGTGTGCGACGAGGCGCAGGTGTGCGCGCGCGCACGGCCGCGGCGGCCCCTCGCCGGCGGCGCGGAGCCCCACTCGCGCCGCGCGGAGCGCCGCCGACGCGCGGACGCGGGCGCCGCGCCACAGCGCCCCGCCCTCCGCCGGCAGCTGGCACGCGGCCGAGCACACCCTGCGCACGCGCACATCTCACTCGTGGCAAACAATGGCACACGTGCGCCAACCAAGTGCCTCGTGCCTCGCGCCTCACCTGTGCGGGTACAGGGGTCCGCTGACGACGATCGACGCCTCGGGCAGCTCCAGGTGCAAGAGCGCGGGCGGGGGGCTCGGGCGCTCGCCGGGCGCGTGCGCGTGCGCATGCGCGCAGGGCGCGGCGAGCACGCGCAGCCCCCTCGCCTCCACGGAGACGCGCCTCTGCGGCAGATTATCCGAGAGAGCGTCGCATTCCTCCACGGTCAATATTCGCATCGGTAACTCTGCCATGTCAATAATCAAAAACAATTCATTTGTTAGCAATACCTATTTATAATATTACTAGGATGATGACATGATTGAAAATTCTTCCTGATGTACCTACTTCGCGGTAAACTAATTTTAATACACAGGACAGTGTACGAATCGTGTAAGCGGGACAGAGCAAAGAGCGCATAGCGAGCAACACTCTGCCTTTTATCCTTGTGAATAAAGTTCATTTTGGAAAACGATCCGCCTTTTTCGAGCAATCGATAACTGCCGATCGAAATCATAATTGATGCAATACTGTAACTTTTCGGGCAAGACGCAAAGCCAACGTCTTTTGAATGAGGTGAGATTAACCACCAAACTATGAGGACTTCACGACCGGAGGTTCAAGAACATTTTTATACCTGGTTCCGGCACCGGTGGTAATTCCTGGTATATACTTTTGAGAGCCGACAGCCGATGCACGAGACCCATACAGATCCTGATCTCCATTGGCTGTATTTGGACCTTGAGGTTGCACTCTTCCGACCAGTCGCTGAAAAATATATTTATAGTTCTTTGAAACCTGGCTTGGATTGATATTTGGACACTATGGCAGAATGTTAATAGTGACAATTGCGTAATAAAGAGTGTAATAGGATAGTGGACAATTAATCAACTGAGATACTTTTTATGATTCTAAAGATATGTATGCAAAATAATTAGGTAACCTGTACTGATAGTCTTTTGGCGGGTTGTCGTATGGGTTGGTGTAGGCATCTGGCGGAGCACGGTCATGGCTATACTCCAAGTAGATGAGGGGTTCCATGACGCGCCATAGCTCGTCGCTCTCTTCGCGGACCTCTTGGGGTTCCGCGGAGGGCTCTTCATGCTACAACATGACATCACCATCACTTTGACAACCTAAATGAGAAGAATATATTGGAACGAGACAGAGACAGAGAATTACTGTACTCACCTCGCGATCGTCGAGCTCGCCCTCCGGCCAACTCCACTCGCTTCCCGAACCCGCTTCTTCGTCTGCAACCTTACGCAGATATACCGTCGGTTCGCCGTTCATCTACGAATTATTTCAACATAATATTCGTCTACTAATATTAAATTAAACTTACGATGGAGTATGTATAAGTAAATGGGGATGAACACATACAGACATATCTTCGTGACTCCTATATTAATATTAAGATCCAATATTCAATTGAATATTGTCTTTGTTTGGTTTTGCTGATACAGCAAGCGTGTAGTGCAGGGCGGCCTGATGCTACTGTACGGAAATTGGAGAAATCACTTACCCCACAATAATCCAAATATCCGCAAACACACTTTCCATGAGAGCAGAGTTTTAGATCTCTCGTGCCAAACTTCAAGTTGACACTAGTCGGGGAACAGATGGCGCTCTTGAGTGCCGCGTGCGAAGCCGCCAGCTCCAGGACGACCCTCGCCCTCTTACGCGCATTGCCATTGCCCTCAAACTCCATTACCTAACGATAGACGAATATTATTACGCCTATTTCTCATATGCATAGGCGGAGAGTATGGATTGCCACCTTGTCGTTTAGTACTTGCAATACGGCCATGGTTAGTACGTCGCGCATGTCACCTTGAACACGAAGGAGACGTCGTCGAAATAGGCGGTGAAGTGGAGGGGCGTCGGCGCGGGGGGCGGCGGCGCCTCCTCCGCGCCCCCCTCGCGGTCGCTCCACGCCGGCATCCAGGACCACGCCCACTCGGACCAGCTCTCGCTTCGGCCGGCCTCGGCCGAGTTCGAGTTCGACGAGCTCGTGTCTGCCAATCATACTTGTTGATAGTGTCTTAAGAACGGCCTTAAGAAGAGCTCTAACTTATGAATGTGAGCAATGAAAGTGGACTCACGTGCGGGCGGCGCTTGCGCGACGTTCGCCGCGTGCGGGGGCGGCGGGGGAGCGTGCGCCCGTCGGGGGCTGCGCTCCCCCGCCCCTGCGAGGCGCAGCAGCAGCGCCAGCTGGTCGCCGGTGGCGCCCCACGCCAGCCGCGACGAGCGCAGCTGCACGCCGACGCTGCTGGCGCGGCGGCCGCTCGCCGACACCAGCCGCGTCAGCACCCTGCCATACTTTCTTTTCACTCTCTTTGCTCACTTCAATATTGACTTCGTTTCAATTTTAAATAATGTATATTTTTGTAACATTGTATTTCCTTGTAATTAATTGAGCAAGTTGTTTATTACGTATATTGTTTGTTAATTATTGTATGTTTCTCAAATAAATTAAATAAATGAATATGTACTTGGAGTAACGCACCGGCGTTGCCACCCAATGCGGGAACGCGACCACTGTTTTGGCCACGTTCCCAAACGATACCGATTTGGGACCTATACAAGTCGTTAAGGCAGTTGTATACATTCTTTTATAATATAGTGCGATAATTTAGAATAATTAATTCTTCTTGATCAATGATTTATAATTTAAACATTGTTTAAAATTCATTATAAAAAAATATAGTTAAATTATTGGAAATTAGCAGTGGCCAGTATTTAATTCACGGCCACTGACTATATTTTCGTATCTTCTGAATACTACACAGCAATAATATAAAACGGAAGTCGGAAGTCCGAAGTGGTGTGTGGTGTGATTAAACAGTTATGAATACACAACTATTTGCGTGATATATAATGTCCTACGTATGTACCTTAGATCGAGCTGACAACGATATAGCAGGGGCTCCTGATAAAACCGTATCTTCCCGTCAGAGTCCGCTCTATCCAAACATAAGGTGAAATCGTCCAATCGCACCAGTCGTCTGATCAATGGAACACTTTGATCTATATCTGTAACGATATATATATAGACATACTGTACAATAGTTATATTGTATCGACATTTTGTAAAAAGAAAACACTAAAGTGAATTTTTGTTTTTTTTATTGCGTGCTACTCTCTCAAAAAAGTATCGGGAAAAGGTCAATAATACAAAAAATGTTAGTTATTAATTCAAATTTACTTTATCGCTTTATAAAGTCGATTTACCCTAAGCCTTCGGTAACACATTCAGTGTCTTCGAGCATGCCATTCCATCGGCGATGCAAAATTTAAGACAAACTTTGTTCCATGTTTTTCTTCATTATTAAATTCGCAGTGAACATTAAAAATGGCACTGTATGAAAAACCAATTTCAAATTATTCATTCCCGGATTATTTTGACAGAATGTACTCCCAAACAGAAGTTTGCAACACTGCCATTACTCCTTAAGGTCGCAAGACACTATCGGCTCAGTCGTAGATTTGCCCAATGTCGGTGTTCAGTTAACTCCTTATTCATCTTTCTATATATTTATAAGCGTAAACTTGCAAAATAAATGTCAACATTTTTTTTATAACTTTTCAATACTTATTACGGCTAATGTCATTTCTGCCAATGGTAATGGAAACCATACTTCGATCGTACAAGTCGCAGTTAGCTTACAGTCGCGATGCCTGTCCATTGAACGGTGAAATAGAAATCAATAGGATTGCATACAAATTGCGTCAATGGTCAAGCAGTCAATCTTATTGGTCAATCTCTCCGCTTCAATGGACAGGCAGCCTTCCGCGCCGATTATATACTATAATATTACTCTATCGACAATACTGTTACAGAAACAAAATCCACCTGCATATCTCAAACAAAGCACATTCATTACCCTTTAACATTTGAACTAATAACATTTAAATTCTTTTGTTTACTTGTTGGCATACGGCCTATGGTTGTATTGTAATCGTTAGCCAGGTGTTACGGATTTTAAAGTAAAGGCTGATTCTAGGAAATTCGGTCCACGCCGCCGGACGTGCAGTATAAGGCAATGGCCCGATTGCGGGATCCGGGAATCGAGCGATAACCACGAGCGAAGCGAGACATGTGTACTACAATCGGACTGACTTTGCGCGTTTTATTGAATTACGACATTCTGCATTACGTTAGGAGTTGTTGTGTTCGGTTATATTTGTGCCTCGGTTACATGTGTTTGTACAGTTCTAATAAACTCTATAGTAATTGTAGCGGCATTTTATTTCGAGTCTCGCGACTTGTAACAATACAATAACATAGAATGCAACATGATTAAATAGAAATAAGATGAAAATTGCCTGCAAAAGTGGGCTCCCAGTTGGCTCCAGCGCTGTCCACGGCCAAATGTTTAACATTCAGAGACATTACAACATCATCTTGGACGTATTTCACTATCAGGTGATGGATTCGCAGAGCAATGTTGCTGACGATCCTCCTGACCAACGCTTGCATATAGCCCGGTGGGGCTTCCACTAGTTGACTTTTACGGCTGCCAAAGAAAAATTAAGAGAGAGAGAGAGAGAGAGAGAACATTTAAAATTTAAGTTATAATTACTATGGAACCCTAAATTATAAAATTGAAACATACCTCGGTGATTCTGGCGGAGCAGTCTCATCTGTCGACACTGGCGGGTTTAAACTCAGGACACATTCTGGAGATGACAAATGTTCCTTTAATTTCACACTATATTAATTGCATATTCCCAAACTAAAATATTTTAATAATGTTATGTTACACACAGTAACCAGATCGGGATCAGAAATGGCTTATGGATAAAATGCATTGCATTTTTATTTTTACTATGCTTTCTTCTCCTGACTATTATGCATGCGACAAAAATATGATGCGTTTTATTGTCATGCCGCTTATGTGCGTAATTAAAAGGTGCCATCTCCTATCTAATGTCTATCACAATTTACATTTAATCTACCCATGGAGGTAGGCAGAGGCTATGAATCTTTATTTGCAAAGATCCTGAGATACAACTTTCGCTTCATCTACTTGCATTATCCTCTTCATACATGAGACATCCCTCTCTTTAACAGTTCTGCTATTTGACCGTGTATGTACGTCGCTGTCTACTGGCACCAATTCTATCGATCACAATGCTCTCGTACACTTGTTTTGCGATTCTGTTTATATCCGTTCTCTCTACATGCCCAAACCACCTCAACATACCTTTTTCAAGTATTGTTATTACATTTCTTTCAGTCCACAATGTTTCCATATTACACTTTTTTATTATCATGTCATTCTTCCTTATCTCTGTAGTATGTTTTTATTTGGGTGATATTAATCCTAGAAAACCTAATTTAAATGTGTTTTCCTATTATATACACTTTCAACACTTATGTTACTTTTCTGTATCACAAAAAAATTGGAAGAACAACATCACCTCATCAGCGTCAGGTCAGGATCTTGAAATTACATTTTTGGTAATAATATATGCAGGGCTTTTTTGTGGGGAAATTTCAAACATCAAACAATTGTCACAAAAACAGAAAAGAGAAGAAAAAAATGTTTGATTACAAAAAAAAACAGATTTCTTTAATAGGTTTTTCGGAGTGGAGCTACAGAAAAATAAAAATATAGTCACTATTTTCGAGAATTAGTGTGCCCCAAAAAAAGGTACAAACAAAGGCCTGATTGTAGGTATTGTCAAATTATTAAGAAACATAAATTATTTAATAATGTAGACAAAAAAATGTTACTAAAATTTAGCTACAAGGTCCTGACTTGACTTGAACGACATCGAATAATATTTATAATGATAGTAAATAAGCAATACAATACCTATAGTATTAATGGTGACAATGATCGGTTCCGACATGATCTTCGTCCACGGGACCTGGATAAGCAGCTCGTGAATCCGGCCGGAGACGAGGGTGAAGGGCAAGGAGACTTCTCGTTGGAGCATGTCTGCCTTGAGCACCAAATTGTGGAGGGCGACCCCACCGCCCCATAACGACACCTATGGGCAGTAAACTAATGATTCTACCATCACTACTTAATTTCCACAAACACCTTTTCTGCTGAGGGTAATATCGTTTTTTTTATTCTTATTCTTCCGCCACAATATTGTGAATTTCACAGTTTGTGTGTGTGCTACGACTCCATTGATTGTTCATCAAAAGTAATTTTGTCTCTATGTACTGCATATAAGTACCACTAGTCTTTGTACCACTTATGGTTGAACTTTAACATTACTTGTATGTAGCTTATATCAAATTGTTACCAACAGTAAAGGAAGTGAATGGCTATTAGGCAATTGGGCAATCGTGTAAGAGGATCTCACCTGTGCATCGGCTGGTTTGAAGTCTCGCACATATTTGTCAACATAACTCAGCAGTATTGGGGTGACGTAAGATTCTATCTTGAACATACTTCTTTCTATATTACTTATGAATATTTCTTACTTCTCATAATGTATAAATTATCCTGTTAAAAATTTATTAAAATTAAACTTAAATTCCTTATATATTTAATTATCTATATATAATAGTCAGCTGATCAGTTATAGTGGATCTGAAATGGTCCCTTAAGGAGTATGACTTAGTGATATTCACACATACATACATAACTTCACACCAGGTCCCTTGCGGGGTAGGCACCAATAATATTGACACATTTCTAGATATACTGCTACACACACAACACATAATAAAAGTTCTATATTATTTTGATACTTGTCAAATTCTTAACATATATGTGTAGTGTTGTTTTAATAAAAGAGTCAAATATAACTCAAATATAGCATCAAACTAAAGAGGAATCACATAAATTAGATCATAAATCTCAGAGTAATCAAATTGATATTTGACACACAACGCACTGCATTTGAAACACCACTTATAAAGCAGTATGTAGGGCAGTCTTGGTTCTTTTGATGCATTTTGTTTCTGTATATGTTTATTGTGGTGGACAATGAAGTGTTATCTAATCTAATTTCTCTGTACTTTGTGTGAATAAACTAGATTTTTAATAAAATTACTAAACAATGCTTTGCAATGCAGTAGATAAACACATGCTACTCTTATTCCCAGAATAAGTAAAATTGGCTAAAACTAATAGAGGCTTTCATTTACTTCTTCTAGGTTAGGTTCTATTTGAAAATGTTCTTTTAAAGACGTACAGAATTATGATCTGGTGTTATTGAAAACAGAACAAGTGTGGCGTAAACTTGAAAAATATGAGATCAACCGCTGTTTTGTTATTGCGATAAACAATTACAATAAGGAATTCTTCGGCCAATAGCAAACATTAAGTTGGCTGCACAATTAGTATCCAATTAACTTCGTATTTCAAGAATTATTAAGAAAACGAATTCGGCAATCTGATTCATTACGTGGATGTAAACAATACTAAATTATGGCAAATACTTGTATTGTGAATTATTTTACTTGCCTATATTCAATGAAGTGTTGTGTCTTTACTTAATTCACAACTTTTAGAAATCTAAAGTTAAATTAATACATTAATTTAATAATTTATTTCCTCAAATTCCAGTTCTAGTATTATTTTTAAGGCAATAGGCATTCATTTGGCATCTCACATCTGTCATCTGCAAACAAAATTAAAAACATTATCGAATTTTTATTATTATTTAGGTTTATGGCTTGGCAGCTAGGCTTTTAAGCCAGATCTTAGTTTACAATATAGTTTCTTCATTTTCTATGTGTAGCACAGCTGAACTGTAGGTAATCTGCTAGTGCCATTCAACGGAGTTCTTGTGTCAACTCAAAAGGCCATATTTGACTATACAGTTCACATTTCTCACAAAACACATAATTACTACTCAAAAACTATCAATATCCTATAACAAATGTTCATTTTAGAGTAATTATAAACATTTTAAGAAAACAAAACTGCACAGCACAACGTCTCCTTTCAGTTCCGCCAAAAACTTTTATCGAATTTTGATTATTTTATTTAGGTTTATGGCTTGGCAGCTAGGCTTTAAAGCCAGATCTTAGTTTACAATATAGTTTCTTCATTTTCTTAAGCCAACGTGTAGCACAGCTGAACTGTAGCACAACATCTCCTTTCAGTTACCGCCAAAAACTCTTATCGAATTTTGACATTAAAAAAAATGTTTTAAAGCTCTATAGTAGAATTATTTTCTCCGTGCAATTTGGGTCATAAATAATCGGAGCAGTGAAGCGCAGCGTTGCCAGATGACCATGTCAATTAACCATAGACCTATATAATAGGGACGCGACATATTGTTCTATACGTACTATTGCTTATATAAATAGCATACATTTTGAAGGCACACACATAAACATATATCTATCTCGTTCTTACTCAGCACTGTAAGTCGCAGGAAAACAATATAACAGTATTTCAGTGCGTACATAAAGTAAAACATACGTACGTACGTATAAATATACGTAAATACCTAATGCGGTCAAAAATCCGCCATGTTTAGTCCACCAAATGTCATTTTCAGCCAGTTCAGCCGGTAAATTTTTTTTTATTTTTTTTATTTTTTTTTTAATTGCAGGAGATCAGCAGACAGGCAGACGGCCCACTTGATGGACAGCGGTTACCATCGCCTATGGACATTTGTAACACCAAATGTGCTACGAATGCGCTGCTGCTCTCTTTAGGGAGCCTGGAACCTGGTCACTAATGCCGGAACACAACACAAGGTTGTTATGGCGACATACTCTAGACCAGGGGTGGTAGCCATCCAGTCGGGCAAATGCCCTACCACCTGGCTGTGGGTTGTTTTGTCGCCTCTTACGACAGGCCGCCGGGCCGCAGGAAATTGTTTTTTTTTTTTTTTTTTTTTTTTTTTTAATAAATCGTCATATCGTTTACTTGGCACATTTGAAGCAAGAACTTGTCTTGTCTTATGTCTCTATTCTATCTCACTCAAGAGATGTCGCTGTGGTCAAAAACAAACATGGTATGATTTGCAATAGTGCAAGAAATTAATACAAACTATTCATGGTTTGTAACGGGCTTGGGTTGGGTTGGGTTGGGTTGGGTTGGGTTGGGTTGGGTTGGGTTGGGTTGGGTTGGGTTGGGTTGGGTTGGGTTGGGTTGGGTTGGGTTGGGTTGGGTTGGGTTGGGTTGGGTTGGGTTGGGTTGGGTTGGGTTGGGTTGGGTTGGGTTGGGTTGGGTTGGGTTATTCCCGCTCCGGCCGTCGTCGCGAGCGGACGTGTTGCTAAAATTTACGTAAGTGAAAATTACGTAAATTGTTGGTTTATGTTGGTTTTAGTTGGGTTTGGTTGGAAGTTGGAGACAGCTTTCCTTCCACTCCCGGGGGGTTCTGCGGGGTGTATTTTGGTCCTTTATCAACGACTTGGCTTGCTTAATGGACTTTTGAGGATTCTGTACTACTTTTTACCTGGCTTTTCTCGGATTTTGGAACTTCTTCTGATCTTGACTTTGGCGTGTTTACTGGACGGTTGCTTGCTTGAACGTTGACCCGGCGAGCTTATTGGACTTAGGGGGTGCCCCCCCCCCTTGTGGGGGGCCCTCGAAAATGGCGGAATCTGATGCCAGTGCCATTTCCGGGGCAGTCTCAGGGATTCTTGCGGGGAAGATCGCCACCCGCAAAAGGCTTAGTACCCGCCCACGGAGGGGGTCAGAACCCGACTCGGACGAGTCGTCCCGACGGGTAAGGATTACGGATGGGGATACGGGGGCCGACACGGACGTGTCGGCTAAACGGGTTGTTGCCGCTGCTCGGCGGGTTTACATGGGCCGTAGCGGCCCGAAAAGTGGTGGTCGCGGGGCCGTACCGAAGGGCGGTTCACGAGGGGGGACATCAAGGGATATCGTGGCTCGTACGGAGGCCTATCTCAGAGAGGCCCAACTGCGGATCGAGGCCAACGCGGAGGCTGCCAGGGCCTCCTCG